>CM040242.1:47469788-48069788 GCA_022545495.1 Chrysanthemum lavandulifolium | reverse complement strand
CTCGAAGGCGCGGAACTTAGGGGTGAAGATCGAGTCAAGAAGAAGATGGTGTATTCAATGAGTGATGACAATAACTCATTGAATCCCTAAACTCCTCACCGACTACTTACACTAAAGACAAACCAAGTAGAAGATCAAGGCAATGAAGATCAAGAATCGGTGGGATAAGGCGGATAAGTTTGAATCGATAAGGAAGTCCTTATCAACCAAAGTCAACTTTCCCGAATGACAAACTATCGTGCTCAGTGTCATCACCGACTTATGGAAAGCACCTTGTCTCTACTTAATATAGTCTTTAGAATGCGAGACAAAATACATGATTTTGTCTTCTCAGAAATGTCGGTTGTTACTTAGGATAAAGTTAAAACTAATACTTGTATAAATAGCATAAGAGACGGAGTGAAAGATTCAAGCTTGTGAATTGTAAAACACACACACACAAGCCATCTTTCACTCCTCCAAATACAACTCAGATGAGATATCTCAGTGGTTCCATAGTAGTTGTGCTCAGACTTAGCCTGAGCTTCGTGAGGAGTTACAACCCTTTGTAATTTCAATCCCAAGTACTGTTCCGCAAGTACTTGGGTAATGTATTATTTTTTGATTTATTTCTAATAAAGAATATCATGTTGAAAATTATTTAGTGTGTTTTAATTATGTTATTTTAGTCATTGATTCACTATTAGTTTGTTTTTAAGTACTTAACTGTTTTATACGATAGTGAATAGGGAACATTAGGCACCCATATTTGTTTCTTCATTCAATTTGTCGAAAAATTAACAAAATAGATCTAAGATAGAGGCATTGATTTTGATTTTTTGTGAAAGTGAGATAGTCAAACTGCCATGAGAATGAGATTCGGGAGAGATGGAGAGATTAATTTATTTTTTTATTTGACCTAATCATATCCCTATTTAGATGGTCATTTATGTAAATGTTATAATCCGAAATTCCTTTATTGCCCTTTTAGCTTTTTAATCAATGGCTTGATCTTTCAATTAATTACATTAAGGGCACAAGTGATCTCATTCATAGATTAAGTGATCCAACGGTTCTAATTGGTCTAAATGGTACTGTAAAGTACTGTATCTAATATTGGTACTGCATAGAATACAACACTATATATATATAGAGTAGGGATCCAGTGAGAAGAAAATTAAAATAAGAAGTGGTGAGAAGTGATCAAAACCACGCATTTAAGATGCAACGACTTGCATTAGATGCATTTCTATTCATATAGATGCAACATTTTGAGTTTCGAAAGTTAATTTGATGTATAGATGATGCAAATTGATTTTCATGATTTCGGCACGTGCAGAGGAACAAAAAACAAGAGAAATCATGAAATGCATCTAATATACGTATATGCATCTGATTAAAAGCTAGAAAATATACTATGGTGCGTTATAATGCATTTAAGATTATAAGGATGCATCTAATTTAGGTCGGTGCATCTCGGATTTGCGGTTATAGTTCTTCTTATTCTTTCTTATTTTAAGTAATCTTCTTATTTGATCCTAACTCTCTCTCTCTCTCTCTATATATATATATATATATATATATATATATATATATATATATATATATATATATATATATATATATATATATATATATATATATATAAAAGAAAATTACCAAAAGGGACTTTTTCTAAGCATGGTCCGCTTTTTAGACTTTTTCTAGCCATTTTCCCAAAAGAGCCACATTTCAACCTTTCGACCCACACGTTTTTCGACACGTGGCAAATCCAGTAATCGCTCAAATAGTACACTAAGTGTCAAATCAAATCTTAAAGAAATCTCTTGTTTTGTTTTCTAGCATAATGTCAACGCCAACTGCGGCGCCAACCGACGGTGCTCAATCGACCCTCATTATTTCACCTAGGAAATTGAAAAAGTAACCCAAAAGATTTCCCAAAACCAATTGATATGACCATTTTATTTTCTTTTTATTTTCTTTTGCCACTTTAACCATTCAATATCTTAAAAAAACACACACTCAACACACACAAACACACAAGAATAAGCAGCATGGATCCTCAGACATCACCCGTGTTGTTGTTTAGATCATTTCAGATGATCACACAACACTCGAAACTTTGATCACACAACCGCTTTGTTGTTTAGATCATTTCAGACGAGATCCGTTGATGTTCGACTCAATTATATGATAATGGCTTCAGACAAGTAAGTAAAAAGTGCGATTTTCACAAGAACACATACATCTGCTTTTATACCCTTTGATTTTAATCGATTTTTTCGATTTGTACAAACTGATGGTTAGAACATAAAAACATCTGCAGCTTGATAACCATTTGCTTCATTTTCTCGACAAATCAACGCTTTGTTGAAAACCACGATATAAACACTCCATTGTATTTTTGATATATGGACTAACAATTTAGAGTTTAGTCGTGAAGATATGTGTCTAGTAATTAGGTTTTATGCTTTGGTGATAATAATTCTTTAGAGCATTTTAAAAGCGGAATCTAGATTTGAGTAGCGTATGCTAAGTTTTCACTTAGAGAGGCGTATGAGAGAATCAATATAAAAGTGAACAACTAGTTAGGTGTTCTTCTTGATCAAGCACACAGTTTGAATGAGACTTTAGGATGATGATCTTTGTTAGCCTTTATGCGTTACGATGTTAGAGAATGTTTTATCGGCAAGCGGGGAAGAAATGTGGTGTCCCAGAGATATTGGTTTTAGTAGATGACATTTATGCATGGAATGCATTTATAGATGCGAGTACATTTGGGTTGAGTTTCACAATAAGATTTGTAATGCTATCTCGGTTAGAGATAGACATTTTTGGTGAAAAAGGCTACTAAGGCGATGGTTACATTGCAACTTATACATTGAATGGTTGTGTTAAGCTTTGAAGGTGCGTAAGTATTGTTTAAATACTAAAATTTAAATCGGTATTGTAATTTTTATGCTAATAGTAATAATAATTCCTTGATTTGGCTTTTGGAGAACTGCTGCAATTCACTAAATTGGTGGGTTAAAGAAGATAATGTGATCCTCGGGTGTTGCATGGGAGGATGCACCACAGGTTTGAAAAAAGGATTATGATCTTCTTTTACGTAATCTGATATGGTTTACTTTTAAGGATTATACTCTACTCTTTTAGAAAATTGTTTATGATTTTTTAAGGTATTTGCGTTAGTGTATAATAATTTTTTATATCACGATGGTGAGATGAAAGAACTTTGGTGGACATCTAGTTTAGAGTTTTCAAAGTATAGCAGAGACACACGGTGATCAATATATCCGTGACGGGAGAAGTTGAGACCACGGAGAAGGTGTTGTCTCAGATGCGGATACATCAGGTCATTAGGAAGCGCATCAAGGCATCTTGGATATGGGGATTTGATGCCATCTGACAGATTGTTTCTCGGATGGCTAAATGCAACAACAAATTAATCAATTACATAAATTTGTCAAGCATTTGAGGCTGATTGGGATTCGGGGTATGGATGGAGACCTAGTGCTGCAGTTTTGAATCGGATGGCTAATATGCAGCATATTGATGAACTTGGCTTCTATGCCGACTCAATTTGATGTATTACTTATTCATACGTGTTTTATGTGGGTGGCATGGTCATGGATATGCATTTTAAAACTTCACGAAAGGTTATACTATAGTTTATGTTGTTAAAATCATTATCTATATTAAAATTTTGCTTATAAATTTTAGCTCATTTGATGTAAAAGTTAATCATCGTGTTTATCACCTAATGACTAGTAGTTCATTGATACTTCATTTTACACTATTAGTTCTCTCACCTACACTAGTAGTTCATGTTATGACACTCTGTTAATTAAAAATTAAGCGTAACTTCACCTACACTATTAGTTTCATTAACTTCACCTAAACTACTTACTCTATAAATAGTAGGCTTTACACTTAACTACACACTCATAGTGCTACATCACAGCCTTTATTTCCACCGCTTCAAAATTGTCCGACAACATTCCTTTGAAATAATAACGAAATCATACACTAATTACTTCATTAGACATGCTTTACTCACTTAGAACTGTTTAAAGACATGGAAGTCGCTCATCGATACACAAATTCCTTAATGGTTTCGTGTTCGCACGTCTGCCTTGTAGTTTCTTTCAAAAACTATCCGCTAAGGATCCTGTTGAGTCACGCTTTCAAGCTTTTGTTGATGATAATGTAAATTTGTTCCAACGACGCCTGCTTTTTTCCAAGATTTCCTAGCTGTCATCTCTACAGTACAAGTCTCATGTTTTGAATCTTTGCCTATTGGCACTTCTCATGGTTTGTGTGTATTTTTTCGATTGCCTTATAAGATATCGTTTGAACCCGCCAATAAGACAAACTTTGTATAGTTCTCCTTGTTGGTTAAGTCTTTCAACTGATAAAGTAACAATGGTAACAATATAAAACTTTAAAACACTATTTAACATTTTCACCTCACTCACTAAAATTAATTGGATTTACAAAGTTCGGGATCCAGCTTTTGAATCTAATCACTTTACCAAATGGATCACACTCTTGAAGTCTTCCAAGTTCGTCACAAGGATTAATTAATTCGTGTTGAAGGAGACCTGTGGTCCTTCTTCATGAGTCCTTTCAACGAATCGCTACTGCTTACGCATCCGCATTGTTCAGCTTTATTGTTGTTTGTATGTTATAGTTTGTATGTTTTATCTAGTAGGTTGTATTTTAGTTTCTAAGTTTTTCAGACTTGTTATGTATAATAAAACCATATTATTTATGTAGAAGAATAAATCTCCGATCCTAATTAACAAATGTATTCGGACTTTTAATTTTTTCAGAGCTTGTACTCAAAATGATGGTAGTATGGATGTAGATGATGATTCAAAGGTTTGTTATAACAACGGTTTTTTCAAGATTCGCACACATCAATTAGTTGACCAAGCACGTAACATAAGTATATATTTATTTTTCGACGGGTGGTCAAAATGACGGTGATATGGATGTAGATGATGTTGTGAAGGATGTTAATGTTAATGCAAATCTGAATGTGCAAGATGATATATTTAGTTCTAAGAACGATTTATCTTCACAACAAGTGCAAGAAGTAATAAATGACTTTTTGACTCACCGCAAGATCATACAGATGTTCGTGTAATGTATGATAGGAATTACATATGAATCTTATGAGTTAATACATACCCAAAATTTCGAGAAATTTACACGTGCATTTGATTAGATGGGAATCTTGTGACGTTGATGAAGATGTGCCAAACAAGCAAGAAATGAACGAGCCCCAACAGATGGATTCATTCTTGATCCGGTAAGTATGTGTTGTCCGCTTATATAATGATAGATTCACCTTTAACTGACAACACCCACATTCAAAAATATTTATGTATTTTATAGGTTGAGACTCGCGGAAGTTGAACATGTTGAACATGTGGATCTCGATGAGTGAGGACAAAAACTTACATTCTCCTTTATGCAAGGTAAATATAGTTTGAACATGTTAAGTATGATATTACATTTAAAAAAACGAACATGACATTAACACAAAGTAAACTTCTTTCGTGATGATAATGTTCTTAAAGTTGATGAAGATGTGGAAATGAAGGTCGTTATGATCGACGACAAAAGCTTACGCCTCGCACGCATGGTGAGTATACTGTAACATTATAATATAATAAAAAAAACGAACCACCATTCACTCGTATATGATATTGACACACGCTTTTTGTTTTTCAGTCGAGAATAGTGTAAAAGTTGATGAAGATGTGCAAATGAAGGGTGCGACGAGTGAGGCACAAAACTCACGCCTGCTCTTCGTGATGAGAATGTCGTGATGACCGAGGCACAAATATCGACTCTCCTTTTAATCCGTAAATATTCGCCAGATGTAAATCTAATAAAAATTTAACCAAGACTCATCAAGATAAACTGCTTTTCGTGATGTTCTTCTTTTGACGAGGACCAACATGTTCAAGAGACGCAAGAGTCTGCCTCTAGCCTCGAATTAGCACCCCGCTGATGTGAAGTATGTTGAGGCGCTTTGAACGTGATGAAAACAAGGTAAAACTGACGCTGCCTTTTGAACGGGAGAGGAGGCAGGCAAGCTCCTTCAATCCCCATATACGCAGAACCTTCGACCACACCAAGAAGGTCTCTAAGGCACATTCGAAACTCAGATTTCACCGTCATTGGACCGGATGGGAAAGAAATCAAACTCAAACCGCTCAAAGAGGTATTTTAGTGATAACATTTTTTTGATAATGTTAATAACAATGATATAGCTTCTATAATTTTATTATATTCCTTATTTCCATTGCCCAAATGCGTAATCTATGTCGATCGGTCTAGGGACAATGTTTAGACCTTTGTGCATCCAGAATAAAATTGTTTTTGGATAAACAAAAAGAATAAGAACAAGGAGTTGTTTATGTTCCCATGGGCTGCGGAGGGACGATCGCAAACCAAGTTTCGCTAGGATTATTAAGTAGACGAGGACACAGAGGTTGGCTAAGTGATGTGGTACGATTTATTAGATGTGGTACGAGTTCAAAGCTTTATTAGGGTGGTTCGTATTTAATAGATGATCTGTTTCAATTTTAAATCACAAAGATGTTGGATTGTTTGTGGATTTAATGATGCATTTTCGACCGATGATGCCGATTGGTCATGGTTAGCCCATTTTGGGCGATAATGATCCTGACGAGCAAATGCCGCCTATTATGCATTTGAGGATTTAACGGCATCCCGTGGTTTCAAGGCCAATAAGGTGTCTCTTTCTTTAATTATCACATATTATGATATATATTATTCTCGCTTTAAGAGTAGCGATAATTTAGTTAGTGAGGCGATGATGAAAGTTTTCGCAAATGGTTTGTCTGACTATAATTCAATGACACCCGATCTTGGCGGGTAGCCACGCCTTAGGGCATGTGGTTGCAGCCATGGTGGGTGTTTTGTACCGATAATACATTTTAAGATCCGAGCCTTACTTTCCAATGACACCAGATCTTGGCGGGTAGCCACACCTTAGGGCATGTGGTTGCACCATGGCGGTGTGTTGTATCATAATTTTCTCCTTTCGAGAAAATTACCAAAAGGGACTTTTTCTAAGCATGGTCCGCTTTTAAGACTTTTTCTAGGCTCTTTCCCCAAAGAGCCACGCCAACTCGCTTCAACCGCCGAACCCATACATATTACTACATGTGGCATTTCCCGCATTGCACTAATTGTACACCAAGTGTCACATCAAATCTCCGTGTCACATGCATGCTAGTGTATAATAAATGATTTACTTTTATTACTTTAAAAAAAGACTATGTGAGAACATAAATGGCAAATGATTTACTTCTAAATAAGCATCAGATTTAACAATTAATGTACAAAAGATTTCAAGAACATAAATGGCAAAATGATTTACGTCCTCAGATGAAAAGATCCTAGACAACTATGGCCCGTGATAGTCGATCCTTGTTGGAAAACATGGTACATCTTTATAGGTCAATTGACTTTCTCGCAATGTGGTACCTTGATGTTAGTAGTACCACGTGGTTTACCACCTTGTACTTGTTGATCCATGTAAACTTGTTGTCTTAGCTCTTCTAGAAATTTAGTCGGTAATCGGTCCCTTGGTTCAAAGATTTAGCCATATCTCTTCAATCTCGTGAAATATGACCTCTTAGTGCCTTGATTGACCATTCCATATCATCAAGATCGCCTTGAATGTAACTTTTTATTTTACGCTTTGACATATTTAGAATAAAGTGAAGTAGGTTAATGGTGAATTAAGTGTGTCCACTATTAAATAGAAAACCACACTCAACCAAAGGCCATATCAATACTGCTTTGGTTTTGAATGACAGCTGATTCCCGAAACCGACAGTGAATATCTCAATCTGCTTTGGTTTTGAATGACAGCTGATTCCACTCTTATTGTCAAACCGACATTGAATATCCGAAATCACATGCAAATATTCCCGATCAACAATACCGATATATACTCTATATATTATTGTCAAATCTTGTATCATTTCAAATAGAGTAAAACAAAATAAACATTTTGACCGGCAATAGGATGCGAGAATTAAGAGGTCTGTGATGACGATGAATCAAATGATGCGATGTACCATATCTTGGCGTGGCAATTTAATATCATTATTTTTGCAACCATGGGTGGTTACATCCGATGTTGTTTTGCCGATCCGAGCCTTGTTGTTTGTGTGTTTTTTGATGATATTCAATGGTTAAAGTTGCAAAAGAAAAAAAAGAAAACAAAAGTGTCGATCACTTGGATTTTGGAAATCTTTTGGTTTGCTTTTTACCGAAACAAGGATGCGATAATTAAGAGGTGTGATGACGATGAATCAAATGATGCGATGTACCATATCTTGGCATGACAATTTTATATCATTATTTTGGCACCATGGGTGGTTACGTCCCGATGTTGTTTTGTCGATCCGAGCCTCATTGATCCGAGCCTTGTTTTGGTTCAACCATGTGTGTTAGCGCGTGTTTTTTGGTTCACATGGATTTGGAAATCTTTGGTTTGCTTTATCAATTGTCTATGAAAAGCCTCCGAATGTGCATAAATTGTATATGGTTTAGTCAGTGATGATGACTATTTTCTTCAAATGGCCTGATTGACTACAATTTCATAATCAGATCTTGGCCGGGTAGCCACACTCGTGGAATGCGGTCGCGACCATGGCATGTGTTTTGTACCGCTCATACATTTCTAGATCCGAGCCTCTTTTGGTAAGTTTCTTGTTTTATGCATGTTGTTAGATTCATCCCACAAAAGGCCCCGATCACGTAGAGTGATTTCACCAAAGAAAGATGGACATCAAGAGAATGTCGTGGCAAGTAATTTGTGCATTACTTTTTCGCAATATCCTCTTTGTTTCCCATCTTTCTTTGAGAATTTCATTGTATTATTGATCGTGGCCTTTTGTGGAACTCGAACCAAAACATGCAAGAACATATTAATTATCACGGCCTTTTCGATGAATCAAGAGATGAGAAAAGAGTCTTAAAATGGCACACACTTGGTAATATGAATGTAGTTTCGAAAGTAGCTGAAGCTTGAGCGCTGTCGGACTATAATTCAATGACACCTTCATATTTATGCGTAAGGCGATGATGAACCTTTTCGCAAATGGTTTATCGGACTATAATCAATTACACCAGATTCTTGGGTAGCCACGCCTTAGGGCATGTGGTTGCGCCATGGCGGTGTTTTGTACCGATAATACATTTTAAGATTTGAGCCTTACTTTTAGCAATGCACGATATAAATTGACATTTGTAATCGGGGCTTACTTTTTCGAACCCATCAAACAGCTTTTAGTTTTAGAAAGGCGATGATGAACCTTTTTCGCAAATGGTTTATCGGACTATAATTCAATGACACCGTGATTCATGGGTAGCCACGCCTTAGGGCATGTGGTTGCACCATGATGGTTTTTTGTACCGATAATACATTTTAAGATTTGAGCCTTACTTTTAGCAATTACCGATATAAAATTGACATTTGTAATTGGGGCTTACTTTTTCAAACCCATCAAACAGCTTTTAGTTTTAGAAAGGCGATGATGAACCTTTTTCGCAAATGGTTTATCTGGACTATAATTCAATGACACCAGATCTTGGCGGGTAGCCTACCTTAGGGCATGTGGTTGCAACCATGGCGGTGTTTTGTACCGATAATACATTTTAAGATTTGAGCCTTACTTTTAGCAATACGATATAAAATTGACATTTGTAATTGGGGCTTACTTTTTTCAACACATCAAATAGTTTTAGTTTTAGAAAGGTGATGATGAACCTTTTCTCGCAAATGGTTTATCGGACTATAATTCAATGACACCGATCTTGGCGAGGTAGCCACAGCCTTAGGGCATGTGGTTGCACCATGGCGGTTTTTTGCACCGCTTATACTTAAAGTCTAAAACGGACCATGCTTAGAAAAAGTCCCCTTTGGTAATTTTCTCTTATTATTTCTAGTCTTCTAGAGTGAGTCAAAGCAAGTGTTCAAGTTGGTGTGGTTTTGTCCACACATTTAATATACCGCTTAAACATTTTAAGATCCGAGCCTTACTTTTGATCACAAACTTCCAATTCATATGATCACTTTTGTAATTGTAAACATTATATAATCATTTTGCTTTCCAATGAATCGATGCAACTATTTACATTTTAGGTGTTCTTTCCCATCAATGAACCCGAAACACACCGTGCCTCGGGCTAACTATCTATCAAAACAAAGTTATAACTTTATATGATAGCCTTGGGAGCCCGGAAGTTGAAACACGAGGTGGTGGCTAACTTTGAGGGAAGTTTTTGCTTGTCAACTCACCCATATCTTGTTGAGATGGTGATGAAAAGAAGAAAATCGATGCCAATAAGTATCGTGTTTCCTTTCAAGATGCACCGATGTCCCTAAACAAGGTGGTCTTTATGGGATTGTGGTGTTTGGGTTCAGATACTTTTGTACAAAGTTGTCTCATAAGCTATCATCAAGGTGAAGAACTCGCCCAAGTCGCTTGGCTTACCGTGAGTATTTATCAATATTTCGGAAATATAAGATTCCAGTTACGAGTGACATTTGACATTTAAGTTCTGTAAACAATCTAACTTATGTAAACAATATAACTTCTGCTATTGGTATGCTAGTGTATGGTCGGTTGCCATTTACGCATGGCTTATTTTGAACATGTTATGTAAACATTAATATGCTAGACTATGGTCGTTTTATGTAGACAGGTTATGCAAACATTAATATGTATATATTTATATATTTAACTTATGTTGCTAATGTATCATGTTGCTAGTGTATGGTCGTTTAATCTACTTGGTTAAATGTGATGTGGTATTCAACAATATAAGATATAAATTGACCGGTGGTTGGGGAGATGGTGCATTTAATGTTTCTTGTGTGATTGTTTATATAAATATAAGTTAACAACATATGAAATTTCCACACAAACAATTATATACCTTCTAGTGTTTTAGAAAGTAAACAACAAATGAATTCACCCCAAATTGGGAAGAATTACTTGATATAGATGACTCGATCTCCGAATGTCACCACCTCCCAACTACCATTTTCATATGGAAACACTACATCTCAAAATAATGCTAAAATGCCTGTTACGATAATACGAGGTCCCGCAGTATTGTTCAAGGCGAATGATGTGGGTGTGGATGTGATAAGGTTTTAAAAGGTACCATTTTGAGGGTCGCTTAAGTCCTTATTTGATCACTTTGTATCCGTTATTGCTTAATATCATTCCTTTTCACTTTTAGGTCTCGTGAAGGCAAAATGCCGAATGACACTTATTTGGACTAAAAGGCGCGAATATATGAAGAAAATGGCCAAAGTCGAAATCGTACACTCACATCACGAATGTAGAAGCGCGACGGCGCCAGAGCTATTTATGACGCCGCCGGAGAATTGTTGCGACGGGTCGAACTCAAAACTCATGTTTTCAAGAGACGGCGCCCAGTGTGAAAGAGTAGGCCGTCGCTACTCGCACGGCCTAGATGCGATCCGCACGACGCCGGTCAAGAGGACGGCCACACGGACATAAGGTGACGCCGTCGCAAGGTTAACGCCAAGACGAAACCCTAACGAGGCGACACGACGCGCCACTAAACATAAGGTGACGCCGTCGCAATTGTAATCTTATATATAGAATCCGAATTTTTCGCCTTTGTGTGGAGAGTCTTTGGAGTAAAACCTAAACCGAACCTAAGGTGTCTTGTACAAGATTTTAGGGTTTTAACCCTATCTTACACCAAGATAAGTCTTTGCTTCATTAATTCAATTATGTCTTTGATTATTTGTGTGTATGCTTGCATGTTCTCCATGTCCGCTAATTTATTTGTGTGTTTGCTTAGGAAGTATGAAACTTAATTATTGAATATTGATTGGTTGTTTCTTATCTTAGTTGATTAATGATCTAGTAATGCGATAGGTCATTCGTTGTGTACTTAATGCTTGATTCATCTTTGTGAACCTTAGAGTATGATTACCGAGTGATTGTAGGCTAAAACATCCGAAGAGTGCCTTAGAGTAGGAGTCTATAATCTCACGTGGATTTGTAGACAAGACCCTTTGGTAAGTTCAAAGAGTTAGGGAGAAACGATACCCTACAACTTTAGAAACACAACGCAACTAGAATAAGACGTGACACTCAACCATCAATAGGAGATAATTAAGGAGTAATACAAACTAAGTAAACACATCTTTAAACTATCATACGAGCACACATTAATTAGACATAGACTCCCACAACCTTAGTTTAGATAATTAGATAATAGTAGAGTAATCGGTAGAAATACCAACCCCCAAATCCAATACCCGAGATTCGTACCTTTCCATTTTCATAAAATATAAAAGATAAAAATAATCTTCCTCAACCTTAACCTTAGCGTAGTAACTCCCTACTAGCATTCCTATTCCCCAGAGAACGATATCAATACCCGTGGCTTACCCTAATTACTACACTACAACGATTAGGTTCACCGCCTAGGGTGTTATAAAACTTGCTCAAGAAAAGGAAGTTTCCTTGACCTCGAACGACGCGTGTAGCGTTATCAAGTTTTTGGCGCTGCCGGGAATAGAATAGCTAGTTAGTAGTCCACCTCGCTTAGGTTTCTTTGCTTGATTCCTATCAAGTAAACTTTTTCTCATTTTTAGATTCTCTTAGTCTATCCCCTTCTTCGTAACCTTTGTTAGTAATTCCATCACTTTTCATCATGGAAGGTGATAACCCACTACCATTCATCAACATACCACCAAATGACCCGCCAAGAGCCCGCATTTGGTGAATACTCAAGACCAAGCCACTTAGGCTATAGGAACACCATTGAGCTTCCCGACCAAGCCCAAACTACGGCCCTGCGATCCAACACCATCCGGTTGGTGCAAACGGATTTGCATTCCATGGACTTCATTCAAGATCCAAATCAAGATCCGAGGGATTTCTCAAAATCGCCGATTCCATCGACCTTGATGCTACTACTGGGAGACCACGCGCTGCGCCTCTTCCAATTCTCTACGGGACCAAGCTAGTAATTGGCTTGAGCGACTTCCCACCGGCTCCATCTCAAGTTGGGATGATCTTACTTCTCGCTTCCTTGCTCAATTTTTCCCACCGGGAGAACCACTAAGCTTAGGAATGACATCTTGATGTTCCAACAACGCCAAGGTGAATCTCTACGAAGCATGGACCCGATTCAAGGACTTACTTCATAAAGTCCTCATCACGCATTGATCTTTGGCTCCAAGTCCAAATCTTTTATGATCATGTCAACTTTCCCACTAAGCGATCCATTGACCAAGCGGCCGGTGGAAAACTTAGTGATCTCACCGCAGAAGAATCATGGGAAATAATAGAGGACCTTGCCTCTATGACAACGAAAGTTGGGATGACCCCGTGAGCTGCCCAAAACCGCCAAGGCAATCTCCTTGCCTCCTCCCGACCGTAGGATGATCGAACTTGAAGATCGTGTTAAATTCCTCATGAGTTCCTACGAAAATCCTAAGTCTTCACACCATGTGAACAAAGCTTCCTCTTCATGTGAGCCGCTTTGTGATCCTCATAACACGCGCAATAGCACCCGATCCCCGAGCACGCTCGCTGACTACGATCCTCGCATTAATGGAGTGGGAGGAAGATTCCTACAACACCCGGACCTAGGAATTTCAATGAAACCCGTGAAGCATGGAAAACAAGTCCGACTTTTATTGGGGACAAACCAAAGAATTCACTTCTAATGATTTCTCATGGCCCCCACCTAACGGTCCTAACCAACAAAACATCAAGGGATGTTGCAAAACCTAGTTACATCCCAAGAAACCTAAATAGCTAAGCTCTCGGACCGCTTTAATAATCAACAAGCCGAGATGGATAGGAAAATAGACAACCTTTGAAAGCCATAGCTAATAGTGATAAGAAGGTTAGTGCTATCTCAACTCCCGAGCCTTCGTGCATAGAGATTAAGGATCCAAGCAAGCTAAAGTATGTCCAATTCGTCAATACCATCGCTTTAGTTGAACCTGATGAAACAAATGACTAAGAGGACTATACACTAGTGGATGAGGAAATACCCGAGGAAGTAAATGAAGTAGACATTAACTATTTCGACAAATTTCCTACGGAAGAAGAACTATCTCGCCACCCTCACTTAGTGCGTGACCTCCGTCACATGTATGTTAGAAAAGTCCTCGAATTAAGTTTGGGAACCCTTGGAATCTTAACATACCATGTGTCATAGGACACCTTTTGTGGCAAAAGCTACATTGATCGCAAGTCCCCAATCAACATAATGACTAGCACCTACTACAATTGGATATTGAAGAAGTTTATTCCAACTAGGCAAGACCCCAATGATCCTAATGTTAGTTGCAATTTTCTTGGTAGAGTTAAAGGATTGCCTGCTCATGTAGGTAGTTTCACGCTTCCTACGGATTTCATAATTGTGGATGATATTAGCACGCCATAGACCCTAGCTTGTCCCATGTTATTCTAGGAAAACCTTTCATAGAAAGCACCGAATGACCTATGACCCTCATTAGAGTAGTGCGATTCAAGAATACGACCGATGACATAGCTTACCAAATGCCGCTTAAGATTGAGAAGTTTTCATCACTCTAATGATGAAAAGGAACTTAAACTATCGGTCTATTATAGGAATAATGAGGATAGGGAGAAAGGTGTTGATTATGTTATGGCTAAGATTTTCGGATTCTACAAGGATTGTTTGAACCTAGGACCGAATACAGGACCGAATGGGGAGAAGATGAACTCTTAGAGAAGCGCATTTTAGGCACTTCTACAACATGGAATCCCCATGAAGGCCATGAAGAGGCGATGGTGAGAAAACGAGTAGTACGACTACGAGTCTAGCTACAAGACTCTTTAATAAAGAAAAGCGCCGGGAGGCAACCCATGCTTAATTGTTTGCTTGTTAGTGTCATATATCTTTTATTAATTGTTTATCCTCATGTTTAAATTTGTAAAATGCTTTATTTTGTTTTTAACTTCGCCTTAATTACATATAAAGGTATTTTACATAAGGGATAAGTGTAGGAGGATTACACACGCCAAAAGAAACGTAAACATGAGAATAACAATTAACTAAAAGATATATATGTTTGTTTGTTCGAGTCAAATGCTTGTATCGAGTCATAATGAATGTTTTGCGTAAATTTTCCGATTCTAAAGATGTAAATTTTCCGTAAATTTTCCGTAAAATCGCACCGCTTTTGTCGTGATAAACCGACGGCGTCAGATTGCAAACCGACGGCGTGAAGGAGTAAAACATCGATTACTTTTTCGCGTTTTCGAGCTACTTATAAATTTTGAATTTTCTGTGTCTTAATTTTCTTAAAAATTCGTAAACATTCATTCCACAAGCATTATATCCTAGTTTAAATCGAGTCTTATATATATTATTACCACGATTTTACGCGAAGGTTTCGTTTGTTTTCTTCAAGTGTGTGTTTAGTTTGTCAAGAAGAAGTTACATAAGATTGGAAGGAGCTTTTCACGCAATTATTCTTCTTGAAAAGAATTTAACCACCACTTTACACGGATCCTACCGAGCTAATCGGGAGTATTAGTTTTTTTGTTTTAATTACCTTCTTTATCATAACTTTGATATTTCGGGAACATTGGGGACAATGTTCGCTTTAAGTAGGGAGGGAAAATAAAACGGAACTTTGAAACTATGCTTATCCTTGACTATTTGCTTTGTCCAATTGTGATTGTGTAATAAACCATGAGAAATGTCGGTTAGGTAATTTTGGCACCAAATTTAAAATTTTCATGACATATAAGAGTGGGCCATTAGTCTTAACAAAAGCGCCTCATGGATAGGAAGTTATATGACTAGCACAAAACCCTTTACCACCCAAATTCCACCCAAAATGTGAGGATCGCCTTAGATTAGTAGGAATTAAAGCATTCATCTTTAATGCTTAGAGTGTGAACCGTAGTATATTAGATTCTAGAACTTGTTTTGTGATGCATTCCGAGATCGCAAGTGAGGCTACACTTGTGTAGTTAGGAATAACTAAATGATAAGAGGCATTAGGATAAACCCTTGTTTGACACCGTAATATAATTACTTCTTCCATATCGGTTGAGTAATTCCCCACACCCTTTGCGTTGTACTCATCTTTAGTACACGATACCCCTAGTTAACCCCTCGAGCCTATCCTTTTCGCGGTTCTCGTGATATTTCGGTTTTCCGAATATCAATGAAGAGCATTGTTTACACCCCACCCCAAATATACACCCAAATCGCCTTAGCCTACCCCTTATGCACTCACTTTTAGTGCATTATTTGTTATCACCCCAAACCCTTAGTTCAATTATCTAGTTGCTTGCATAAGTTGCTAAGTCGAGTCATATCCTTTGTATACGCTTTGGGACGATTGGGATTCATGGGAAAAGTTAAAGTTTATGAAATGACGGAAGGGAACGTTAAATTCAAATTCCCTTTGTTTACGTAATAATGTACCCCAAGTGTTTTGATCTTTTCAGATCGGGTCAAATTAGTGTTAGAATAATAAAACTCAAGTGTAGGGATGTCCTCATAAACCCTAGTATTTTGATGTTATCATAGAGGATGGTAGAGTAAAAGTGTATGATAAAAAAAAAAAAAAAAAAAAAAAAAAAAAAATCGAAAAAATAGAAAAAGAGAAAAAGAAAAAAATAGAGTGAAAAAAAAAAAAAAAAAATACGGGCTACCATCCTACATCTATCCTTTAAATTTTATGTTTGTTTATTTCGGTTATCTAGAGTTTAGAAGTGTCGAGTCTTGGCTTAGCAACGCCATTCTTCATATGCATTTAACATAGAGATTTTTGACTTACCACCACTAAATAGCCTATCCCACCAAACCCTTATTTCCTCACCGTAAGCCTAACATTACAACCCTTTAAAGACCTCTTTGATAGTCTTTCCTAGGTGCTTACGCCAAAGCGATGGAGGTTTGATCTATTCTCAAGCCTATGGTAATCTATGTACTAGGACCGGTTAATGAGTGTTTATCTTCCATTTCCTATATTGTTATATTTCATTTATACACCGAGAGAGATGCGAGTATCCAAACACCCCATGTGAGGTGCTAGTATGTATTCCGTGCTTGTTATGACTTTTATGGGCTTATATGTGTTGTGGACCGCTTTGAATTAATGCCGAATGACCCTAACTTATAAATTAATTGGAAAGCACATTTGCTTGAGGACAAGCAAATAACAAGTGTAGGGATATTTGATAAGGTTTTAAAAGGTACCATTTTGAGGGTCGTTTAAGTCCTTATTTGATCACTTTGTATCCGTTATTGCTTAATATCATTCCTTTTCACTTTTTAGGTCTCGTGAAGGCAAAATGTCGGAATGGCACTTATTTGGACGAAAAGCGCGAATATATGAAGAAAATGGCCAAAGTCTAAATCGACACTCACACGCCGAATGTAGAAGGCGACGCGCCAGAGCTATTTGCGACGCCGCCGGAGAATTGTTGCGACGGTCGAACTCAAAACTCATGTTTTCAAGAGACGGCGCCTAGTGTGAAAGAGTAGGCCGTCGCTACTCGCACGGCCTAGATGCGATCCAGACGACGCCGAAGTCAAGAGGACGGCCACGGACATAAGGTGACGCCGCAAGGTTAACGTGGCCAAGACGAAACCCTAATGGTGGCGACACGACGGCGCCACTAAACATAAGGTGACGCCGTCGCAATTGTAATCTTTATATAGAATCCGAATTTTTCGCCTTTGTGTGGAGAGTCTTTGGAGTAAAACCTAAAACCGAACCTAAGGTGTCTTGTACAAGATTTTAGGGTTTTAACCCTATCTTACACCAAGATAAGTCTTTGCTTCATTAATTCAATTATGTCTTTGATTATTTGTGTGTATGCTTGCATGTTCTCCATGTCCCGCTAATTTATTTGTGTGTTTGCTTAGGAAGTATGAAACTTAATTATTGAATATTGATTGGTTGTTTTTATCTTAGTTGATTAATGATCTAGTAATGCGATAGGTCATTCGTTGTGTACTTAATGCTTGATTCATCTTTGTGAACCTTAGAGTATGATTACCCGAGTGATTGTAGGCTAAAACATCCCAAGAGTGCCTTAGAGTAGAGTCTATAATCTCTACGTGGATTTGTAGACAAGACCTTTGGTAAGTTCAAAGAGTTAGGAGAAACGATACCCTACAACTTTAGAAACACAACGCAACTAGGAATAAGACGTGACACTCAACCATCAATAGGAGATAATTAAGGAGTAATACAAACTAAGTAAACACATCTTTAAACTATCATACGAGCACACATTAATTAGACATAGACTCCCACAACCTTAGTTTAGATAATTAGATAATAGTAGAGTAATCGGTAGAAATACCAACCCCCAAATCCAATACCCGAGATTCGACCTTTCCATTTTCATAAAATATAAAAAGATAAAAATAATCTTCCTCAACCTTAACCTTAGCGTAGTAACTCCCTACTAGCATTCCTATTCCCTAGAGAACGATATCAATACCGTGGCTTACCCTAATTACTACACTACAACGATTAGGTTCACCGCCTAGGGTGTTATAAAACTTGCTCAAGAAAAGGAAGTTTCTTGACCCCGAACGACGCGTGTAGCGTTATCTAGACAAGTAGTGTATGATGTGGGAGAGGATTCCGATTTTAATAGTGGGCCATGGGTTAGTGCGGTTGAGTATATCAAACCGATTGCGGTATCATGATTGGTTGTTTCACGATATCGAAAAATTTACCAAGAAAGGAAACTTGACATCGTTGTTGCTATAATTAAGTCTTGTACCCCAAACATCTTGGGTGATCTCACAAAGATCGTTGAAAGATGTTTCGTGTTTTATATCGTTCAATACATCACAAAGTGGTTAATGACGAGGTATGAAAAGTCGCACATCGTCGAGCCGCTTTGATCCTTCGTAATGTTTCCGTGTTTTCTCCAAACAACTGAAATCACTATCTTAATATTACTTTAAAAATGTTGTTAAGGTTTCTCCAAGGATAGTGTTGCTAACAATGAAAGTGGAGTTGGAAGTAGTGGAAGTGTAATCAATTTTAATTAATG
This sequence comes from Chrysanthemum lavandulifolium, assembly GCA_022545495.1. NCBI lineage: Eukaryota > Viridiplantae > Streptophyta > Magnoliopsida > Asterales > Asteraceae > Chrysanthemum > Chrysanthemum lavandulifolium. Next base: position 48,050,679 of record CM040242.1, on the reverse strand, counting down.
TAATTTTCTACATGTTTATCCATGTAATTTTCTATTAATTCAATAATTTAATCGACTTGGTTAAATGTGATGTGGTATTCAACAATATAAGATATAAAATAACTAGATGGGACGATTTGATTCCAATTTGACTAACGAGAACATAAGTCAACACATTAAACATAGGTTTGTTACTACCCCACTAAGATTTCCTACCGAATCTAACGACTCATTTAGCAATGCACCGACATACATGCGTGGTTTTTCGGATTCGTTGCCAATTCGAGTTTGGTCTCCAACATCTTTATTCTTGTCTCTAGCATGCTTATTTGCAAATCTTTGAACTGGCAATCGAATATCTCATTAGTTCGGATGTACAAGTCATTGAGTTGAAGGTCCCGGAGTCAAGGTCCCGAGAATTAAAATTTGGTCATGTGAAGGATTATAATCGGATTGTTATCAAATTCTTCCTTCCACATAAAAATCTACACCGTATTCTTTTTTTTGCCGGGTCATAGGTTATGCAAAATAAGAGATGGTTATGAAATAACATTTTAACTATACGGAAACATAAGATATCTAACCTTTGAAAGAGGACATGAATAGAAAAGTTGACCATAACTATGCTCCTTGTATGATTTTCAGAGCACTATGTTTCCACCCACATCGACACATATATCGATCCATGCAATTTCTTTGGGATACACTTTCGAGATTCAATATAAACGTGCTCAATCGCTCAATCGCCAACCGCTCAACCGGTGGTGGGGAGATGGATATTTAATGTAATGTAAATGTGGTGAGGTAATGAAAAATTTAATGTGGTTGTCGTTATATTAAATGTGGCATTAAATATGCATCTCCCAACTACCGTTGAGCATTTGAGTTGAGCAGCTTGAGCGGTTGAGAGCTTGTTACATTAAATATCCCCATCTCCCCAACCACCGTTAAGCGGTCAACCCAAGTCATATTTCACACGTGTCCCATGCTCAATCGCTCAACTGGTAGTTGGGGAGATGGATATTTAATGTGTTGCATTAAATGACCCCAATTACCGCTAATATAAATGTGGTGAGGTAATAAAAATTTAATGTGGTATTAAATATCCATCTTCAACTACCGGTTGAAGCTGAGTTGAGTTGAAGAGCTGAGCGGTTGAGCGCTTGTTGCATTAAATATCCCCATCTCCCCAACCATCGCTAATATAAATGTGGAATTAAAGCTCGATCGCTTCAATCGCTTAACTCGCCAACCGATCAATCGCTCAACCGATCAATCGCCAATCGCCGACTCAACCGCTTCAACTTTTACCAAATTTTTCAATAGATATATATTAGAACGAAAAATTATTGAAACCGATTCTCACACGTCCATAACATTCATATGGAAAAATTTCGTGTGTTTCTTGTCTTTGAAGATGGCAATAGTTATGGTGTTTCGCTAAAAGAGATATTAGATATCTTTGGGTTAGTTTCATTTGTGAAGAAAAAGTTGAAGATTAGCAAAGGATGCGAGTTAGGTTTTCATACAAAATGCCACACGGTCCGTCCGCATAGGTGATGACGATGATGTTGAATTTTTGTTAACGAAGTTTGTAAACCAAACATTGCATTGCCTAAACTTTTAATCAAAATGATTGTCAACAATTCAAAGGTAAATCCATCTTCTTCTAATGATTTTGATGTTAATGATCCCTTATTTCGTAATGATTTTGATCCCCAATGTGGATAATCATTCAAAATACCACAAAACGAACCTTTGACAATTTCAACCAATCTAACAATGAATGTGCCAATATGTATATAAACCAAAGAAAAATTATCAAATTATGCTTAAATGGCAACAACAAATAATTTCAAAATATGCCTCCTCCACCCGATCCACCAAGTCTTGAAACTAAGATACCGAATACATTGAAATACAACAATGAGAATTCTATAATCCTCAAAGAGGTGATGAATTTGATAGTAAAGAATTAAGCATGTTTGCAATTGCTAAAAAGCTATCAAAGATGGATTTGAATTTAAGGCTAGGAAAACAAATAAGTCTAGGTACGATGTAATTTGTGTGCAAGATGGTGCAAATGGAAGAATGGTATGAACAATCGTGTAAATGGAGGTTAGGAAGAGTATACGATGTTCACACTTGTTCAAGAACACAAATTCACCTAATCACCGTAATGCTACCAAAAACTTTTGGGACATTTACTCGAACCCAAAATGAAAGATAGCAATGAATTTATACCCCAAAGGACATAATGGAAGATATTAGTCAAGAGTATAAAATTGACATTTCTTATAAGAAAGCATGGGTGGAAGAAACCGAGCTTTGAATTGGTAAATGGTTGCCCTAACGACTCGCTTCGAAAGATTGCCATTTTATTGTCATAATTTAAAGATGAAGAACGAGGGTACGGTAACACATATTGATACCGATGATGAAGGACACTTTAAAATATGTTTTATAGCATTTGGTGTTGCGGTATGCATTTGTATTTATTTTTACATTTTTTCCTTTTATGTTTTGTATTTATTTTCTAATATATTATACGTTGTGTCACTAATAATTTCTACATAAAACAGATTCGGAGTTTCACAGATATGCGATCGTTGCTTATAATTGATGCAAGACATCTTAAAGGGAAGTACCTTGGGACAAATTTGTTTGTCGTTGGAATGGATGGTAACAATCAAATTATACCTATTGCTACCGGTGTTTGTCAAGGTGAGACCTGGGAGGCATGGACATGGTTCTTGTCCAAATTGAAAGAATGCATAGGAACCACCGTGTTTGGCTATTATATCGGATAGACATTATTCTATTGGACAAGCGTGTAACACGGTCTTCCCAAATTCATTTCATGGTTATCAAGTAGACATTTGATGATGAACTGCAGTTTGAACAAGAGTAAAAAGTTAAAGGCAAAATATTGGAAACATGCAAAGCTTACATCGGAAGAATTTGATAGAGCGATTTTGGATATTAGGGTATATAGAAATGGTAATGGCATACAACAAACTTCTTCAAGGTGGGTTTGATAAATGGTCTAGGCACATTGCAATCGGTAATCAGTACAACTACATGACTTCAAACAAAGGCAGAGTCAATAAATGCATTAACAAGGATGTGAGAAAAGTACCAATAACAATGCTTATGGAGTGGTACAGAAAGCTTTTACAACGGTGGTTTTGTGACCATCGACACAAATATCAACGTAATGTACTTTTTAAAATATGTTTTCTTTTTCCTTATTAGTCAATATAAGATGAAGAGAACATTATGTTATTTTATCTTGTAAAATTATTTCGGATGCACCAGGAGAACTTAGTGATCATCGCCGCGAAAGTTAGGGACATAATGTTGAAGAGCGTTAACTGGTTGTGTATGGATTGAACAGTTTAAAGCGTGCATGGTAGATGATCATCGAAACAACATACCGTCGATCTAGTTAGTAATTCATGTACTTGTCGTAAATGGCAACTTTCCGGCATACCATGTGGTCATGCGATAGCTGTAACTAGACTTCTTAGATTGTCCGATTGTAATCATTTGGCTTTTGATTGGTTCAAGAAAACAACACCGAAGGTACGTACTAAGGATTGGTTTATCCTCAGAGGAGAAATGTCAAGTTGGGAACTTCCCGATGGCTTGCAAGTTGTGAAGCCACCAATACCGTAGTAGGCCAACTGAAGACCCAAAACAAATATCGATAAGATCTCAAGGAGAGGAACTAACCCTGCAGGTGTTCATGTGCCAATCCGTTGGACACAAAGTAACAAAGATGCAGGAACCATTGCCAAAGAAAAAGCATGTAAGTGAATAAAATTTGTATTCAAAAACACAATTTTGCTTGGTAACTAACGAAGAAAGAAATCTCACAAATGTTGAAACTTTGTAGGAAATGTATCTAAGAGGAAGCTCAAGTAGGAACTACCATCGTTGGAGATTGATATGGTGCAAAGCTTTGATCCTATTAACTTGGTGACCAGAAGATCAACTAGCGGAAACATTTGATGGGTTGTTAGTTTCTTTTTTCGCTGATCCGGAATCATGTAAGACGCTTTTGTTTTTGTTTAGTTTGAATATGTACTAGTCGTAAAACAATCTATGGGTCTCATTGGATTATAACCGGATGTAACACGCTTAATGTACTTGTTTAGTTTGACTATGTTAGACGCTTAATGTTGAACCTTGTTTGCTAACGCTTATGTTGCACCTACTCAATCTAACAATCCAAGAGGAATAAGAAACAATTTAGAAACATACAAACAAAGAAAATATATATGTAAAATTAGGTGCCAAAGTTAGCCAGAGGGATACATACATTCATACAATATTCACCAATAAACCATACAAGTTATCCCAAGAAGAAACACAAAAGTGACCATACCATGCGGACGTGTTTTAGACCCATAAACCATACAATTGTTTACAAATTCGACACCTAAATGTTTAACAAAACAAGCACATAAAACATTCACCAACATGGATCTTGTGCTTGTAATAAAACCTAACCATTCTTTCACTGTGACGCTAATGCAAACCGAATCGATCATCCACATCCAACAGCTTGCCATTCCCTAACTCTGTACATTTATACGCTCAGATTAAGGTGTGATTTTTACACGCCTGCATAATAGGACAAGTTTAAACTGTATAATATTCATAACAATATTCATAACTTTCAAAAATATTAACTACTATAACTCAACTTCTCCATAGCCTCCCAAACACCTCAAAAAGCCTTCGATCCTCGCTCCACTCCACATACCATCTCGCCCTATTATCCATAACCAAGCCCCTATCCGACTTCAACATACACCCCTAACTTTTTGGGCAAATTAGAAAATAAACATTATCAAACACCCTAGAGTCATGACATGATTAAAAACACTCAAACTCTGATCCTTCTTATACCCCTAACGCATTCCACAATCATTCAAAGATACCTTCTATTATAACTCGTATCACTATAATTAAAAACATTCTTAATTAATTAACAATCTCGCTACAATGACTAAAACCAATAGTATGTGCACCCGCTTAACGCCACCGCCTCCCGACACTAAACCCTAATTTACTTTCAAAATATTCTCTAACTCAGACATTTATACGCTTGGCTCAGAGTGTGATTTTACAGACGCCAATGCACCGAATCGACACCTACTATAACAATATTAACCTAATGTAGCTGCTAAACTAGTAAACATGTTTTACGTTTCACATTACGATTATATCAATCGAATTAGACACCCTAGAAATCCACTACTACACCTATTTTACGCTCAAGATTACATTCATACTAACATCACAAATAGTACATTAAAAGAAGATGCGACTCAATAAGAAGATGCAGAGCCACACACCACAATCATCATACAATCCACCTCGCTTGGGAACATTCATAGCATTGTTAAAAGTAATCCTATAGGTCATAGGATCAATTCCTCTTCTCGAAAACACCGCCTCTTGCAACACTCCTCGAAGCCTAGTCTCTAGACATTTCCTCACACTCAAATAGAATGGACGAGTCTCGGGATCATATATGTGTCCACCGTCATAAAATGTAACTCGACCGTCCGGATATGATACACACTAGGGACCAATGTGTTTCGGCTCATTTATGGAATGAAAACTCTTTCAACATCACCCCAACCCGCAGGGTAAGTTTCTTTAGTTGCGCACAGCATGCATCCGTCTGCTCATCAAGAATGGTAGGAAAAGCGACTACCATAGACCACTCCATATCCGATGGTCCGGTATGTCACATGTAGCTTATCCAAACATCAATGTGTCAGAGGTAAAACAAATTGACATATATATTCACCATTTATAAAAAACGTGCTTTTCATTTTCTCTACACGTACTAGATATCAAGTAAGATAGTGTTACGAGACAAGCATCATTGCCACACCTTCCTACTTTTAGCCTCGCTCAAAACCCATCCCATGACGACGAACATGTACAATGGCTTACACCAACACCCATTGCTACGTCGTCATGGCAATGGATTTTAGGAAACTCAAAATAGAGAGTTGGATCAAAATACTTCAGTAAATTAGGCATCTTAGCATAAGATCCACCAAATTCACAAATTGTAGCCACCGTAAAATTTCACTATCATCAACCTTCAGATTAATAAAATAGATTGTTTATCAAAACTTATTTGAGCATTTTAGCATGTACACTTCATTTTATTGCATAAAATTTATGCAACTCCGAGTAGTCTCATTTAATCATGCCCAATATTTACCGATAATCGAAATCGGCCTCACAAGAAATTTTCTTGTCTTACGAGCCGCACGCTGCATCTACACTAAATTAATTATGGCCAAAGTCAAATAAATATTTCTACAAGTTGGAATTAATATTTTATTTTATATTTTCATTTCCTTTATAAAAACATGCTAAATATATTTATTACACGCTTGGTCTAAAACCTCGAACCGAACACCGTGACTCACATTTAAACTCAAACGGGACACGATATACGTAACTAAAATTTGAGGTCTTTTCCTTCCTCTCTTTTCTTGTAACCGAATGGGCTCACAAATATTCCATCTCAACCAAAAACTTGTTAATGCACTAAGTTTGAACATTGTTAGTGAAAATAAACACTATATCCATCATATATCTATGAAAGTTGACTTTGAAACTTAAACAAACAAATTCCCATGCAACCAACTCACTTCTTGTCCTCTTTTGTCCTTGTGGTGCCGAACATTTCACAAAACCACAAAACCATTGCATTGTTTCTCTTAATACTACCTTGAGGATAGTAAAATCAACCTTGCATGTATCTAGGTATGCATAAACCTTTGGTCAATAACCAAAAGCTCTTCTTCCTTTCCTTCTTAAAACCCACGAGCATAAGTGTTACTACACATTTCACTTACAAAATCTCACCAAAACCACTAAGAGTAATTCAAAGATTTTGATCTTGGAGGAACTTGGGTAAAACAAGCTTAATATTTGGAAGATCTTGGGTAAACAAACTAGTATTTGAGTTGGGTTATAAAGTCTTGAGTTCTTGTTTCATCTTGGTCGACTCAATCATTATTCCATTGTAAGAATCCAAACTTCCATTTTATCATGTGTTTCATTCTCTTGTTTTGAACCTTAAGCTCATCCTTTTCTTTTCATTACTTTGTTAAGTTTCAAAACTAAGAATGTGTCTTTTATATATACGCCAATTGACACACATGAATGCAAGTTTGAGTGAAAGATTTTGTTGGTCTCATTTAACATGTGCTTCCATTTGAGTTTTCTTATAAGTGCAAACATGTTATGCTTAATGTTTAACTAGACAATGGGTTTCTTAAAACTTTTCTTGCTCGACATACATATACACGATTTATTTACATTCAAGAATAACTAAGATTTGCGTTTAAAGCTTGTGTGAGAATCTTGAACTTGTTATTACTTGTAAGCATCTCGAAAAGAATATAAGCTAGTGCTTATTTGCTTGCTCATTCGGCACCTTCATGACTTGAGACTATTTTCGAACTAAAAGCAACTAAGAAAACATGGATCTAAAGTGTTGGCTCATCTTGGAAAAATCTTTCTATTCGCTTAACTAAAGCTTATTTTCGGTTCAAAGTGCTTTATTATTTACTTTTGGGTCTAAGTTTCATGCGTCATAGCACGAAACCCCCCCCCTCCTAAGTCACACATTTGGTCTTAAAATAAACTAGTTTTTCGTTTTTTCTATCACTCGAACCCATGGTACGATGGCTACACTAGACACATGCTAAGGCCTTGCACCAACTAAAATGAAATGCAACATGATACTCACATTTAACTTACCGAGAAGTAGAAATGGAAACCAACAACAAGCCATGCAAACCCCACGTCCATGTTGAGTGTTTTTGCTTAATAATTAGACACTTGAAACTACACCTTATATAGCGTATGATGAAAGAGTAAACATAAAACGAGCACTAGCTCGGTTGGTGGGCACGTTGGGTTTCAAACGAGAGGTCACATGTTCAAGACTCTCTCATGGCGCTTTTCCTTTTTATCTTTTTGCAACTACCACCCTTTGGCAAAACAAACCCTCCACTTGCAACTACCACCCTTTGACAAAACTAACCCTCCACTTCAAGTAATTATATATTAACATAGAGTATTTTTGAGACACTTGATTTATGAAGGAAAACTAATAATTACGGACGGGTCATGTCCAAATCTTTTGTAAAAAAAAATAATATACTTAGTTATTTTCATAAAATCGATTAAATTACGAAAACTAGATAATTAAATATAACATAAACGTTTTCGTACCTATCACCCACTAATTTAGTATAGTACGTATATACATATATAAATAATTATCGTAGAACATAAACACTTATATTTTAAATACTTGACATAAATAATTATTATTTACCGACGACGTATAAACATCACAACCACTTTATTATGAATATTTTCCGTATTTAGTCATTCGGTTGCTTTCAAGCCAAAGACTTATAAATATTTTGAAACTTATTTAAACTTAACCGTTGCCACATAAGCGTTATTAAACACAAACTCTCAATGCTTCAACCGTTTAAATACGCTAAGTCATGAATAAAAGCAATAAACTAAGACTTGCCATGCTAATTATAGGTCGCGTGACGGTACTTCGTGCTCATACTACTTGATCTTACACTACTCGGATACCATTTGCTAAGGTGAGTTCATAGCCTCGCCTTTACTTATTTCTTTCAAACCCATGAGGAGATGCATGCTATAAACTAGAACACAAGTCTTTTCTTAAAGCAGTATGCTTATCGATCATTATTATTATAGCCTAAGTTGCACCGCCATAAGTCCCTTACATCATGAACCATTAATCACTTGCTAGTGAACGCGAATATTGTGGATAGTACTATGGGAATTAACGACCCGACTCGGTTATCGAAATAACCGGCGCACTATATTTGGTTAACTATGGAATTGGCAATTCCATCTCTAAGGGCAATATTATTACTTACGCCAAGAATTAGGTGTATGCGATTAGTTTGGTGTCATGAGCTTAGCGATAATAATAATCTATGTTTTCCATGGTAATTGTATTCAAGCAATTATCATCTCTTACTTGTGTTCAACTTATTATTTAAACCTATGAATATCACTCAACTTTTGTTGACTTTTAAGCATGTTCATCTCAGGTACTAATTAGAATTTCATGAAGGCGTGGAGCGGACGTCGTGGGACACTTGAAGTGGTGTCGTTTTCAATTAAAGTTATCATTTCATAAATATTTAAACTATCTTTTGTGTAACTCCAAAACATGTGGTATTCCTTTTGTGTTCTAAACGAGATTTATGAAATGGTAACTACTTTTATTAAAACGTCTCTTTAGAGCCGTTTTCTATAACTTGTGACTATGATCCTCTAAGTAATACCCCAAATAGTCTTCCTCCGTCACATTGTGATTTTGGGGTGTTCTGATTAGCATCGAGCCTCGGTTATAGAGAACCAACTTGTATTTTCAAAACAAATTGGACTATAACCACGTTTTCAAACGGACCGTTTTACACCACCACTTCACGTCCTCCGCGCCTACTTCGTACCGATAACATGTAGGGGATTCACTTAGTGGATACTACTTGACTAGCAAAACTTTGCATGATAAAAACTTATGATGATAGCTTTCATTTGGTTAGGCATTTAGATTTGCGTGGCAGATTATGCGCGACTAACTAAATCTTATTTACTGCATGGCTTTATTTACTTATGAGTACATATTTTCTTTTGGGTTGTTACAGTACTATGTCGTCCGCTACTCACCCTATCGATCTGACATCCGACACCGAGATGGAGGATGCTATGTCTTCCGACTCTACTCCGGCTCTCGTTGCACCTATGTCCGCTGAGACTGAGCCCTTCGAGGAGGGTGAAGTCGCTGCCACCCCACTTGCTTTGGCCATACCTGAGCGTTTGCCTGTCTTTGGTCCCCTCACTTATGACAAATATTTGGAGTCACAACAGTGGCTATCACCATCTGATGTTATGTCCCAGACACACTCATCCACTGATTCCGTATCTTCTGTCTCTTGTCCATCACCATTGCCTATCCGCCGAAGGCGAAGGCGAGCTAGGGTTCTCCAACCCTACGAGCCCGCACCGTTTGGTCAGCCATTCCGCTACCGAAAGAAGGGTGCTACCTTCATACATACTGCTCGGAAACGAGTAAAGACACCCATCACTTTTATTCCACCATCTGACATACCATCATCCTCTGCTTTTCCACCATCAGCTACACCGCACCACCACTGCACTGTCTCACCACTACCACCACCTACCACATTCATTTACTGCACCACCACTGTGCGGTTTCATCCTCATCCGTGCACCATCACCCTGGTGACACACACCGAGCCGATGACATCTCTTGGAAGAGAGCCCGTCTCACCCACACATTCGCACCCTTATTACTGTGCTATGTTTGGTACTTCCGAGCCGAGAGCCCGTGGGAGGGTCGATGCTAGACGTTGGTCATACATGATGCCGCTCATTAGTCGATGGAGGTCGGAGGAGGGCGCACCTAGCGCCGCTGGAGCTTGGGAGCACCGTTTCTTCCGCCGAGACTCTTGGGTTACGGAGAACCCTTCATCATACTATTCCATTGATAGCTGCCCGAGTTCTACGATTTGAGGATCACCGAGGATGTTGTGGCATTTGTTGATGAGGTTCCATTAGTACGCATCGAGAACATCAAGATGAGGTTGGAGAGCTCCGAAAGGGAGGAGTACGATGGAGAGAGCTTGAGAGGATTGGTTCCCAGTGAGAGAGCTAGTGGAGCGATCCATGTGTTAGAGAGGAGGATGGAGTCGATAGGTTAGGGCTGCCGGATGAGCCGAGATGTTGGAGGGGTTGTGCGACGACGGTCGAGAGGATGACTATCATGGAGACGTGCACTCGCTTGGAGCAAAGATTGGAGGCACGAGATAGAGAGGTAGATGAGTGGCGAGCTAGTCCATGACCTCTGACGCCGTTTGAGGAGCACACCTGACAGCCTCTAGAGTGGTGATTCATCTATTTAGTCTTTTGGTACCTTAGCCTGCCGCATGTGGCACTAATAAAGGCCTTGTATTCGCATGTTTTGTAAACTATCGAACAAGCTATTTATGCGACATTGTATGGTTTTGTATCACTATGTATGGATGATAGACCTATGACATTATGGTTGTTGTTTCATTATGTTCTCATGTATGATGATCCTTCTTATTTATCAGTGTATGAATCGAAGTGATCATTTATATATATTCTCTTGTGTGGTTCTAACATGTTACGATTCTTCTTATGATGATTATACTCTATTGATATAATGTGATGATCTTGACTATTATGAAATTTCTTTTATAATAATTCGCAATTATGTTGAATGATTCTAAAATTTGAGTGTATGTCTTTAGAAAAATGGCAAGAACAAGAACTACCTCTACCTCTACTGAAACTCCCGAGATGACCCCTGAAGCAATTCGGAGGTTAGTTACTAATGAGATCGGTCGCTTTTGCAAGACTGCTGAGGCGGCTCGAGCAAATGAAGCTCCAAATCAAGCCAACCAGAATGAAGCTGTGGCAAATCGCAAATGTGGATACAAAGAATTCATGAATTGCAAACCTACCTTCTTCAAAGGAACCAAGGCGCATTGGCCTTATTCATTGGATCGAAAGATCCGAAGCGTATTTCTTTTAAGTGATTGCTCGGAAGATTGCAAGGTGAAATTTGCTACCGGTACTCTACTAGAAGATGCATTGTCTTGGTGGAAGGCTCATGCCCAACCTATTGGCATGGAAGAAGCCTACAAAACCACTTGACCGAATCAAGCAATTGTTAATGAAGCAATCTCGTCCAAGGACCGAGATCAAGAAACTTGAAGATGAATTCTATCATCCGACTACTAAAGGCAATGATCTCAAAACCTACTTCAAGCGTTTCCAAGAATTGAAAGCTCTATGCCCTCCATGATTCTCGATGAGGTTAAGTTGCTGGAAAATCTCATTGGGGGATTACCCCGAAGCATTGAGGGCAATGTTACTGCATCAAAGCCCAAAACCGTGGAAGAAGTGATCACAATTTCCTACCAACTCATGGATCAAGTCTTGAAACATGGATCCGTGCAAGGCAACAATGACAACAAAAGGAAGTTTGACGACCGTCGAGGCAACACTTCAAACAACTTCAACCACAACTCTTTCAATCACAACAATAACCGCAACAACAACAACCAAGGCCGCAACAATCACAATCAACACCGCAACAACAATCCCAACCCGTATCACCACAACCGAAACAACCACCACAACCAACAAAACCGTAGACAAGAAGTTGTGAGGGCTTATGCCGCCACACCCGCCAATGGAAGAGGCTATCTTTGGACCACACCTTTGTGCACTCGATGCAACCTACATCATGTGGGACGTTGTACTATTAAGTGTGGGAAGTGTAACAAGGTGGGCCATACCCACAAGGATTGTCGAAGCCCACACTCGAAGTAACCTCCAACCCATGGGATAACTTGCTTTGGATGTGGAGAAGTCGGGCATGTCAAGAGTAGGTGTCCAAAACTGTACGGGAACAACAACAACAACAATAACAACAATAACCTGCTAGAGCAAGAGCTTATGTGCTAGGAGATGGAGATGCACAAGAAAACCCGGACGTCGTTACGGGCGTTTTCACTCAATCATCATTTAGCTAAGGTGTTATTTGATTCGGAGCCGACAAAAGCTTTGTGTCTTCTAAGTTTGCACCTTTACTAAAAATCACCCCAACCGCCCTAGATACCACATATGAAGTAGAGCTAGCCGATGGAAAAATAGTAGGAACTAACACTATCCTTCGAGGTTGCAACCTATCTTTATCAAACCACCGCTCGATATAGACCTTATGCCTATCCAACTTGGTAGCTTCGATGTCGTCATTGGCATGGATTGGCTATCCAAGAATCGTGCAAGAATCATCTCGTGACGAGAAAGTCGTTCACCTTCCTCTCAATGGCAAAACTCTAATCATTCGGGTGATCGTAGTAAAACCCGATTGAATATCATCTCGCGTCAAAAGCGCAAAGTACATAGAAAAAGGATGCCACATTTTTCTAGCACAAGTAACGGAGAGAAGAAGGAGGATGAGAAACAACTAAAAGACGTCCCGTGGCTAGGATTTTCCCAAGTATTTTCAAGACTTGCTCGGTCTTCCTCCGATTCGGCAAGTAGAATTTCAAATCGAGCTAATGCCGGAGCGGCACCGTGCACGAGCACCTTATAGATTGGCACCTTCGAACTACAAGAATTGTCCGACCAACTTCAAGAATTGTCCGAAAAGGATTCATTCGACCGAGTTCTTCGCCTTGGGAGCTCGGTCTTATTTGTCAAAAGAAGGACGGATCTTTTCAGATATGTATCGATTACCGTGAGTGAACAAACTAACGGTGAAGAACCGATATCCATTGCCTAGAATTGATGATTTGTTTGATCAACTTCAAGGGTCAAGCTTCTACCCAAGATTGATCTCGAGATCCGGGTATCACCAACCGAGAGTTGAGAAGGAGATATTCAAAGCGCTTTCCGAACACGATATGGCCACTATGAGTTCCAAGTGATGCCATTTGGTTTGACAAACGCACTGCGGTATTTATGGATCCGATGAACCGAGTGTGTAAACCTTACTTGGACAAATTTGTGATTGTGTTCATTGATGACATTCTCATTTACTCCCGCAACAAAGAAGAGCATGCGGAACACTTGAAAGCCATTTTAGAGCTACTCAAGAAAGAAGCATCGTATGCTAAGTTTTCAAAGTGCGACACGGATTCAAAAGTTCAATTCCTTGGTCACGTGATAGATAGTAATGGTCTTCATGTTGATCCTTCAAAATCGGTTGTCATCAAAGATTGGTCGTCCCCTACTACTCCTACCGAAATACGCCAATTTTAGGTCTTGCGGGTTACTATCGGAGATTTATCGAAGGATTCTCGAAAATCGCTAAACCTCTAACTGAGCTAACCCAGTAAAAAGAAAAATTTTGATGGGAGAGAAACAAGAGTTAGCCTTTCAACTCTTGAAACAAAAGCTTTCGAAGCCCTATTTTATCCTTACCCGAAGGAGTGGAAGATTTTGTGGTTCATTGTGATGCATCACACCTAGGGTTAGGTGCGGTATTGATGCAAAGAAACAAGGTGATCGCTATGCTTCATGACAACTCAAAACTCACGAAAAGAACTACACTACTCATGACTTGGAATTGGGAGCCGTGGTTTTCGCTCTCAAAATATGGAGACATTACCTATATGGAACTAAGTGTACGGTGTTTACCGACCATAAAAGTCTCCAACACATTCTCGATCAAAAGGAGTTAAACATGCGACAACGCCGATGGCTAGAATTGCTTAGTGATTACGTTGTGAAATCCGTTATCACCGAAAAGCAAATGTCGTGGTCGATGCTCTTAGTCGAAAGGATCGACCTAAACCTCTCCGAGTAAGATCTTTGGGAATGACAATTAAGTCACCCTTCCATCAAAAATACTTGAAGCTCAGTGAAGCTCTCAAACCCGAAACCGTCCCCACGAGAGAATCTTTGGAATGCCGGAAAACGAGAACGGTTTTGCACAAAGATCGGATGGAACCTTATGTTTTGGCGATAGAAGTTGGATACCACTTTATGGAGAAATACGGAACTCATTATGCATGAGTCTCACAAGTCTAAATATTCCATTCACCCGGATCCGACAAAATGTACCAAGATCTCAAGAAGCTTTATTGGTGGCCAAACATGAAAGTCGAAATTGCAACGACGTTGAAATGTCTCACCGTTTCTAGTCAAAGTGAATGTCAAAACCTTCCGGATTGTTAACTCAACTCGAACTTCCGGTTTGGAAATGGAAAGAATTACCATGGATTTCATAACCAAACTACCAAAGACCGCTAGAGGTTACGACACCATTTGGGTCATCATTGATCGCCTTACCAAATCCGCTCATTTCCTACCCATCAAGGAGAACGATAAAATGAAAACCCTTGCTCAACTATACCGAAGGAAATTGTATCCCGTCATGGAGTACCAATTTCCATCATTTCGATCGTGATGCTGCTTTACTTCACACTCGAAATCTCTTCAAAGACTTTAGGTACTCGTTTGGATATGAGTACCGCATACCACCCTCAAACCGATGGCCAAAGCGAAAGGACTATCCAAACCTTGGAAGACATGCTTCGAGCTTGCGTGATCGACTTTGGAAAAGGATGGGATAAACACTTACCGTTGGCGAAATTCTCTTACAACAATAGTTACCATGCTAGCATCAAGGCAGCCCCATTCGAGGCACTTTATGGTCGAAAGTGTCGATCACCTGTTTGCTGGGCCGAGGTTGGAGATGCCCAACTCACTGGACCTGAGCTTGTCCAAGAAACAACCGAAAAGATTGTGCAAATTCGTCAACGACTTCAAGCTGCTAGAGATCGACAAAAGAGTTACGCTGATGTTAGAAGGAAACCCATGGAATTTCAAGTTGGTGATCGAGTCATGTTGAAAGTATCACCTTGGAAAGGAAAAGTTCGATTCGGAAAACGAGGAAAGTTACATCCTCGATACATTGGCCCTTTAAGATTCTCGAAAGAATCGGCCGGTTGCTTACAAACTTGATCTCCGGAAGAACTTAGTAGAGTTCATCCTACCTTTCACATCTCAAATCAAGAAATGCTTGTCGGATGAATCCTTGTCGCCTCCCTAAAAGAGATTAAACTCGACGACAAGCTCAACTTTGTCGAAGAACCAATTGAAATCATGGATAGGAAGTCGGCGACTTAAGCAAAGTCGCATCCCTATCGTCAAAGTTAGATGGAACTCAAGAGGACCGAGTACACGTGGAGCGCGAAGACACCATGCGTGTAAAGTACCCACATCTCTTTGCAAATTCAACTCCGACAACCATCGTAAACTAAAATTCATGGACGGAATTCTCTTAAGGGTTGGTACTGTAGCCACTGTAAAATTTCACTATCATCAACCTTCAGATTAATAAAATAGATTGTTTATCAAAACTTATTTGAGCATTTTAGCATGTACACTTCATTTTATTGCATAAAATTTATGCAACTTCGAGTAGTCTCATTTAATCATGCCCAATATTTTCGATAATCGAAATCGGTCTCACAAGAAATTTTCTTGTCTTACGAGCCGCACGCTGCATCTGACACTAAATTAATTATGGCCAAAGTCAAATAAATATTTCTACAAGTTGGAATTAATATTTTATTTTTATATTTTCATTTCCTTTATAAAACATGCTAAATATATTTATTACACGTTTGGTCTAAAACCTCGAACCGAACACCGTGACTACATTTAAACTCAAACGGGACACGATATACGTAACAAAAATTTGAGGTCTTTTTCTTCCTCTCTTTTCTTGTAACCGAATGGGCTCACAAATATTCCCATCTCAACCAAAAACTTGTTAATGCACTAAGTTTGAACATTATTAGTGAAAATAAACACTATATCCATCATATATCTATGAAAGTTGACTTTGAAACTTAAACAAACAAATTCCCCATGCAACCAACTCACTTCTTGTCCTCTTTTGTCCTTGTGGCTGCCGAACATTTCACAAAACCACAAAACCATTGCATTGTTTCTCTTAATACTACCTTGAGGATAGTAAAATCAACCTTGCATGTATCTAGGTATGCATAAACCTTTGGTCAATAACCAAAAGCTCTTCTTCCCTTTCCCTTCTTAAAAACCCACGAGCATAAGTGTTACTACACATTTCACTTACAAAATCTCACCAAAAACCACTAAGAGTAATTCAAAGATTTTGATCTTGGAGGAACTTGGGTAAAAACAAGCTTAATATTTGGAAGATCTTGGGTAAACAAACTAGTATTTGGAGTTGGGTTATAAAGTCTTGAGTTCTTGTTTCATCTTGGTCGACTCAATCATTATTCCATTGTAAGAATCCAAACTTCCATTTTATCATGTGTTTCATTCTCTTGTTTTGAACCTTAAGCTCATCCTTTTCTTTTCATTACTTTGTTAAGTTTCAAAACTAAGAATGTGTCTTTTATATATACGCCAATTGACACACATGAATGCAAGTTTGAGTGAAAGATTTTGTTGGTCTCATTTAACATGTGCTTCCATTTGAGTTTTCTTATAAGTGCAAACATGTTATGCTTAATGTTTAACTAGACAATGGGTTTCTTAAAAACTTTTCTTGCTCGACATACATATACACGATTTATTTACATTCAAGAATAACTAAGATTTGCGTTTAAAGCTTGTGAGAATCTTGAACTTGTTATTACTTGTAAGCATCTCGAAAAGAATATAAGCTAGTGCTTATTTGCTTGCTCATTCGGCACCTTCATGACTTGAGACTATTTTCGAACTAAAAGCAACTAAGAAAACATGGATCTAAAGTGTTGGCTCATCTTGGAAAAATCTTTCTATTCGCTTAACTAAAGCTTATTTTCGGTTCAAAGTGCTTTATTATTTACTTTTGGGTCTAAGTTTCATGCGTCATAGCACGAAACCCCCCCCCTCCTAAGTCACACATTTGGTCTTAAAATAAACTAGTTTTCGTTTTTCTATCACTCGAACCCATGGTACGATGGCTACACTAGACACATGCTAAGGCCTTGCACCAACTAAAATGAAATGCAACATGATACTCACATTTAACTTCTTGAGAAGTAGAAATGGAAACCAACAAATAATAAACTTATATTTTCTACAAGCCTTCATCACATAAATAAAATTTGTACATATTTCTATTTTGACAACCACATTTGTATAAACTAGAAAATATAATACTTTTCTAAATATAATATTTTCCCGCAACTTAGATAAAATATATATTATACATATATACTTTTCAAAACTAAACCAAAATCCAATAAATATAAGTCGATTTGCAATTGTTTCCGCTTTAATAAATATACTCGAGCCAATCCTTATACGAATGCGTCGTAAACTATTCCATTCACTTCTCCAAGAGCCAAAGACTTATAAATATTTCGAAACTTATTTAAACTTAACCGTTGCCACACAAGCGTTATTAAACACAAACTCTCGAGAATGCTTCAATCATTTTAAATACATTAAACCGTGGATAAAAATAATAAACTAAGACTTGCCATGCTAATTATAGGTCGGCGTGATTTGTACTCGTGCTCATATTACTTGATCTTACACTACTCGGATACCACTTGCTAAGGTGAGTTCATAGCCTCGCCTTTACTTATTTCAAACCCCGCGAGGAGATTCAAACTAGAACACAAGTCTTTTCTTAAACCGTATGCTTATCCGATCATTATTATTATAGCCTAAGTTGCTCGCCACAAGTCCCTTACATCATGAACCATTAATCACTTACTAGTGAACGCGAATATTGTGGATAGTACTATGGGAATTAACGACCCGACTCTGTTATCGGAAATAACCGGGCGCACTATATTTGTTAACTATGGAATTGGCAATTCCATCTCTAAGGGCAATATTATTACTACGCCAAGAATTAGGTGTATGCGATTAGTTTGGTGTCACGAGCTTAGCGCATAATAATAATCTATGTTTTTCCATGGTGATTGTATTCAAGCAATTATCATCTCTTACTTGTGTTCAACTTATTATTTAAACCTATGAATATCACTCAACTTTTGTTGACTTTTAGCATGCTCATCTCGTGTATAAATAGAATTTCATGAAGGCGCTGGAGCGGACGTCGTGGGACACTTGAAGTGGTGTCGTTTTCAATTAAAGTTATCATTTCATAAATATTTAAACTATCTTTTGTGTAACTCCAAAAACATGTGGTACCTCCTTTTTGTGTTCCAAACGCTGAGATTTATGAAATGGTAACTACTTTTTATTAGAACGTCTCTTTAGAGCCGATCCTCTAAGTAATATAACTCACATTGTGACTATGATCCTCTAAGTAATACCCAATTAGTCTTCAATGTCACATTGTGATTTTGGGGTGTTACATTAAACCATCCGTAAACGACGATCAACAACGATATCGTACATGTTGGAGTAGGAACACATCTTCTAAGCTTACGCCAACCGTCTCCTTAACTGTGAATCGATCAACTTCAAAGTTAACATAAACTTTATCTAGGTTTTGGTATGGCCGTTCTAGAACCTAAAAATAAAGACAATGTAAATCATGCATGTAATAATACGATTTACACGATATGACGGTTAACTATTATCGCAAGTTATAATATATCAAAGCAAAGGAATCATTTCTATACCTCTACCCATGGTTTGACTTGTACTAACATCTCAACCATAAGTGGAGTATGAATGTAAATACTTTCACCCTTCAACATATCTTCTAAGCTTAGTAACATCAAGTTTTACACCTCTTCTCCACATAGGGTGACATAGGAACATGTTCAAGTCTCCTCTTCTTTGTTTCAAGATCGCTTAAAGCCCTTTTGAAGGGCGTTGAATTCGCTCGAATAACCTTCAACTGTTTTGACTTCAACACTCAACTTCTTACTCGCCTCCTCCGCCTCCTCCTTCCTCGTGTTTTTCACCTTCAACACTCAACTTCTTACCGCTCCCTCTCGCTCCCCATCCACGCCAACATGTGGCGTATCAAACAACTTGAAAAATCATTGACTTGACCGCAATACTCATTAGCAAGATCTACATGTGCGTGGATGATATGAAAAAGGTTAACAAAATTTTATTATCGCAAGTTATTAATTATATCACAAATGAAATAAGAACAAAACAAAATATCATTAAATTACTCGTTTCTCCGTCACCGTGTTAACTATGTCTCCATAAACTCGCATAACATAGTGGCGGACACTTATTAGTATAAAATTATAATGAAAGGTATAATCACATAAATACCATTTAATTACATTTTCATATGCATCATTCTTCATTTTGACTCCATCAACCGTGTTAACTTTGTTTCCATAAACTCACGATAAAAGTTTATAACACCTATTAGTAGAACATTAGAATTAAAGGTTTAGTCACATTATTACAATTTATACTTACCTTTTCATAGGTTTCTTGGTTCATTTTGTCTCACACCATTATGACCGCAGAATAAAGTTTTAGAAACAAAATCCAGACAGCATACCACATGGTAATTGTTTGATAGCAATGTAACTTGCTCAGAATTGATAAAGGTAAAAACTAACTCGAATAATAGTCTCAAGTTTCAAAGTGCGGGCTTCCAAAGCCTTAACCCGCTCATCAATCAAACAACTTCTACCTCTTTACCCATGCTCTCCATATCATAACCCTGGGTATACCACTTTCGCCTAGCTTTAATCGCGGCCACTTTTGAAAATGTTCATCCTGTGGTCCCCTTTGCAAGAGGCGGCGCCTCGGGTATACCACTTGAAAAATCAATGCTTCTGTGAACCATTCACCAATTTCAAAGCATGTTGGCATAATCACGCTGGTTTCGAGTCCTTACAATAGATTTATAAGTTATATGGTATCTAAAATTATCTATATGTTTAAAGTTAACCAATCAATAAAATACTATATATAATTACCTTGTCAAGCAGTTTGGTCGAATAATCAGCCTTTCTAAATGGTGTGTGTTTCACCATGCAAGTGCTCTTAGGATCACCCCGAGCCTTGTTCCACCATCACTGCTACTTTTACTCGTGATCAAAGACACTCTATCATCCATATCTACAAAAGTTAACACATAACAAATATAAGTTACGAGGACGAGAAACATATGAAGTTAATTTTCAAGCCCTAAAGAAACTAATGATAGCAAATTTTTTTGGTGTTAACCTTGAAAGAATGAATCCCTTCAAGCTATAGGTAGGAACATCGTTGGATTCTTTATCACCATTCTTTGACGGTAAAACCGGATGATTTGAAGAGACATTTCTAATAGACTCATAAAGCTGCCAAAGGAGTTCCCCCATGGAAATGCATTCCATTCATCAAGATCCTCGACCATCCTCGAAAAATATCATCAATGATAGACCCAAGTCTTTACCCATTAATATCACCTCAAGCGCTATCAACAGACAAACCCGTATCGCATCCTCATCGACAGATTTAGAAATGCTCTTCATCTTCAATAACAGATAATAGATCAATTGATTTAACATGTTGACCTACATGGTTCGAAATACCGTGACTGAAAGTGATATCACCACTACGCCATTTCCTAAACCGACCATACCAAATCTAAAACCAAGAACTGCGCGTAATCTATTTTGACCAAAATAGAGAATGTCCATTCAAATAGTATACAAGTGGAAAATCATAGTTATCATTGTTTTGATGGAATTGTTTCAAGCATGTAATGAACAAGACCTTCCTCGTTATCGACATAGGTAAGATCAAGCCATGGTCCAAAACATGGCTTTAAACATGGAACCACGGCCGGGTCTAATCGATCCTTCATAAGTAAGAAGTAATGCACTTTGCTTTTAACAATAACTCTAGCATCATACGCCTACAAGAAATAACATATTAAAAAGTTAAACAAACAAGAAGTGTCTACAAGCACACTCATCAAGTCGCATACAACACCGCAGTAAAACCGTTGTCTACAAGCACACTCACAAGTGTCTACAAACAAACAAGAAGTGTCTACAAGCACTCATCAAGTCGTGCATACAACACCGAGAAAACAAGTGTCTACAAGCACACTCAACAAGTATCTACAAGTAAAAGCATATCCGCAGTAAAACCCGATGTATTCTGGACTAAGATCAAGTGTCAATACACGCATTACACCTATTTGACAACTAACCCTAAAATCTTATTAAAACAACAAAACAGCTTTTCAACCCTCTCATTTAACGATGAAACAAAACATGATGTAAAGGGATCCAACAAAACCGTAAGTTGTAGAAGAAACGAAATTAATCAAGTGTGAATACTTACCATTTTTATCTTTTGTAGTCGAACATCAACGGATCTCGTCTCGAAATGATCTAAACAACAAAACGGTTGTGTGATCAAAGTTTCGTGTTGTGTGATCATCGGAAATGATCTAAACAACAACACCGTGATGTACAGGATCCATGCAATCACATCGCGTGTGTTTGTGTGTGTTGAGTGTGTGTTTTTTGAAGATATTGAATGGTTAAAGTGGCAAAGAAAATAAAAAGAAAATAAAATAGTCATATCAATTGGATTTCGAAATCTTTTGGGTTGTTTTTCAATTTCCTATGTGAAATATTGTGGGTCACTGAGCAATCACACTGAGCGCCACGGTTGAATATTGACATTATGCTAGAAAACAAAACAAGAGATTTCTTTAAGATTCGATTTGACACCTTAGTGACTATTTGAACAAGACCGGATTTGCCACGCCTAAAATGTATGGGGTCGCTGAATGAAGAATGAAAGCTATTTTGGGAAAGTGGCTAGAAAAAGTCTAAAAATCTGACCACGCTAAAAGCCCCTTTTGGTAATTTTCTCATATATAAAATACATCATTTGTTGAAAAAGCTAGACCTTTTTTTTTTAAAGACAATAACTGTTTCAAGTTGTTATGTTTTATTTTCAGTTGAATTATCGTATGTTAATCAAGTTTCATTTACATTTTAATTATTTTACGTTGTATATATAAACATTACCTAAAACATTTAATCAAAATATCCCAACTAATTATTTATTGCTATAAAGTCTCGTCGCGATACACGCAAACTCGTCGTCACATGATCAGATAATATGCATCAAAATTTGACCACTTTTCGGAAATAATGTTAAAAGCATTTTATGATTTTATCTATTTGATTCGCTATTTATTTTTATTATAATACAAAGCAATAGCTTTCATTACAATGATAACTTTAGAAACTGGAGCGTACGTCCAATATTCTAGTACAGCAACAGTGTAGAAACTTTTAAAAGTTACGGGGTATATAGTTGGTGAGGCAGACGAGGTTTTGCTAAGGCTAACAATGGCTTAGCCTTTGACAAATCTTGCAAGTTCTCCTTGAGATTAACATGCAACTCGTTTGATGGCAACTCCCAACTGAATCCTTGTATAAGCCTAGCTAGTAGCATTATGGTCATGGTTGAGCCCAATAACACACCAGCACAACCACGTCGACCAGTGCTGAACGACAACATATCAAGGTTATGGTCCGTTAGAACCACTTCATTATCTCTTTTCATGTGACGGTCTGGATTATAAGTCAGTGGGTCATCCCACACTCAGTGGTTCCGCCCCTAGCCCAGGCTGCTTAGTAGCACATGGCTACCCTTTGGAATAAAGTATCCCGCGACAGTGGTGTCAACAGATGAGATGTGAGGAACGTTGAAAGGTGCAACAGGATGCAACCTGAAAGCTTCCCTAACACAGGCTTTGATATAGTTAAGATTAGGTATATCATATTCTTGCACCAATCTATCTTTTCCCACCACAGAATCAAGCTCTTGGATTGCTTTCTCGATAATCGTTGGTTGGTTTATCATTTCTGCCATTGCCCATTCAATGCCATTTGATGGATTATCAAATGTCGCTAACATAAGCTCCTATATACGTACAACCGATTAAAAAATGCATGCATATTACTTTAGGAAAAGAAGATCAAAATTTTCTCACAAGTAAAACAAAAATAAATTGAATCTTACAAGGATCTGAGCTTTTATCTGATCAGCAGTTAGTCTAGGGTTTTTAAGGTTGATGAATACGTCAAGCAAGTCGTCTTCTATCACCCTAACTCCCTCTTTCCATTGTTGAATCCTTTCATCGACCAAACGGTCTTGATACTTTCTTGCAGTACGAATAGCGTCCCTCATGATCTTCTCATGACCATCAAAATCAGTTATCCATCTCAACCATGGAAGGTAATCGGTCACGCTAAATGCGTAAAGGTAATTAAGAATCGTCCAAAGTGAATCGACATGCTCAATCTCTTCAGCCCCAGGTCCACCATCTCTATTTCCTTCACCAAAATACCTACTACCAAACATGATCTTCCTTATGATATTGCTCGAGTATTGTTGCACTATTGTCCTAACATGCATGACCCCTTTGGTACGTGCAACGTTGACATAACATTGGTTGTGGATGTACCTGCATGATGAAGAGGTTATCAGCCAAAAAAATAAATGCACATATTTGAAGAAAAATAAGTATGCATGCACACTATATATATACATACCGAATCAGATTATTAGCTTCTTCATTTCGCTTGGTTTGAAGCCAATTGTGCCTAGCAACCGAGAGAATATCTCTGGATAGGGTTTTTCTCATCTTTTTCCAATGATCACTCATCGGAACAAGAACGGTGGTCAAGTATCCACCACTTGCTAGATAACCGGACATGCAATCAGGCCTTGACGAGAATATCTCATCTTTGTCCTTGATGAACTCACGAGCTATCTTTGGATCACTCACGGCTATAACATGGATGTTTCCTAGGCGAATGCATATGATCTTTGTGCTCATTTCATCCATCAATCTATGTAGCCATCGAAACGTGGGCTTGTTTTGAAGCATGGGGATTAAGCTGCCAATGTAGGGCAGTGGTTTTGGGCCTGGAGGAAGCCGTCGTTGCCGAAGTTTGAAACCCGTGCTCCTGCTCATGATGAGCAACAACAAAAACAGCATTGATACGAGAAAGAAAGTGGTGAACATTATGATGGAATAGCGAAAGGGTTTCGACAATAATTTGAGGTTTTGTTTCTGCGTTGGTTTGTTTGCATACTATGGTAAGAGTCTGTATATAAATATCCAAACTTTTGCACACCCAAGGTCCAATGTGGTTTGGTAGTTGTCTAATACTATAAGCACATTAGAGTCTAGGCCGTTTTGATATCCGTCAGATTTAGTCATAAACCAGTATCCTTTACCTTTATTAAATGCAAATTTGATACCTAATACTAAAATAGAAGTTGTAGACTACTCAAAATGGAAAATGATAGGCTCTTGATTGCACTGAGAGCGAACTCATTCTGACTTTGCAGGGATTTTTGTTGGACGTGGGGATTAAAGGAGTTTGTTGATTGGTGCACCATGGCTGTCCGCCCACTAAAGGGAATTAATGTTTGAATTGGGCATGTGGGATGCAGGGGCGGAGGCAAGTAATAACATAGGGGGGGCAGCGCCCTCAATAACTGTTTTGCTGAGAACGAATTTGTATGGAAACTGTTGATGCATAATCAGCAGCGGATCGGATTCAACGACTCTCCTTAGCCGTTAGTCGCCTTCTCGAGTCCTAGTAGACCATCAACAAAGAGAACTCATAGGAGTGGACCCGAGGTCCGAGCCCCGGGTCCACCTCCACGGTCAAGTTAGTATGCGATGTAGCATATCAAAGTTAGGGTTAGAGATAACCTGCCATGTATTTATAGGGGATGGATTAGGTTTAGTGGCAGAGTGCGGCCGCATCGCCGGCCCCGACCCATTCCGGCCCTCGACCATACGTCCACAAGCACCCCAAGTTTAGTATGAGATAGCGCATGGCTATGTTATGCTAAACTTAAGTTCCGTTCATGGTCGCAGAGGTGAAAGTGGATCCTCTACGCCGCATCTCGGATAAGGGGCGACTTTTGTACCAAGAAGCGACGTTAAAGATGGTGCGACAGAAGACGCGCTTCAGAGCGTAAGTATACACTGCGTACGCATAAAGAGGTGCATGTAAGACGCGCTTCAGAAGAAGGGCGGCGCCGCGGCGACAAAGAGGTGCGATGAAGACGTAAGCTCTTCGCCGCGATTACATCCGCTCTTTACAACCGACAAAGGACGCTCTCTCGCGCAAGATGTGTGAATATTTAAACCGCCTTTGTACCGGTTTGCAATACCTTACATACGATCCGCTTCAAATATACCTGCGTGCGACGCTGCATTTAAACAAAGGATAAGATACCTCGGTAGCCCCGCCGGTTGGTGGTGCTACTGGTAGGAGCATTAAACTTATTGAATCATAAAAACACCGAATGCAAAGATTAGTGATATGCCGCTAATCGCAAAGATATAAAACCTAATGAAGTTAAGCATATATAGCGCATAGCATAAATAATATATTGCGACAGCATAAATAATATTTAGCACATAAGAAAGTGGCAAAGACACCGCCGCGGGATGCGCATCGACGAAATAATTAATTGTGTTTTTTTTCTTTAATGTATAAATAAAAACTCTGATGGATGTACCGCGATCCACTACTGTATCAGCATGGATTTATCATAACCGCACAGACCGAACGTTTGTGGATGATCGCAGATGTATACCACGGCCTTTGTCCGAAGGCGCATCATGGCTATTGACTAGCATCGCAGGTGTTCGCGCGCACGCGCGTTCTCGCGAAGATGTCTTACGCGGGTAGATTTATCGTGATCGCGTTGTTCGAGCTTAACAAGCATCAACCGTAAAAAAAGATATGCGCGAATTAATTCGCGGATAAAAATAAAATAACCGATCGTATGGATATTTTTCAGTCCAATCGTATGGACTAAAAGATAAAATAGGTCCGATCGTACGACTTTTTCTTTTTTATACGATTCGTCGTGTTTAGTACGTAAACCAAACGTATTTAATTTATCATGTTGACTCTTTCTCGAACATAACTAAAGTATGATTTGGACCACGTGGGCCCGGTCAAGATCAAAAGTTTTTATGTTAATACAAACACCGTGTAACTTTATCGTTTACACGCTAATTGAGAAAAATTATCACTGAATGAAACAAACGAGGTACTGGCACTTACAAAGTGATAACATAAAAATATAATCACAATATGTACTTTATGTTGCTTCTAAATTCTCGTAACAAAGATTCCAGTGGTAATACTTTGAAAAGATAATTCCAGCGGTAAGAATGAGAGTTACCGATTTTAGAAATTGATTTATGCTTTTGAATACGGAACACGAAACATACTTTATTCATGTCCCACCTGATGGCGCCAACTGTTGATGACATCAAGGCATGGCCTGATTCGACGACTCCTCGGGTCGTTAGTCGCCTCCTCGAGCCCCGAGACCGTCAACAGAAGAGAACTCGTTAGAGCTGACCCGAGCCCAGAGTCTGGTCCACCTCCAACGGTCAAGTTTAGATGCATGTTGCATCTATCAAAGTTGGGGCTAGAGATAATATGTCATGTATTTATAGTGATTGGATTAGGCTAAGATGAGAGAGGCCAAGATCGCACGGCCCGACCCATTCCTGCCCATCCCGACCATACGTCCACGTAACGAAAGCAAAGGCTATGCTATATGGGGCTGTTGCTTTATGGTTTATATGTTTACGGTTAGTTTTATATTACATTTGGATGTGTAAAAACTATTGTTTTTGTAAACGTGGGGTAATATTTATTTTAAAAGTTCCTGTTGCATTTTTCGGGTTTAAAATTTATATTGTTTTGAGGTATGGTTGATGTATAGATTTTTTTTTAAAAATTTTGTTAGCGTATTTATTTAGGTATCTTAAATATGTTTGATATCATTCATTTATTTACTTTTTTTTTTGGGAAACAGAATTGTAACAGCATGTTTTTAAAACTATGTTGTAACAGATTTTAACATTTATGGAGTATATGAACTTTTTTGTAACTTCCGCCTTGGGCTGGCCCATCTATTCATATGACCTTTGTTAATCAAGTAGGCTTTTTTATTTTTTTTGGTTTTGAGAAATTAACTGTATGTAGCCCAGGACCTTTACCTTTTCCTTTTGCGTTTAAGAAATTGGGGTTTTATTTTGCAGTTGAAGCCTTGAAGGTTCTTGTTTACGGAAGATAATATTACGGATCAACCATTGTTAAAGCTGATTAAGGTAAGTAATCCTCTGTATTGGTATATGACAAAAAAAAAAAAAAAAAAAAAAAAAAGCCTACACAGATATTGGTTGGATTAATCTGTTATATAGATGAGCTTGTTGTATTGGTATATGACAAAAAACCGTGGAGATACCATGGTGTTTTTTTTAAATTACTGCTATAATATTGTCGGTGTATGTTTACCGCAAATCTTTTTGGTTGCCTGATTGTTGGTCATACTAATGTTCTGGTGTTGATTACAATAAGCATTCGGTGGTTCTGTAACTTTTGCGTGATAGGGTGTTTCCAGATAATATTTTTAGTGACTGCATTATTTAACAAAGTTTTACAAAACATAGAGATATGCAAATGCGATAAGTTAAGTTGGTGCATCTATGTAAGTCTGATGCATAGTTATCACAAAACAGAGAAAGTTTGTTGTACTGCGTTACATAGCCTAAGAAGTAGTCACTTCTGCTTATTTTTCTTGGTATCACTTGGGCTATCCTGGAATAGTTGTCGCTTGGCAGTTTTATGGCCGGATGTTTCTTCTTTAGTTTTTTCTAATGTTGTTTTGGGGTTGCTGATTGTTGGTGGTGGTGTCTTCTCGGCTGTCATAGAAAAACAATCAGGTTAATCAATAGGGGTATTGGGATAGTGCAGACATGTATGTGGTTTTCATTTTAAGTTTGTTACCTGTAATTTCTTCCTGAAGTGGTTGTGCTTTGTTTGGTTGCTCATCTATTTGAATAGCAGTTAAGTTTGATGGAGCCGGTGGCACTAATATTGAAGAGTCAATGGTTAGCAGGTGTTCTATTTATAGATAATTGTGTTTAAATGAGGGGTTTTAATATTATTTTAGTTTTTTTACCTGGTAAAGATGTATATGGGTTAGGTGTGAGTGCTCCATGTTGAGTTGTTTCTTCTGGTTGATCTGTTTTCGATGATCCTGTTTCAAAAATAGAAAAGAAAAATGGTTAATACGTCAACAGTAATGTCTTTTCTAACCATGTATAAAGTGTTTTTTATTGGTTTTACCTGATGGTTTCATTTCAATCTGCTGTGGAGCATCTTCTTTGTCTAAAATCTCATTTAAAATAAAGCTTGGTGGGCCTTGTTTCATAGTTATGTTGAAATGAAATTGGAAAATATGCGTTGTTCCAACAATGGCTTTTATTGCTTCTGGAAATTGCTTTGGATCTTTATTTTCAAGTGACTCAACCAATGAATTGCACTCAATGCCAATGATGTCATCTGCCTTTGGTGTAAAGCATGTTAACATACTGTTGCTGTCTTATCAGTTATGTAAACTTTAAAGTTGTATCTGCATGTACATAATATGTTATTTGATATCTTTTAAGTTTTTTGATGAATGTTACCCGGTATAATGTTACCTGTAAGTTGTGGATGACACTGTTCCATGAACCCTGCAGTGATAACCATCTTCATCATGATCGACTTTGTTGGTGCATTTGGTGCATGATCTGTAGTACCATTCTTGGGATGTGTTAATACTTGTTATAGTTCCGTCACAGGTAAATCGAACTCCCTGTGTTTTTTTTTTAAATAGTTAACCTCAATTTATACATAAATAGTAAGTAATGCATGTAATGTTATATGAACTTACTGCATGAGTGTGTGGGTTTTCTTGCATCAGGGTGGCAAGAGGAATTCTGTTTCGCATTTTCTCTTGTTCTTTATCCTGGAATCGATATCTGTTAATCTCTAGAGGTGGCTTCAGGTTGTGTAAGTCTCTATACCTATTATACATATGGATGGTTTTGAGTACATAAGGTTATATAGAAGTTATATTTAAATAGTGAAAAAATGTGCTACTTACTCAGCTCGATATTGCTCAAGTTGTGGAATCTTTGGGTTTATGTAGAAATATGTTGCTGGTGTTGATGAAAGCTGGAGGTTGTTGTTGTATCGTGAGACTCTGCATGATGAGACAGCTATGATGATTGGTTTCTCGAGTGCATCAATGGCGTCTTTGTTAAATTTCTCAGCGAGATCACCCCAAAGCGTTAACTCAAGAGAGTTGCAGCTGTTTTCCTGAAATACCAAAAAGTATTAGTTTGTCTGTAAGCATTTTAATATGCAGAAGCCGACATAAATATTATTAAGTAACTTACTTTAGATTTTGGATTTCGACTTTCCGATGCATAACCTGATTTGTGTTTGGATTGCCAATTTTTTCCTTTTCGGTTGATTTGATGTAACATCCGATGTAGTCTGTGGAAATAATAGTATGTAATTATCTAATATTTTTTTGTAAACGGTAGTAACTTTTTTTTTCTTTTTTTTTATTACCTGTTAGGATTGGATGCGGCTTTTTGGTCTTGTCTTTTGTATCAATGACTCGGTAGGGCAGCTCATTGTAAGATATGAAGTCGAAGAAGTGTTCTGGGAACCCAACATCTTCTATCACATCGAACTTAGTGGCAAATCTGATGAATGCCAATGATGTTTTGTTTGCCAAGGTTTGCTGCCAGTTTTCTGTGTCAATACATGTGAACTCTGATATTCGGTATGTCTTTCCAGGTATGACAATATTGGTGAAGTAAGTTATGTCTGTTGCATTCATGTTTGCTTGTATTGCATTACCCTATTCATGTTACACTATTAGTTGATGGTTGTTGGAGAAATATTGTTTACTTATTTGCAATTGTGTATGTATGACATACCTCTTTGTCTAATAAAATTGCACGGTAACCTTTGTCTGTTGTATCTGGTGGGTCTCTATGAATCCATGTTCGATAAATTTTGACTTCCAGTATCTTCTTCCTGTCTCCAGGTTTTAGGTCCTTGATGTAAGCTGTTGTCATCCTGCATATATGAAAAGCATGTATGATTTAGTATCTGTATTTTATTAAATATAATAAAGTGGAAATTAAATCATACAGGAATGAATGTTAAAGAAAATATTTTTTATGCATGTCTGGTTTTATGTAATAGTAGGGTATGCTAAGTTGGCACAATATAAATAATAAGAAAGGTATGGTGAGCAAGTCTTCTTTATTATAGAGACCTCTTTTTCGTCTAGGTTTTTTAAAAAATCTTTGTAGACAATATTTTTGGTTGTATTTTGTGGGTATTCAGAGTGTGGTTTAATTAGGATTTTTAACCCATGTGATGATGTGGCTCTCGATAATGCGACATATAGTTGCCCATGGCCAAAAATTGGTTGTGGGAGGTAGACACCGATCTTCTTTAGGGATTGTCCTTGGCTTTTGTTGATCGTCATTGCGTAGCAAAGTTTGACCGGAAACTGTTTCCTTTTAAAAATAAAAGGATAGTTAGGATCTTTATGTGTCAATGGAATTCTTGGAATATATACTTTTTCTCCAACCCTGGTACCCGTAATGATTTCTGCTTCAATGAGTTTTGACCAAAGATTTTTTACTATCATTCTTGTTCCATTGCAATGACCACCTCCTAGGTTAACATTGCGTATTAACATGATGGGTGCTTCGATTTTTAGCTGAAGATTATTTGGTGGCAACCCAGGAAATCTAAAAGTATTCAGATATTCTGGTGGGTACAACATTTCTATGGCAGCACTGTCTTTTCCAATCGGGATTGCCTCATCCGAACTTATGTATGTTGTAGTATTTCCTTCCACCATTGATAAGACTTTTTCATTTATATTCTCGGCAGTTTCGTTTTTCGGACATACGATTGCCTTTTCCTGCAACAGTTGTGCTGTTGGATTTGCCAGCGTCTGTTCATCGTAGATGAAATTAATTAGATTCTGGATACCATTTTCATCATCTTCAATTTGATATTGTTGTGGAATTCTTATCCATGCAGCATCATTCGGTACCATCTCATCAGGTTCCCCAATTCGGCCATCTCCTACATCAATTAACCATGAAGAGAAATCACTTATAGTGTTTTTTTCAGACTCGTTGACATTTGTTTGTAGCAGCCTCATGTTTACTTTAAGCTTATACACCTTAAAATGCTGCCATAAATAGGATCTGGCTTTCGATGCATCAATTATCTGAGATTTTGAACCTTTCTTTTTAACTGGTAATGTCTACCTGAAATCACCACCCAACATAACCGTCTTCCCACCAAATGGGTTGTCTAAGTTGTTTAAAATATCCCGCAAACTTCTGTCCAATGTTTTCAAAACAACGACGATCATTCATTGGTGCTTCATCCCATACTATAAGCTCAGTTTCTTCTAATAATTTTGCCATAAGAGTCTTTTTTTTTAATGTTGCACATGGATTCATCAGTTAAGTCAAGAGGCAGTTTAAATCGGGAATGTGTTGTACGTCTGGATGGTAAAAGTAAAGAGGGAATTCCCGAAGATGCAACAGCCAATACTATTCTACCTTCTGAACGCAGACTGTTGATGATTGTTCTCCACAAAAAAGTTTTCCCTGTGCCACCGTGGCCATATACAAACACCATTTGCTGTTTTTTATTGTGGCACGCATCAACTATAAGGTTGTAAATGCTTCTTTGTTGATCGTTCAGTTTTAAAACGGCGGTATCTGCTTCTTCTTTGAGTTCTTCACGATTGTAATTTTTTTCCTCCATTAATAATCTGTTGTGCAGCTCGTCTAGCAAATATGGTGGAGGCAATGTTAGCCCGAATTCTTTAACTGATTTTGAAGAATTGTTTAAAATCATCTCTATTTCAAACATAATGTAACCTTTTTTTTCTGCATCATTGATGTGCAAATCTCTAATGTGAGCCATCTGTGAAGCTCTTCTTGGAATGTCGTCTCCCATCCGATTCCAATGTTTCTCCCAGAGCTGAACAGGGTCCGCAACTTCGCAGTAAAGTAAAATGTGAGCAAATAGTGTGCGTAGTTCTGTAGAGGTTGCTGTTAACGATGCTTCTTCTAGTGCTATGTCCTATTCTTTATCATCATCAAGGAGGCCCAAAGACTGGCAAGCTGCACGATATGTTGGCAGCAGTCTGTCATAAACAGTACGCACTTCGACGAAGGACTTGCAACCTTTCTGGTGAGCAAGTAGCATACGGAATTAAAAGAGCTCACCGACAGCTGGGTGTACGTAAACCAATCGACCAATTGCAGATTTTGTCTTACGTTTCCGTCGTCTCCATTCTTTTGAAGTCTCATACCAAACATACTCTGAGGGGAAATCTAAATATGTTAAATGCCTTCCATCTTGATATAATGTGTTATACGTAAACCATTCAGTCAACGTTGTCATTTTTCTACCGTCATCTGTGACAACAGAGCTGAGTGGCTCTTTGTCACGAAAAGTAATCATCTGCATGTCTTTGAGGTGGACTGCAAGAATTTGAACTGCTGGTTCCCTATGGTGCATAGGAAAATTAAGTATCCTCCAACACGCTTCATGTGGACAGATAAAACGGCCGTCAATAAAGTTCTGAATCTCGTCTATCTGTATTTTAGGTGCAGCTGATGAGGTTGCTTTATCGCCAATGGGTCTTGTAATGCGTGCGGCGATTCTATCTGTACCTTTTGAGATATACTTGAATAGATATTTTATTAGCATGCTCCAGCCGCAGTATTCGACATTTATATGGGCATGAAATATAAGGCATAGTAGGCGGTTATAAGGCACAACATAACTGTTGTCCAATTGAATCTCTCCTCGTCGCACACAATCCGTTGTTTTTCTTCTGCGATAATGCACATGGCCCTTCTCATCAAAGTAAGTATTCTGATTATATTTTTTTGGGAATTTTTTTCCACATACGCCTTCTTGCATACATGGTGCATTTGGTTTGACGTTCCTACATGGCCCATGTATCATCATATCTGCAACAACTTTATAAGCCTCTGGATCAGATGCTTTATCAGGTAATTCTGCTGAAATGTAGTTGTCGACTTCTTCTGGAGCATGTATCTTGTCTTTCGAATCTATCCATAACAATGTATGGCAGTGTGGAAGGCCCCGTTTTTGGAATTCAATAGTGTAAAGAACTGCGGGGAAAAATAATATTTTTTACTTAGGAAGTAGTGTCATTCATTTTAAAACTGATAAATGAAGTGCAAAATTTAGTTGACAAAAATAAGTCAGATTTATTACTTACCTCTAGTACAGCGGCCAAAGATGTTTTCTTCTTTTAGTATTTTTATAAAATCTTCTACTTTTTGTTCGAAGACACGATCGACTACGTCAGCCCTGTTTGATGGAGTAAGTTCTGGATATTGTTTCATGTGTCTCTTGATTTCAGGCCAGTTAACGTTGCATGTAAATGTAATGAAGAAGTGTGGATTTCCAAGGACACGACAAATCGCTAGTGCGTCAAGGTAGTGAATGTACATGTACCTTGGGCCTCCGGTGAAGCTTGATGGAAGAATAATTTTCTTCCCAATATCATTGCCAAAGTGGTCTCCTCTTGAAATCGCGTCACAAATGCCAGATAGGCACTCACTTCGGATACTGTTCTGCTTCGCTCTTACAAAATCAAGCCGATCTTGTTCCAAGGTACAATAGACAGTAACCACATATTGTTGAAACAATCTGCCCGCTCTAAACAGAAATCCATATTGATCAAACCGTTGATGCAGCTGGTATGCGTAGTACGCATTCATAGATAATTTTTTCCTTTTCTTTTTCGAGTTATTGCCCCGTAGCATCATTTTCGTGTTATATCCTGGCTGCCCATATATAAATTTAGAGGAAATTGCAGAGACTATTGCTCCGAGTGTTCCAGTAGAAGGTAACTGATACTGCTGTTCGCCAACAACATTATATAATTGAATTTTGAGTTCTGGGACATCTCCTTGACTGCACTTGTCTCTAGCCGTTCTAAATATTTGAACTAACTCATTGTGTTCATCTAAAATTTGTATCAAGTTTTGTACAACCAGAGGGCTTAGGTTGCTTTTATCCTGGCCACCAAAAGGCTTCATTCTATTAGCGACCTCATTTTCTGTGTCGTAGATGTAAAGCTGCAGAAATTTAGGGTCTTGATTAACTTCTGGGCACAATGTTCCTATCCAGTGGTAAATTTGACCTGAGATCTTGAAGACATAAGGGCCTCGTCCATCGTTTATTGAGTCGTCGATTTTTGCTCCAAACGATGTCATACTGAACATTTGGTTGTATGCACGGATGTTTTCCAAAAAGTGCTTATCTTTAAATAGTTCTTTTACATAGTAAGGTGGATCCAACTCTCTTTTAAGATAGACTTCTCCTGCTCCGCAACAGCGATTATACTTTACTGTATTGTTCCTAATTCCTTTTAACCGTTCCCCATACCAAAATGCTGCATCACAATAGCGACATCTCCAACAGCAATCTCCCAAATCGATATATAACTGTGATACACCTGCATTTTATAAGATGTACAATGTTATATACTATTTTTTAATAACAGATACGTGTATTAATAAAGGAATATTTTTTTTAATTTTAGCTACCATTTTATTATACCTTCATTATATGACATTTCTTGTTGGGTGTTCACATGTTCAACTTTGTTTTTTTTTCTGTTGGAGTCTTCTATGATTGCTTATTGAAGCTCGATGCCCTTGTTGTCTTTTCTTGCCTTTTTTCTGGTAAGATGAGCCTGCAACGTCACTGCTGTTGATCATCTGAGTTGGCTGATTTTTCTGTTGATGTATTGCTTTTGTGTCATTGTTTGCGGTTTCTTCAGCAGGTTGTTTTTGTTTTCCTTTGCTGTTGTCGTCGGTCTCTGCATTTGTTGTTATGTTCACATTTGTAACGGTTTCTTTAACCATTGCAACTGCATAAACCCAGTTTATAAATGTGTAAGTCGTATTTTCGAATAACTTTGTACATATCATTAATGGTTTACAAAGAAGAAAATTTTTTACCATTATTTTCACTGAGGTTTGATGTTGTTGCAGATGCGTCATCCAAAAGACCAACAGCATAATGTGTATAAGGGTGGCCGTCCTCTGCAGGTGTTTATAATTCTATACAAGTAAGGCATCTTTCAGGTTTGCATAGAGTAATGATCTAAAACTGGTAATTTAAATGTAACTTACGATAATCATTTATAAAAGCTGGTATTCCTTGGTATGTTCCATAATTGGTGGAAGAATCTTGGTGGCTATGATTGCATTTAACGTTATAATAGGCTGAGTTGTTTCCTTTTAAAGGTGTGTCAAAAGAACACTTTCTTTTTTAGAACTCGCACTTTATATGTGGAAAACTAGAATGGGGGTTGAATAGTTTTACCAATTTAAAACTTCCTTTTAAATATTTAGATCGACTTATGTCAATCTATTTGGTTGTTTATGTTGGACGTTGATAGATAGATATATAAACGTGTAATGAAAGATAAAGAGTAAGAAGCACATCACCACGACACAAGTTATTTATAGTGGTTCGCCACAAGGACACCTTCCTTGCCCTACTCCACCCCCGAGTCACCTACTCGAGAGTTCATCGTAAACACTACACCAATCTCCTTATGGCGGAGAAGCCTTCACAACGCCGCTTAACCTTTTTCCGATACAAAGCTAAATACCGAGTTCCTTCACACCAAGGCGAACCACACCTATCACAACGTCGCTTACCCTTTCGGTGCTAGGCTAACCACCGAGTTCTTTCACACCAAGGAGAACTAATCCTATCACAACGTCGCTTACCCTTTAT
Organism: Chrysanthemum lavandulifolium; assembly: GCA_022545495.1. Taxonomy (NCBI): domain Eukaryota; kingdom Viridiplantae; phylum Streptophyta; class Magnoliopsida; order Asterales; family Asteraceae; genus Chrysanthemum; species Chrysanthemum lavandulifolium. The sequence goes on along the minus strand of CM040242.1, from coordinate 48,014,398 downwards.
TAGGTACTAGGCTAAGTACCTAGTTCCATTACTATGGAGGAACTACTACCCTTCACAACACAACACCTAATATCAAGGAGATCCACCTTGTTACAACACCATCAAGGATATCACCATCCTTGAAATAAACAATACTATATGTATAACGATGCACCTCATCGATTATACGACCTAGGCATTCTTCCCAAATGCGACTTGATTTGATTCTTCGGCATCCTTCACTAATGCCTTTGACACAACGCTGGCACCCTTCACTAATGCCTTCATCTTGACACCTTTAGCATTCTTCACTAATGCTTTGACACGGATGATGAGCACCTTTCACTAATGCTTATCTTGACACTTTCGGCATTCTTCACTAATGCCTTCAACCCAACATCTATGGAGAAAGGAAGAACTATCAACAAGAGAACCTTAGTTATCTTGATGATGACAAAGCATGGCAACTCATGGACTTGAGCTTGCTCGTCTTCAAGAAGTGGTGATCTTGCCTTTAAGAGGAACCTAGAAGATCACACAAAACAAAAGACAAACTACATAGATCACTTGGATCCGAGGTTGAGGGTTATAATACTTGGGAAGTATGTATGTAAAGTGATGTGTAGAAAGGAAGAAATGGCTCTCTATTTATAGAGAAAATTTCACTGTTCTCGATCCCACGGATCCCTTCCACTGGGATCCGGCTAGCACAAAGCCGTGGATCCGTGGAACGCCCTCTTGCCCATGGGTATTTTTGGTTATGGGTCATGGGTTATGGGTTGATCCATGGGTTTCTTTCTAGATACAATGTATCTTAAGTATACAATGAACTTAGTCAAGTGGTATATATAAAACCATGGGTTATGGGTCAATACCATTTGCTAGTTTTACCCATTTTAGTATATACATGTTTTACCCATTTTAGTATACTTAGTTTAAGTATATGCAACCCAATATGTAAACACTAGTTGTTGTACATATGTATTTAAATCATAAAATCACTTATACTTGTTTTAGTGTTTTATGTGAAAACGTAAGTGTGTTAGGAAACTATTAACTCAAACTATTTACGTATTCTATTTGTTTCGTTAAATGATTTTACGCTTGTTATCGACAAAACATTAGAAGATCGTAAAATATAAATAAACGCTTTTACGGCTTATTTGTATTAACAATCTCCCTTTTGTTGATGACAAAACATAAAATTATTTTAAGGAAAAGCTAAAATTGTAAAAGTTTGAATTTGTAGTTTTTACTTTTTTCTCCCCTTTTGTCGAAACAAAAGTGTTAAAAGAAACTAACACAATTTTATAAGAAAAGGTATGTAAAATGTAAAGAGAGCAAGTGACGGAATGGTACTGCCTTAACTCCCCTGACGAGTCCATCCTTTGAAAGGCGCCAAGGACATGACGAAAATAAACTAATTGTGTTTGCAATTATGTTTGCAAATGGTTCGCCTAAGTGACGAAAACGTGCTCCCCTCAAGATTGCAAAGTTGCAATGGGGTGTCATGAAGTATAGTCCAAGATCGGATTAAGTTGCAAATGTTTTTGCAATTACGCTTGACACAAAGCTCCCCTAGCTTTATGGTGTCAAAATCTTCATGTGTTATTTTGAAAATCTACAAAGTAAAGGTTAGAAAACAAGAGTATAGTGCATAATTTCCTCGCAAATAAAACTCAAGTTAGTAGAAATTTGTGCTTTGCACCACGGATCCCACTGTTCCCTTTATGGAGGGATCCGCCTAGGCATTTTGAGGATCCTACTGTCTGCTGATAGCTTTCTTCAAGAATGAGAGTGTTTCAATCAATGCTAATGAAGTAGTATATGAAATATCAAGCACAACACATAAAGCACATAACAATTATGGCGATAGATATTCATTCAATAAAAACAAGAGATGATCAACCAAATCTCTAAAACTAAGAGAATGAACTAGCCATACAAGTGCTACTAATGCTAATGAGTTACCCAAACTCTAGATTCAACTAAAAAGCTTAATGATGATCAAGAATGAGATAGGTTTCCTAAATATTCTAAGTTTGAGCTTGCTGACTTATGATGCTCATTGTAGTTTAGGCTTGTTGACCTCTTCAAACGCTCGAGGAGGTGATAAAACATGAAACGTTGCTTTCACGTAGTTCATGTATCAACCTTTCAACATGTTTACAATGATAGCAATCCTTGTCATGGTTTTGAATTTCTTGAAGCGGAAGTTCAAGTGAAATGGGTCGAGGATCTTCAAATGAAGGAGGAATTGGTGGAGGCTCATTAAGTGATGGCTCTACAATGTTTGAGGATGGAGGTAAAGAAGCATCAACTTCCATGTGGTCGGGTGGTTGACTTTGATGTCTTCTCATAATCCAAAATGGACTATTGGGGAATGAGAGAGTTTGATGTTGGAGCAAGTGTTGATTCAACACTTTGATTTTGTTGCTCAACCTTTCAAGTGAATTTGTTGGTAGTGGTGGAAGATGAGATGGCCAAGGAGGTAAGTCTTCTACATTGTGAGAATGTGGAGATGATTGTGAGGTGGCTCTAGGCACCAATGATGTTGGTTGAGGGTTGTTTGGTTTAGTAGAGTTTGGTGATGAATCCTAGTGGGAACAATCTTCTCGGGGATTAGTTTGATTGGTTTCCTTGGTGTAGGGAAATCCTAGCATTAGTGGACTTAACCGAGATGATTCGGTTGAGGAAACTTCGTGTATGATCCTAGCAAGTTTCATGGGTGGTTCTTGAGTGGATGAGTTAGCACTAGGAGCTTTTCTCATGATAAAATGACTAAGGGAGATGGTTGTAATTGCCGATAATTATGTTTATGTTTGATGACTAAAGTGTTCTTAGCAATATGGCTTATAAAGGAAGAACTTGGCAAGTGCATTTAAGACTTAAGCCACTAAGATTCTTGGAAATGTGATGATTAACATGCACAAGGTTGAAGTTCGAGTTTCATCGATCTAGGAACTCATTTAAGATGAGATGGAGTGTTCGAGTTAGGAAGATGAGTTGAGATGATTGTTTTAGCAATGTTAGACATAAATCGTCACCCGGATCCCACTTGCCCTCCTCGAGGGATCCGCTAGGCTAATCCTCGGGATCCCGCCTCGCAGCTATGACAGTTTGAAATGAGGTTTCTAGGAGCTAAGGCCTATCTTATTTTGAGTGTTTCAGTTCTCCTAGGTGTTTTAAGATGAGAGGTACTTGAATGATCAAGTGTAATAAGTGTTATAGCAAATGATTGCTTTTTATGGAAAGGAGATGGGACAAGATGACTACCAATGGATGTCCAAGAATAACACTAAGAGTTTTGGTGGTGTCAAGTCATAATAAATGATCCTAGTGATCGATTTAAGCTTGAGGTGAAATTTGAAAATTCTTAAAATCACAAGAATTGAAAACTAATTTTGTCTCACTTTGAGATAAAATGATTAGAAACAATTTCCTAAAATTGTTTAATATGTCCACTTAAGTGTTTTGAAAGATGAGAAACAATTTGTGAGTATTGAAGCGGAAATATGGTGAGTTTTGATGTGTTGATAAATCAAGAGGCATTTTGACTAAGATCTTAAGCCTTTAGTGAGTCTAAAACTTTCTCATCCTTGAAGTGGTTTTAGTTGGATTCTAAAATCATATGCTTAGCTAATGCGATGTTATCTAGAAAGTTATCTTGATGCAAGGAATGCAATATTGCTGATCTGATGTCACGGATCCCACGGTTCCCTCAAAGGAGGATCCGCTAGGCTAATCCTAGGGATCCCAGATCCGCAGATCGTAATATTCACGTAAATGATGCGATTTTGCATACTAATAAATCTATAAACAAGGCAATAAGAACAAGCATGTCATCACAAAACACCACTTATAAAAGCATGATAAAGTAACAATATCCAAATTACCATAAACCAAAAGTGCTAAAACGTAATCATCCAAACATAAAATAAAGGAAAATAAGCACATTCCTATTGTCTCTTTCGCCAATCCTTTCTTTTCCTTTTGACGGCTTAGTGAAGTTGTGTTTAGGTTTTGAATCATGCCCCTCAATTGTTTAAATTCGCGGTCTCGCTTGGAATGGTTGGAAGTTGTTCGTAGTAGTCAAAGGGTTCTAATTTGATGTTGGCTATGGGTCGACGCCTTCCTTCTTCATCTTCATCTTCTTCTCCACCGCCGAGGAGTCCGAGAGGGCTTTAGGTTTCTTTCCATTGACCTTGAAGCGCTTAGAGGGTATTTTGGTAAGAGGTACCATTACATGATCGGCAAAGAAATGATCATTGTTGATAGGGATGGTTGCAATGCACTAACATACTTACAAAGTCGTGTTAGAGCATACCATATGGAAGTACCATGTTGAAGCTTTGAATACCCCAGCCATTCTCCTTACCATGTAATAGGCTAGATTAAATGGCTTTTGGTGGATAAGACAATAGATCATTTGCACAAGACATGCATTTGGATGATCTTTGTTTCCAACTAGGCTTATGACGCTTTCCTAAGGATTTCTTCCCATTTTCTAAACATGGGATGGATTTCAAAAGTTCCATTTGAAAGGGATTACGGTGAATGAGCTTCTTGTTTCGCCGAAACAGATTGGTCGGCTCTTATTTTGAAAATGGTGTCTCTGATGGTTTCGGGTTCATCAAGAGGAGTATGGTACATTGGTTTAGGATCAAGTGCAAGGTTTTGAGTGTTAATTGCCCAATCTTGAGAGTACATACAAATTCCTTCACAAGGAATGCGAAGAATTTGAGCAAAGGTGTTGAGAGGAAGAGTGAAGTTTTGTTTATTGATGATGAAAGCGATTGAAATGCTATCATCGATGTTTCAATGATCCTAATGCTTCTATAAAATTCAAAGATGAAGACCGACAAATTTGTTCATCAATGTCAAGAAGACAATCAAAATTGATTGCCGAGAAGACTTGATTTAATGTCGGTATCTTCAAGGAAACATTCCTTGATTACACGACCTTCGTGGATAAGTCGTTTTCGAGCTTTTGAAGACCTTACGATCGATTTTGAGAAGCCCTCATTACGATAATAATGAGTAAGGTAGTGAACGGTATCATGATGATCTTGTTGAGTAGCTTTAGGCATGGTTGGTCCTAAAACACAAATTTTCCAATTAGGTAAAATTAGTTGAGATGGGTTTATGGTTTTGATTTGTATTAACAATGTTGTGAACACAATGTGATCTTAGTTATGTTAAAAGCCCCTTTTCATGATTAATTTTGAAAACCCTAATTAAACTAATTGATTAGAGATTTGTGAAACCATAAACCCTAGAATTAGGATGATGAGAATTAGAACAAGTTAATATAATTACTTACAATGGTGTTCTAGGAAGGAATACTTGAGATAATGGAATCCAATGAGGATGAAATCTGGTGTAGTCGTTTTGTGTTATGTGAGAGAGGAAAAGATCATTGTTTATTTTTTGAAAGCGATAATCGAGTTCTGCTCCACTGCCCCCGGATCCTTTGTATTTGGGATCCGCTAGTACAACTAGAGGATCCGCCCCGTGTGATGTAAAAGGGTTGTTTGGCATTATTTTGTAGTAGGCTTATAAATTAGCTTACTAAAAATAGTTTGGAGGTATTAGATGAAAAGATGTTTTGGATGACGACTTATGATGAATCACATATCGAGGGTTCATATGTGATTTACGGCGTTAGTTTGATGAATCAAAAGGAATACCATTCTCGATGATGAAAAAGACGGAAAAGTGACGAAAGAGACTTTAACGATGCTAGTGATTATTAAACAAAGAAAAGTATGAAGTAAATTGAACTCATGTAACCTATCTAATGAAAATTAAAACATACCTCTATGCTTCTTGGTTTGGCATAATACCAAAACTACTTCATGAGCTTTTAAAGTAATCCTTTGTACTTGGTGTACGTAAGTTGTGATTACTTTTAGATCCTTCCTCGAATGTTGACTTCATTATTCTTTGAATGAAGATTTTGAAGAGATTCTAGCATGAAGTTTTCTTGAAAACAAAAGTTGTTAGAATGATCTATCAATGTCCAACAAAATGATTTAAAAGAAAAATATGACCTTAAAAATCCTTCTTTGTAGTTTTCAAACATACATGGATCGATCAAGTTTTTAAAGTACAACATACTCTAAGAAACTTGGTAACTAAGCTCGATGCCAATTGTGGAAAACTAGAAGGGGGTTGAATAGTTTTACCAATTTAAAACTTCTTTTAAATATTTAGATCGACTTATGTCAATCTATTTGGTTGTTTATGTTGGACGTTGATAGATAGATATATAAACGTGTAATGAAAGATAAAGAGTAAAGCACATCACCACGACACAAGTTATTTATAGTGGTTCGCTACAAGGACACCTTCCTTGCCCTACTCCACTCCCCGAGTCACCTACTCGAGAGTTCAGAACACTACACCAATCTCCTTATGGCGGAGAAGCCTTCACAATGTCGCTTAACCTTTTTCCCAGACAAAGCTAAATACCGAGTTCCTTCACACCAAGGAGAACCACACCTATCACAACGCCGCCTACCCTTTATACGGTGCTAGGCTAACCACCGAGTTCTTTCACACCAAGGAGAACTAATCCTATCACAACGTCGCCTACCCTTTATTAGGTACTAGGCTAAGTACCTAGTTCCATTACTATGGAGGAACTACTACCCTTCACTACACAACACCTAATCTCAAGGAGATCCACCTTGTTACAACACCATCAAGGATATCACCATCCTTGAAATAAACTAATACTATATGTATAACGATGCACCTCATCGATTATACGACCCAGGCATTCTTCCCAAATGCGACTTGATTTGATTCTTAGGCATCCTTCACTAATGCCTTTGACACAACGCTTGGCACCCTTCACTAATGCCTTCGCCTTGACACCTTTAGCATTCTTCACTAATGCTTTGACACGGATGATGAGCACCTTTCACTAATTCTTTATCTTGACACTTTCGGCATTCTTCACTAATGCCTTCAACCCAACATCTACGGAGAAAGAAAGAACTATCAACAAGAGAACCTTAGTTGTCTTGATGATGACGAAGCATGGCAACTCATGGACTTGAGCTTGCTCGACTTCAAGAAGTGGTGATCTTGCCTTTAAGAGGAACCTAGAAGATCACACAAAACAAAAGACAAACTACATAGATCACTTGGATCCGAGGTTAGAGGTTATAATACTGGGAAGTATGTATGTAAAGTGATATGTAGAAAGGAAGAAATGGCTCTCTATTTATAGAGAAAATTTCATCGTTCTGATCCCACGGATCCCTTCCACTGGGATCCGGCTAGCACAAAGCCGTGGATCCGTGGAACGCCCTCTTGCCCATGGGTATTTTTGGTTATGGGTCATGGGTCATGGGTTATGGGTTGATCCATGGTTTTCTTTCTAGATACAATGTATCTTAAGATACAATGAACTTGGTTAAGTGGTATATATAAAACCATGGGTTATGGGTCAATACCATTTGCTAGTTTTACCCATTTTAGTATATACATGTTTTTACCCATTTTAGTATACTTAGTTTAAGTATATATAACCCAATATGTAAACACTAGTTGTTGTACATATATATACTAAATCATAAAATCACTTATACTTGTTTTAGTGTTTTATGTGAAAACGTAAGTGTGTTAGGAAACTATTAACTCAAACTATTTACGTATTCTATTTGTTTCGTTAAAATGATTTTACGCTTGTTATCGACAAAACATTAGAAGATCGTGAAATATAAATAAACGCTTTTACGGCTTATTTGTATTAAAACCCTTTGTTGATGACAAAACATAAAATTATTTTAAGGAAAAGCTAAAATTGTGAAAGTTTGAATTTGTATTTTACTTTCTTTCCCCTTAAACAAAAGTGTTAAAAGAAACTAACAGAATGTTATAAGAAAAGGTATGTAAAATGTAAAGAGATAAGTGACGGAATGGTACTGCCTTAACTCCCTTGATGAGTCCATTTCAAGGACATGACGTAAAATAAACTAATTGTGTTTAAAATTATGTTTGCAAATGGTTCGCCTAATGACGAAAACGTGCTTCCTCAAGATTGCAAAGTTGCAATGGGGTGTCATGAAATAGTCAAGATCGGATTAAGTTGCAAATGTATTTGCAATTACGTTTGACACAAAGCTCCCCTATGGTGTCAAAATCTTCATGTGTTATTTTGAAAATCTACAAAGTAAAGGTTAGAAAACTAGAGTATAGTGCATAATTTCCGCTCATAAAACTAAGTTAGTAGAAATTTGTTCAGCACCACGGATCCCAAGATCGGATCCGTCAGACATTTTGAGGGATCCTTTGAACCTTGTTTTCAAAGAATAAGTGTTTCAATCAATGCTAATGAAGTAGTATATGAAATATCAAGCACGACACATGCACATCAATTAGTGTATGATATTCATTCAATAAAAACAAGAGATGATCGACCAAATCTCTAAAACTAAAGTTTGAAGCCTCAAGTGCTACTAATGCTAATGAGTTACCCAAACTCTAGATTCAACTAAAAAGCTTAATGATGATCAAGACCGAAATTTTGTTAGATATTAACTTTTCACATACACATCAAACCATAACACAAAGTAGCATATAGATGGAATTCTAGAGAGAAAGTTAGAGGTTTAGGGAACTTAGTGAGAGAAAGTGAAAGATATTATTATGAGCTCCAACTCTCTACCTTGGGAGGTAGAGAGTATTTATAGTCTTACATAAATCGCCACACTTGGGTGTGGATCGTGCATACAGCTGGGTAAAGACCCGTCTGTCCTCCACGGTGTTACTTAACTAAATTACTACTTAACTTAAAAGAACTACGACTACGAGCTTTTTAACGATTACATATACTTGAGGTGACCGACTCTTTAATACCGGAATTTCTAATTCCTAACAATCTCCCTATGGAGGTCACCTCAATCATGTACTAAAATTACATTGAATACAAATAGATATTACATTAACAATTGATCTTGCATTCTTGATGTAGTCCTTTGCTCATAAGCTCGTAGTCATTGATTCTTCACATTGCATGTTTGGTTGTTCCAAGTGGAGGTCTTTATCGATCCACGTGATGATAATTTTGAGCCATCATTTGAGATCATCACTATCAACAACACATCCTCGTGGACATCCATTGTGGTGTTGTGACTTTGGGACCGACATGCTCACATTCGGATCATGAAATCTTCACATCGAGTAGCGGAAGCTTTTGTTGAATCATGATATTGGCGCAGCAGAAGCGTAAGCATGGAGTGAAAATATCGAGTCATTGATGCACTAATCATGATTTCTTTTGAGATGAATGTGTTAAGTGAGCATGCGGCTATGGATTGACCGCTTCATTCGATCACCGCAAACGTCAAGCGCACTCGCATACAACAGCTAGCAACAAATCGCACGAAAGTGTCTTTGATCACTTCGATGAATTGAGGTACACGCCCACGGTTCCTCGCTGATCAAGACAAGTATCGCTCGTGATCGTAGGATTCCTAAGAATCTCCTTGATGTGGTTTCGCAATGTTTCTAGCTGTTCTCAAACCGAACATCTCAAAGAAGACAACACGGAGTGAGTGAACCAAATAATTTTAAGTCCACCGATTGATGAAAAGAGATTTGAAAAACAATCGTGTATTGCTCAATAGAAATTGTTTTGCAATACAACGAAGGTTTTATTGAAAATCAATTATCAATCATAAAATACCTTTTGGTTTGAAAATTAGTACACAATGATGTGCTAAAGAAAAGAGTTTATTAAGCACAACGACCGTTTTTCAAAGGCATCCGTCAATCCATAACTCGAACTGTGATTGATTCAAGAGATTGAATCGCCCCATTGTTTCGCTCATTGTCACATGGTTGATCTATATAATAGATCTCACATGCCACCTACCGTGAGCTTGTTTGATGTTGGCTCCGTAAGGCTTTCCATCTTCATTGTGAATATGTAAACACATCACTCGGATGTTCCGCAATACCACAAGGATAATGCGAGGACTCAAGATATAATCTCTTCCACATTGTGTGAAACAGAGTCTTCATTGAAAGTGTCCTAATGAGATTTATTGATGATCTCGTGGCTCTAGACTCAATTTGTGCATATTTGGATCCTGTGTACGGAGACTAGGAGAGGGTCTCCTATTTCAATATCAACCATCTCTAAGAGAAAGTTGATAGATTATGTCGGTTCCCGTGAGAATGAAACAAGCCCTTTAAGAGGAACTTGAGTGGTTTGGAAAGGTGAAGTGCAAGGCCATCGGGTCCATGACGCCTTGTCTTCAATACCGATGTTACCATCAAGAGCATATGAAGTGAACCCGGTTTACGCCCTAAGGTTGAATTAATGGAGGGCTATTTGTTTTCACCCTATTTTCATTCAATTCTTTTAATTCTTCAACCCTTCAAGCTTACCGAGACTTCATAGCTAGAACCTTGTTGGGTTTATTCCAAGACTAGCTCGCCTTAGTCCGCACTCTTCCCATATCTCATTTTTCTCCTTTTATCATCATACCTAAGGACTTCTACACTAACTAGTGGATTGTCCTCGGTAGATCCCTCCGCTCGGCGGATCATGGGAACCAATACCTAACCTTATCATCCTTATATCACCGTACATAAAGTAAAGTTGGTAGGTCAATTTGGTATTGTTCATCCGCCATTGGATCCAATTGAAAACCATTTGAAAATCAATTCGGATACTTGTGATATATTATCAAAGCATTTTGTACCGAATTGTTTTTGATATTTTAGAACGAGAACTCCCCTCAACATGTGCATCAAGTATTGAAAATGTTTTGCACACGGAGGCAAGAGAAAGAATTAACTTTTGATTACCATTTTCTAAAGATATCAACATCACTTCCTCAATGGATCAAGTGGGTATAGCATTTCCGGAAGGATGAGGTTTCCATGAATTTGCTCCCCTCAATATGTGCCTCGAGGTTTGAAAAGAGTTTTGCACATACTAGAGGAACCCGCACATTAGGATGAATGATCACGTTTCAAATCAAAGGTTTAAGATAGATGCTCCCCTCAACATGTGCATTGAAAAATTGAAATCGTTTGTCACATGTGAGAAGGACAAAGATGTACATTCTTTTATAACCATTTACCCGATTATCGCTTTAAATCCAATTTAAATCACACATTCTCCCCGATCACAATTATCAAATCATTTGAGATTTGTGATCTCGTATAGATTTAAATTGATTTTGAAAGCTTTTAAGGAGAATTGTGACTTGATTGTGAAAGTGTTTTAACCGATATGGATCGATTTTAAGACTTTAAACTCCATTTATAAAACATGCATGTATATCTTTTGAAAACAATTTAATGCCAAATAACTTTTTAATTTAATTGAAATCATTCTCCCCTCAATCAATGACGAGGTTGTTGATTGAGAGATAGAGATTTTGACAAATAAGTCCCGATGATTATCAAAATAGAGATTGAGTTATTTTTCAAAGCATTTAGTTTTCAGCAGATAGGAGTTTATAGAATCGAGCATAAGATTTGAAAACATGGTAAAACATGGCTCGTTCTTTCTTTCAAACCGGTTATTGCACGAAAATGACAATAAACCATTTCTTTCTCCCAAAATATTTTTGATTTTTTTTTTTTTTTTTTTTTTTTTTTTTTTTTAAAGAATTCGAACAACATCTAAAGTCCCGTGTCATTCTTTGAATGACAAAGACAAAGACCGTAGATATTATCGAACAAGAGAAAAAAACATGACAAATTGACAATATTTTTGAAAATTTTTTCAATTTTTCAAATTTTTATGGATTTTGAAGGTTTTATATTTTCTATTTGATTTTGAGGGTTTTATAATTTTGTATTTTGTTTTCGAATAACTATTTACAAGAGATAGATGAAGAAAGACCTTTACTCCTCGCCTTCCTCCTCAAGACGTTTGAGAGTTTCGTTGAAGGCTTTTCAAACCAAGACGTGGAAGAATAAACTCAAAACGTTCTCTTGGAAGAGCTTTGGTGAAGATGTCCGCTAACCGATATTCGGACCTCACAAAATATAGTTCCACCACACCTTTTCCACTTGTTCCTCGATGAAATGATGTCGAATGTCGATATGCTTTGCTCTTGAGTGTTGAACGTTGTTGCATGAGAGAGCAATAGCACTTTTATTATCACAAGACAGAGGATTTTGTTGAATTCAAAGCCATAGTCGATAATCGAGATCTCATCCATAAGATTTGAGCACAACAAGATGACATGGCTATGTATTCACCTCTGTAGAGGAAATAGAAGTACTCATTTGCTTCTTTGAAGACCACTCACAAGCTTATCACCCAAAACCGAGCACCTCCCGACGTGCTTGACGTGTATCTTGACAACTCGCATGATCGGCATCCGTGATAGGCCGTTAGTGACATACCGGTGTCCTTCGGTACCATAGTCCCATATTGATGGTTCCTTGAGATACCGAAGACCCGCTTAATCGCTTCAAGGTGCTTTTAGTAGGCTTAGCTCGGTATCTAGCACACATGCACACAGAGAACAAGATGTCCGGTCTACTAGCAGTGAGATACATCGGGATCCAATCATACTCCGATATTTCGTTTGGTCAATCATGATCCCCGAGAGGTCCTCATCTAGTTTGGTTCGGTCAATCATGGGGGTGTCAACAGGTCACTTGAATCAAATCCAAATTTCTTTAAAATCTCATTGCATATTTAGATTGATTTATGAAAATGCCTCCGGACTTTGAGAAATTTGTAATCCCAAGAAAATGACATTTGTCCCATCATTGACATTTGAAATTTTGAACTCATTTCATTAGAAAACGATCACATTCCATTGGGTCACGAGGCAAAAAATAATATCATCAACATAAATTTGAACATGAGTTAAATGTTTTCGACTTTCGGTGAACAATGTAGGATCAATCGCTCCTTTGATGAATCCGGTTGATAGAAGAAACTTTGATGATGTATCATACCATGCCCTGGAGCTTGCTTCAAACCGTAAAGAGCCTTCTTCAAACGATAAACGTGAGTAGGATGCTCTTGATTCACAAATCCTTCAGTTGGCCGACGAGACGACTTCTTTAAGATCTCCATTTAGAAATGCCGCCTTTACATCCATCCGATAAACTACCATGTTCTTACTAGCAAAGATTAGCCAAAAGATTCGATTGCCTCGATTCGAGCAACTCGGAGCAAAAGATTCTTCAAAGTCTATACCCTCCTCTTGACGATATCCTTTAGCAACTAATCGAGCCTTGTTCTTCAACACATCACCATGCTCATCAAGTTTTACTTTGAAGATCCATTTTAGAGCTATAATCATAGCACGCCCTGAGCAGTACTAACTCCCATACATCAAGACGATCAAACTCATGAATTTCATCTTGCATAGCATTGAACCGCCTATCTTCATTCATAGCGCTTTAACATCTTTTGGTTCGATCTTAGATAGTACGGAGTTGAAGAAGCACCATAAGGCATCGGTTGCAAGTTGCTTCCGGGTTGATACAGACGAGAGGATTTCCAATGATGTTGTCTAATGGATGATCGTGAGTCCATTTTCCGAGGTGTTCATGTGGCATTTGTTGAGGAACCAAGTAGGCGAGTTGATGTCTCTCAAGAAGATGGTTCGATGATGATTCGTGAGTAGCAAATATGTTTTCAAATGGAGCATCTTCGTGAGTCGCAAAGGGATTAACTTCATCATTGATGCTAGAAACATTTCCATGATGTACATTTGAAGAATGATGATTTGTTGATGAGATCAAGGATCTGCAGCGGTGCTTCTTGACTTACGATATTGAAACCGATGGATTGACTTCATTCATCGGAATATGAGCATCCTCTGTTGTAGGGATCAAGACCTCATTAGTAGTAGACTCATACAGTTCATCAAACATTGGATCAAACAATTTCTTTACATCATCTTCGGATGGAGGTACATATGGCGTTTCATGAGAGGAGTTTGGAACAAGGATGAACCAATAGGACTGCTTTTGAAGTGCGGGTCCCGAGTGGAGTGTCCAGAGCCATTTGACCGGTCACCATCAAACGAACGTGAATTGTTTCCATGATATTTCGGGTTCTTTTGTTGTAGATTCGGTATCCCTTTTGTTTGGTGCATATCCTACAAATACTCCAATGTCGCCTTTAGCTCTAAGTTTGCCCAAGTCTTGACCTCATTAGTTGGATAGCATAAGGCACCAAACACACGAAGGAAAGATAGATTAGGTTTCTGTTGTGGACAAGTTCATATGGAGTTTTTCCATGAATGGTGTGAATCGTGAACGATTTTGTGTGTAACATGCAAGTGGCAATTGCTTCACCCAGAGAAACATTGGAACCTTTGAGTAGATCAAGATTGTTCTAGCGGCTTCAACAAGAGTACGATTTCGCCTTTCAACTACACCGCTCGCTGAGGGGTTCGTGGAACACTTCTTTGATGGTCGATTCCAACGCTTTCATAGAATTCACTAAGTTGTTTGTTGACAAACTCGGCCCATTGTCTGCTCGATAATTTCGAGCGCTTTGTTTAGTCTAACTCGCAATTGTTTGATGAGTTTGATGATGATATCGAGTTTCATCCTTTGTCCTTAAGAACTTGACCCGTGTGAATCTAGAATAATCATCAACCACAACTAACACATATTTCTTCCCAAAGATATTCGCACCCTCATTGGTCCACATAAATCCATATGAATCATATGAAGAACTTCGTGACGAGTTAGTAGGTTTGGGTTTATGGGCATACTTCTTGCTTTTTCCCAATTGACATGTCGAACAAAGATGATCCTTTTCATACTTTAGTCTAGGTAAACCTACAACTAAGTCCTTTCTCGAAAGATCGTTGATGGTGCCAAGTTCAAGTGATTGAGACGACGATGCCATAACCATGACTTTGTTTTGAAGCCTTAGATAACAAGCGATTGGAGATGCTCTCATCATGTCATCGATAGAGATGGTGTAAAGGTTTGAGCCACGAGTTCCTTTCAACAGTTCCTTACCATTAAGATCTCTAACAAAGCGTGTATGTTTTTCAAGGCTACTTCTAGATCGTAATCACGTAATTGACCAACAGAGAAAGATTATGACCTAAACCTTCCACATAATACACTCTGAGATGACACTATTACCAACAACATAATCTCCATAACCCATTATAGCACCGAAATGATCATTACCAAATCTAACAGCCCCGATGAATTTGCTCAAGTTCATGAGTCGTGACCGGTCTCCAAATATATGCTTGGAACAAATGAGTCCGTGTACCACGTAACGATTTGAACGATCTGCAGGTTGAACACGCATAAGAATGGATAATCGATAATTGGGATCCCCATGCAAGAATGGGTTCCATTTGGTTAGTAGCAACAGTTGGACCACCCACATCGTAAATAGAAGCATTCATATCGACGGTGAGGTAATGGAATCATTGTGAATAGATGCAATACTAGTGTCAGATTAGCCTGCTTTACGGTGTGACCACTTCTTACGGAATAGTTCTACCAAGAGGCATCCATTTTCTAGTGGGCATTATCTCGATTGGTCTTATGACCAATGTATCCAATAAAAACCTATTCTCATGAATGTTCTTCCCGTGGGTTTCCATTGTTTTCTAACTTTCTTTCGCTTTTGCCTTTTAGCCTTTTTAGCATGAATTTTAGCATTAACAATATTAATCGGACAATTAACATCATTAGGCAAAACATTGACATCACAACCATGATTAGAAATGTAATTCAAGCAATCATCAAGACAAGTTTTGCAAATAGTATCGTAATTCAATTAATTACAAGACGCTTATGGCTAATACTAGAATCAACACGATTCGTTTTATTCGATTCAAACTTAAGGTTCCTAGATTGTTCTTCTACTTTCTTCCAAAGGCACATTCTTAGCTTGAGAGGTCCTATCATTCCTTGTATTGTCTTGAGACTTTGACCGCTCCCTTTAATGTCACCGATTACTCTGTAGAGGAATGGGAACATTAGTTTGTTTTACTACTTTGCACCAATTGCTTAGATGTGCCGATCTCGAACTACATGCAGTGCACTACGGTTCACTTTCATAAAGCTAGATGTACTGAGATTAGTACTCCTAGAAGGCACATTTGAGTTCTCTTTCCTAGCATTGACAGATCTAGAATCTGAACTACTCAAGGGTACACTACGGCTCTCATTCAAAACATTGGGAATCGAGTGCATATCATATTTGGCCTTAGGCATTGAGCATGGAATCAAAGGGTTAACTCTCTCACCTAATGTCTTTGGGCATATAGTGATCAAGCATTCTAAGATTTCTTGAGATCGTTTGGCATATGAGCATGCATGTCCAATTGCATTATCATGAGGTTTCACTAGCTTATCCTCTTCAACAATCTCACGCAGCATTCTAAGCAATCCTTAAGGGATGAGAAATATGTTTGAATGGCAAGTTTGTTGTTCCTTAGGTGAGGGGACATATGTCACGATAAAGCATATTTATTACCGAGTGAACCTTAGATACAACATTCTCCCCATTGATCATTGGCATTTTCCTTTTACCGACTCTTGATTCTCAATTTCCTTTTGCAATGAAGCTATTTGTTCGTTGTTTTTGTTACGAGTGACTTTAATTGATTCAAATAACTCATTGAAATGACGTTTAACCTTTTCATTTTCTTCTAGAAAACTTTCGCTTTCCTTTTGTAAAGCATTTACTAGATTTTGAAGATGAAACGTTTGAGAATTTCGAGAATCTAAAGGAGGAGGCATTTGGGAGCCCGTCATATTGTTCGCTTGACCCTTTAATTGAGAGATTTGGGCTTTCAACTTTCTCGATCGTGTTACATCGAGCATGAATCTGCTCATCTCGTTTGTTAATTTGAAAACTCGATCAAACTCGAGCATCCAAGATGTCTTGATATTTGAAGTTTTGACATTTTCTTTGAGATGTTGATATTTTAGTTGTAGATTAAAATACTCAACTTCTAGTTTAGAAAATGTTTAACCAAATTGTCATGATCATCCAGTTCAATTTTCTCATTTAGTTTAGAATTAGTTTTTTCAAGCTCAATGACACGATCATGGGAGACTTTCAGCACACAGATAGTTCATGAAATTTGAAGCGATAATAGAACAATTTGAAGCGATGAAAAAACATCTTGAGCAACACATTCAAGAATAAGATTCTCATTTAATGTATGCGTGTTCTTTCTCTCAATCTCATTATATTTTAGTGCACGCTCATAGTCATTAATTTCAACTATTATTGCATCAAATTCCTTTTCCATTCCCTTAATATCCGCTTTCTATCCCTTTTAAGACTCTCAAAGTGATCCTTTAGAAGTTTAAAGAAAGGCATGACCTCGCTTAAATAACATTCTTTCATTTGTTCAAAACCCTTTCTCCTTCGATTATACCAAATGGGTGTGATCCTTTTCTTGCAAGTTTTCTCAAAATCAACAAATAGTTGAAATATAACGTATTGGCTAATTAATGTCTTGCTTTTAGTGGCAATTGTTCTAGGTACAAGATGCATTGGTGTATTAGGAGGATACACAGTCGCTCTAGGCATTTTCCAAAGGGAGGGTTTGTTTCTACAATATTTTCGACCGCTTATCTAAATCCATTTTCCGTAAGACTTGTTCGGAGTCAACAATGTCTCGAGTCTTAAACTTGTTCAAGGAAATCCAGCTTTTCCTTCTTGTAGTCATGGGGAGTGATAATTACTTTCTTCTCTTTGCACTTAGGATCATTTAGTTTCTTATTCATCTTCTCCCTAGTTACTTCATCTAATTTTTGTCATCCTCTCGCACTCAACGCAACTAGGTTTTTGTCTAGGTTTAAGAATCTCATTTCCATCATAGATAACACTTTGAGTCGCTTTTGCTATCTTTCCATACTCGTGGTTGGGTTTATCTATAATGGGAACACTATGCTTATCGCTTAGAACTCTATGCTTAGTGATCATGTGAAAATCGAATGGTGTTTCCTTGCATGTACAACTTGTTTTCAAGTTTGTTTTTCAAAGTTTTCGATTAGAAAAATCTCTCAAGAGCTTTGATTCTTTTGCATTAAATTCTTGCTTAAGCATTTTCACATTTTCTTGAAGTTCTTGTTTTTGCTTAATGTTTTAGAAAGTTTTTCTTGCAAAGAATTTAATTCTTGTTTCAATACTTCTTTCTAAAATTACTTTTTCTAATTATCGACGCACTTGGTCATCCATTTCCGCTCACGAGTGGTCAATTCAAATTTTGCACGTTGTTCATAAATGGCAACACGTTCCTTATAGGCATTTAATTCGAAATTATGGAATCATCAGAGCACATGCGGTGTATTCATCAAAGACATAGTCATTGTTGATTGCGAAGATGCATCACTTGGTACAACTTCACTTTCACTTTGTTTCACGTATTGATCGTATGGGACAATATTGATATTACCCATATTTTCAATATTTGATTCAAAAGTTTCATTGGTTGTACTTTGTCATGCATCCGTTGCACATCAAGATCATCATATAGCTTTAATACCTCCGAGATGAGTTTGTCCTTGGATGGGCCACTTGTGGTGAAGAAGAGATCTTGGGAGAAACCATTGGAGAGATGCTAGCCATAAAGATGTGTGTGCAGAGGGTCCATCATCTACATCGAGTCGTATGCATCACGTCGGCGACTTGAAAGGCGCTCGATGATTGTGACCTATCTCCGAATAGTCGCTCATCCACATCCGCATCATAGGTCTTGGCATTACCCTCAAGAAGAAACAAAGAATCCTCTTCATCCAATGCAAGCACCATTGTCCCGAGCTTGTGCCAAGAACATCTTATCTCTCAAGTAATCAAGATTCTCGTGGACGCTTTGAGATGTGCGTTCCTTGCAATGTGTCCCTCACCACCACGCTTATAGCATTTGATCGGCTTAGCTTGACCTTGGTTACCATTACTTCCTCGATTCTCGATTGCCAACATAACCTCTCCCGCCTCCACCTCTTCTCTCGATCATACTTGTCTTTCCCGAACTCGGTTGCCCCATCAATTCTTCCATCTCTTATCAAAGCATGGTTGTGAAGATTGGAGGCGGTTCGGATCTCATTGCGGTGTGGAGTTTGTTGGTGTGAGGAGAAAGTGTCATGTTCTCTTTAACCATGAGTGTTAGTTGAGTGATGAAATGTTCCATGACAAGATTTGCATCGTTGCTTGAACCTTGGATCGAAATGGGTCCGTGATTATGATTATCATTATTCATGGGTGCAACTTGAGAGGCATTGTTGGAAGTCCCATCATCTGTAAAGAAGGCAGTTGACTCATTTGTAGATCTTGTTTCTCCCTGACCTTTGAATTGATCAAGAATCCTCTTTTCAAACATGGCATGTCTCTCATTTTGAAGGAGGAAGGCATAGAGTTTCTCATAGTTTGTATCCTTCAATCCTTTAGTGAGTTTCACAGAAGTGACAAACTTGTGCCATTCGGGATTCATATTGTTCACAAATTTAGAGTTCAACTGAATGTTAGGCATAGTCATCTTGATGTTTCTCATGTCATTCACTAACTTATGGAATCTCACATAGTACTCATAGACACTCTCATCTGGTTTCATCTTGAAGTGCTCAAAATCGTCATAGAGTTGGGATTCTCTGCCTTCCATAGTTAGTTTCGAACCCGAGAGAAGCATCTTAACATTATCCCAAACCGCCTTTGCTTGATGTTATGATTGATCGACTTGTAGATGTCTTTAGGAAGACCTTGAAGAACAATGTTTGAAGCCCCGATATCCGCATCAAATCTCTTTTCTCCTTATCATCAAGCTCATCATACATCTTAGGTCCGTCCATTCCGTAAATTGGAGTACCATCTTCATTAGTATCAAGTATGTCTCTAGTCGTTTCAACTCGATATGGTCCTTCATCAATGGATTTGAGAATATTAACACCATTTTCCTTTCCAAGGCAATACGGACCGATTCGTTGAGCCCAAGAGTCGAATCGCCTGCAAGCATGGGTGGACGAGTATCCGAACCATTGCTTGTACATCCTCAACAATGGAGATGATAGTAGGGACGTTGGTAGACATGTTAACAGATTATACGGATTTTATAACTCAATGATTAAACCGGAAATAGATTCTTTCACGGATTTTACTAAATCAAGAGAAAACCGTAAACAATCACTCAAGTCGCTAGATGATAAAGCTCTAAGTCGCTAGGAACTAATTCGCTAGATACCAAGTCGCTAGAATCCCAAGTCGCTAATGTAACAAAGAAGTCGCTAAGTAGTAACTCGCTACGAACCAAGTCGCTAACCAAATTTTGGCAAGAATTGCCACTCAAGTCGCCAACAATGCAAGTCGCTAAAGAGCAACTCGCATGCACCAAATCGCTACCACAAGTCGCTACCCGTAGTGGAGAGTCCACTACTTGTACTTTAAGTCGCTAGATCTAACTCGCTAGATTTAACATCGAACTCGCTACAATTTTGTGAAGCAAGTCGCTACGAAGAAAACTTATCCGTGAACTAACTCGCTACCATGAAAACCATATAAACATCACTTTTCAATCCAAAACAACCCAACCAAGATGATTCAAGCTACCAAATGAAAACCTAAACACTTTTGATGATTCTAAACACAAAAGTACCAACAAAATTCAACCTTTAACACACGAAATCAACCAAATGATGCAAAACCACTAAACCTTTTCAAACTCAAAACCACCTAAAACCACTATAAATCCAAAGATGTGCAAGATATGATCAAACCATGGCTCGATACCAATTGTTAGATATTAACTTTTCACATACACATCAAACCATAACACAAAGTAGCATATAGATGGAATTCTAGAGAGAAAGTTAGAGGTTTAGGGAACTTAGTGAGAGAAAGTGAAAGATATTATTATGAGCTCCAACTCTACCTTGGGAGGTAGAGAGTATTTATAGTCTTACATAAATCGCCACACTTTGGGTCATGGATCGCATACAATGGGTAAAGACCCGTCCGTCCTCCACGGTGTTACTTAACTAAATTACTACTTAACTTAAAAGAACTACGACTACGAGCTTTCTAACGATTACATATACTTGAGGTGACCGACTCTTTAATACCGGAATTTCTAATTCCTAACAGATCCGCATTGAACACATACAAGAATGGATAATCGGATAATTGGGATCCCCATGCAAGAATGGGTTCCATTTGGTTAGTAACAATGGTTGGAACACCCACATCGTAAATAGAAGCATTCATATCGTAAAATGAGGCAATGGAATCATTGTGAATAGATGCAAGATACTAGTGCCTCATTAGCCTGCTCATAGTATGCTCACTTCTTAGTGGAATAGTTTTACCAAGAGGCATCCATTTTCTAGTGGGCATTATCTCGATTAGTCTTATGACCAATGTATCCAATAATAGCCTATTTTATCGAATGTTCTTCCCGGTTTCCATTGTTTTTTAACTTTCTTTAGTTTTGCCTTTTAGTCTTCTTAGCATGAATTTTAGCATTAACAATATTAATCGGACAATTAACATCATTAGCGTAACATTAACACCACATTCATGATTAGAAATGTAATTCAAGCGCACATCAATACAAGGTTTGCAAATAGTATCGAATTGAATTAATTACAAGACGCCTATGGCTAATACTAGAATCAACACGATTCGCTTTATTCGGTTCAAACTTAAAGTTCCTAGATTGTTCTTCTACTCTTTTCCAAAGGCACATTCTTAGCTTATGAGGTCCTATCATTCCTTGTATTGTCTTGAGACTTTGACCGCTCCCTTTAATGTCATTGATTACTCTGTAGAGGAATGGGAACATTGGTTGGTTTAACTACTCTTTGCATCACCGCTTAGATGCGCCGGGATCGAACTACATGCAGCACACTAAGGTTCACTTTCTTAAAACTAAAAGTACCGAGATTTGTACTCCTAGAAGGCACACTTGAGTTCTCTTTCTTAGCATTGATGATTTGGAATCGAACTACTTAAAGGCACACTACGGTTCACATTCAAAACATTGGGAATCGAATGAATATCATACTTGGCATTAGGCATTGAGCATGGAATCAAAGGATTAACTCTCTCACCTAATGACTTTGGGCATATTGTGATCAAGCATTCTAAGATTTCTTGAGATCGTTTGGCATATAAGCATGCATGTCCAATTGCATTATCATGAGGTTTTCTAACTTATCCTCTTCAACAATCTCACGCAGACATTCTAGGCAATCCTTAAGGGATGAGAAGTATGTTTGAATGGCAAGTTTGTTGTTCCCGAGATGAGGAGGGACATATTTCACGATAAAGCATATTTATTACAAGAGTGAACCTTTGATACACCATTCTCCCCATTGGTCATAGGCATTTTCCCTTTTACCCGACTCTTGATTCTCAATTTCCTTTTGCAATGAAGCTATTTGTTCGTTATTTTTGTTACGAGTGACCTTTATTGATTCAAATAACTCATTGAAATGACGTTTAACCTTTTCATTTTCTTCTAGAAAACTTTCATTTTCTTTTTGTAATGCATTTACTAGGTTTTGAAGATGAAACGTTTGAGAAATCTGAGAGTCTAAAGGAGGAGGCATTTAGGAGCCTGTCATAATGTTCGTTTGACCCGTTAATTGAGAGATTTGGGCTTTCAACTTTCTGATCGTGTTGCAATGAGCTTGAATCATTCATCACGTTTGTTAATTTGAAAAGCGCATCAAACTCGAGCATCCGAGGATGTCTTGATATTTGAAGTTTTGACATTTTCTTTAAGATGTTGATATTTTAGTTGTAAATTAAAATGCTCAACTTCTAGTTTAGAAAAATGTTTAACCAAATTGTCGTGATCATCCGGTTCAATTTTCTCGTTTAGTTTAGAATTAGTTTTTCAAGCTCAATGACACGATCATGGGAGACTTTCAGGCAACAGATAGTTCATGAAATTGGGAAGCATTAATAGAGCAATTTGAAGCGTTGAAAACATATCTTGAGCAACACATTCGGTGATAAGAGTCTCATTTAATGTATGCAAGTTCTTCCTCTCAATCTCATTATATTTTAGTGCACGCTCATAGTCACTAACTTCAACTATCATTGCATCAAATTCCTTTCATTCCTTAATATCGCTTTCTATCCCATTTTAAGACTCTCAAAGTGATCTTTTAGAAGTTTAAAGAAAGGCATGACCTCGTTAAATAACATTCTTTCATTTGCTCAAAACCCTTTCTCCTTGATTATACCCATGGGTGTGATCCTTTTCTTGCAAGTTTTCTCAAAATCAACAAATAGTTGAAATATAACATATTGGCTAATTAAGGTCTTGCTTTTAGTGGCAATTGTTCTCGGAACAAGATGCATTGGTGTATTAGGAGGATACACAATGCTCTAGGCATTTTCCAAAGGGAGGGTTTGTTTCAACAATATTTTCACTTTCGCTTATCTAAATCCATTTTCCAAGACTTGTTCGGAGTCAACAATGTCCGAGGCTTAAACTTGTTCAAGGAAATCCAGTTTTCCTTCTTGTAGTCATGGGGAGTGATAATAACTTTTTCTCTTTGCATTTAGGATCATTTAGTTTCTTATTCATCTTCTCCCTAGTGATTTCATCTAATTTCTTATCATCCTCGGTGCACTCAACGCAACTAGGTTT
This sequence comes from Chrysanthemum lavandulifolium, assembly GCA_022545495.1. Taxonomy (NCBI): domain Eukaryota; kingdom Viridiplantae; phylum Streptophyta; class Magnoliopsida; order Asterales; family Asteraceae; genus Chrysanthemum; species Chrysanthemum lavandulifolium. Next base: position 47,990,822 of record CM040242.1, on the reverse strand, counting down.
TTATCTAGGTTTAAGAATCTCATTGCCATCATAGATCACACTTTGAGTTGCTTTTGCTATCTTTCCGTACTCGTGGTTGGGTTTATCTATAATGGGAACACTATGCTTATCGCTTAGAACTCTATGCTTAGTGATCATGTGAGCAAATCGAATGGTGTTTCCTTATATGTACAACTTGTTTTCAAGTTTGTTTTTCAAAGTTTTCGATTAGAAAAGTCTCTCAAGAGTTTTGATTCCTTTGCATTAAATTCTTGCTTAAGCATTTTCACATTTTCTTGAAGTTCTTGTTTTTGCTTAATGCTTTAGAAAGCTTTTCTTGCAAGGAATTTAATTCTTGTTTCAATACTTCTTCTCTAAAATTACTTTTTCTAATGATTTGACGCACTTGGTCATCCATTTCCCGCTCACGAGTGGTCAACTCAAATTTTGCACGTTGTTCATAAATAGCAACACGTTCTTTATAGGCATTTAGTTCGTAAATTATGGAATCATCGAGAGCACATGCGGTGTATTCATCAAAAACATAATCATTGTTGATCGCATAAGATGCATCACTTGGTACAACTTCACTTTCACTTTATTTCACATATTGATCATATGGGACAATATCGATATTACCCATATTTTCAACATTTGATTCAATAGTTTCGATTGATTGTACTTTGTCATGCATCTGTTGCACATCAAGATCATCGATAGTTTTAATACCTACGAGATGAGTTTGTCCTTGGTTGAGCCGGTTTGTGGTGAAGAAGAGACCTTGGGAGAAACCATTGGAGAAATGCTAGCCATAAAATTGTGTGCGAAGAGGTCCATCATCCACATCAGTCGTATGCATCACAATCGGCGACTTGAAAGGCATTCGATGATTGTGACCTATCTCCCGAATAGGTCGCTCATCCACATCTCGCATCATAGGTCTTGGCATTACCTCGCCTAGAAACAACAATTCCTCTTCATCCAAAGCACCATTATCCCGAGCTTGTACAAGCAAACATCTTATCTGAAGTAATCAAGATTCATGGACGCTTTGGAGATGTGCGTTCCTTGCAATGTGTCCCTCACCACCACGCTTATAACATTTGACCGGCTTAGCTTGACCTTGATTACCATTCCTTCCTCGATTCGATTACCAACATAACCTCTACCAGCCCACCTCTTCCCCGATCATACTGTCTTTCCGAGCGGTTGCACCACGATCCTCCCATCTTTAACAAGAGCTTGATTGTGTGGGTTAGATGTCGTTCGAGGTTGTTGTTGGTTTGTGGGAGAGAATTCATGTTTTGACTAATCGTAAGAGCTAGTTGATTAATGAAGTTGCCCACGTGTGCATCAAGATCGCCTTGTTTGAACATAGGATCGGGAATGAGTTTGTGATTACTATTACCCAAGGTATGACTTGTGAGGCTTTGGTTGTGATTCCGATGTTTGAGTAGAAGGCGGTTGAGTCATTAGACGAGCTTGACTCTCCCGGTTGGTTTTAAACCGATTAAGAATCATTTTTCAAACATAGCATGTCTCTCATTCGAAGGAGGAAGGCATAGAGTTGCTCATAGTTTGTATTCTTCAATCCTTTAGTGAGCTTCACAGAGGTGACAAACTTGTGCCATTCGGGATTCATGTTGTTCACAAATTTTGAGTTCAAATTGAATGTTAGGCATAGTCATTCGATGTTCCTCATATCATTCACCAACTTATGAAATCTCACATAGTACTCATAGACACTCTCATCCGGTTTCATCTTGAAGTGTTCAAATTCGTCATAGATTTGTGATTCTCTGCCTTCCATAGTTAATTGAACCCGAGAGAAGCATCTTGACATTATCCCATACCGCCTTTGCTTGGTGTTGTGATTGATCGACTTGTAGATGTCTTTAGGAAGACCTTGAAGAACAATGTTTGAAGCCCCGATATCTCGCATCGAATCTCTTTTCTCCTTATCATCAAGCTCATCATACATTTTAGGTCCATCCATTCCGTAAATAGGAGTTCCATCTTCATTAGTATCAAGTATATCTCTAGTCGCCTCAACTCGATACGGTCCTTCATCAATGGATTTGAGAATGTTGACACCATTTTCCTTTCCAAGGCAAGACAATCGATTCGTTGATCCCAAGAATCGTAGTTAGTTTCATCAAGCATGGGTGGACAGTATCCGAACGGTTGCTTGAACATCCTCGACAATGATGGAGATGATAGTAGGAACGTTGGTAGACATGTTAACAGTTATACGGATTTTATAACTCTATGATTAAACCGGAAATAGATTCTTTCACGGATTTTACTAAATCAAGAGAAAACCGTAAACAATCACCCAAGTCGCTAGAAGATAATGCACCAAGTCGCTAACACCTAATTCGCTACACCCCAAGTCGCTAAAGTCCCAAGTCGCTAGACAAATGCAAGTCGCTAAGTAGTAACTCGCTAAGCCTCAAGTCGCTAGCAAAATTTTGGCGACAATTGCTACTCAAGTCGCTAAAGATTCAAGTCGCTAAAGAGCAACTCGCATGCACCAAGTCGCTACCACAGTCGCCACCGTAGTGGAGAGTCCACTACTTGTACTTTAATCGCTAGGTCTAAGTCGCTAGCTCCAAACCGTAACTCGCTACAAAATTGTGAAGCAAGTCGCTACGAAGAAAGAGATCCGTATATCAAGTCGCTAGCAAGAAAACCACATAAACATCACTTTTCAATCCAAAACAACCCAACCAAGATGATTCAAGCTTACCAAATGAAAACCTAAACACATGTGATGATTCTAAACATAAAAGTACTAACAAAATTCAAGCTTTAACACAAGAAATCAACCAAATGATGCACAAACCACTAAACTTTTTCAAACTAAAAAAAAACCACCTAAAAACCACTAAAAATCCAAGGATGTGCAAGGTATGATCTAACCATGGCTCTTGATACCAATTGTAAGATATTAGTTTTCACATACACATCAAACCATAACACAAAGTGGCATATAAATGGAATTTCTAGAGAGAGAAAGTTAGAGGTTTAGGAATTTAGTGAGAGAAAGTGAAAGATATTATTATTAGCTCAACTATCTACCTTGGAAGGTAGAGAGTATTTATAGTCTTACAATAAAACGCCACACAACGGGTGTGGATCGGGCATACAATGGGTAAAGACCCGTCCGTCCTCCACGGTGTTACTTAACTAAAGACTACTTAACTTAAAATAACTACGACTACGAGCTTTCTAACGATTACATATACTGAGGTGACCGACTCTTTAATACCGGAATTTCTAATTCCTAACAGCCTTTGATGTCTTCTCATAATCCAAAATGGACTATTGGGGAATGAGAGTTTGATGTTGGAGCAAGTGTTGATTTAACACTTTGATTTTGTTGCTCACCCTTTCAAGTGAATTTGTTGGTAGTGGTGGAAGATGAGATGGCCAAGGAGGTAAGTCTTCTACATTGTGAGAATGTGGAGATGATTGTGAGGTGGCTCTAGGCGCTAATGATGTTGGTTGAGTTGTTGAGGTGAAATCCTAGTGGGAACAATCTTCTTAGGGATTAGCTTGATTGGTTTCTTTGGTGTGGGAAATCCTAGCATTAGTGAACTTAACAGGAGATGATTCGGTTGAGGAAACTTTGTATGATCCTAGCAAGTTTCTTGGGTGGTTCTTGAGTGGATGAGTTAGCACTAGAGCCTTTCTCATGATAAAAATGACTAAGGAGATGGTTGTAATTGCTTATAATTATGTTTATGTTTGATGACTAAAGTGTTCTTAGCAATATGGCTTATAAAGGAAGAACTTGGCAAGTGCATTTAAGACTTAAGCCACTAAGATTCTTGGAAATGTGATGATTAACATGCACAAGGTTGAAGTTCGAGTTTCATCGATCTAGGAACTCATTTAAGATGAGATGGAGTGTTTGAGTTAGGAAGATGAGTTGAGATGATTGTTTTAGCAATGTTAGACATAAACTGTCACCCGGATCCCACGGTTCCCTCCTTGGAGGATCCGGCTAGGCTAATCAGGGATCCGGCTCTCGGCTGATTATAGCAGGTTTGAAATGAGGTTTCTAGGAGCTAAGGCTATCTTATTTTGAGTGTTTCGATTCTCTAGGTGTTTTAAGATGTGAAGGTACTTGAATGATCAAGTGTAATAAGTGTTATAGCAAATGATTACTTCTTATGGAAAGGAGATGGGACAAGATGACTACCAATGGATGTCCAAGAATAACACTAAGAGTTTTGGTGGTGTCAAGTCATAATAAATGATCCTAGTGATCAGATTTAAGCTTGAGGTGAAATTTGAAAAATTCTTAAAAATCACAAGAATTGAAAAACTAATTTTTGTCTCACTTTGAGATAAAAATGATTAGAAACAATTTCCTAAAATTGTTTAATTAGTCCACTTAAGTGTTTTGAAAGATGAGAAACAGTTTGTGAGTATTGAAGCGGAAATATGGTGAGTTTTGATGTGTTGATAAATCAAGAGGCATTTTGACTAAGATCTTAAGCCTTTAGTGAGTCTAAAACTTTCTCATCCTTGAAGTGGTTTTAGTTGGATTCTAAAATCATATGCTTAGCTAATGCGATGTTATCTAGAAAGTTATCTTGATGCAAAGAATGCAATATTGCTGATCCGATGTCACGGATCCCACGGTTCCTCAAAGGAGGATCGGCTAGGCTAATCCTAGGGATCCAGATCTGCAGAATCGAATCTTCACGAAATGATGTGCGATTTTGCATACTAATAAATCTATAAACAAGGCAATAAGAACAAGCATGTCATCACAAAACACCACTTATAAAAGCATGATAAAGTAACAATATCCAAATTACCATAAACCAAAAGTGCTAAAACGTAATCATCCAAACATAAAATAAAGGAAAACAAGCACATTCCTATTGTCTCTTTCGTCAATCCTTTCTTTTCCTATTTGACGGCTTAGTGAAGTTGTAAGCGAGGTTTTGAATCATGCCCCTCAATTGTTTAAATTCCGCGGTCTCGTTTGGAATGGTTGGAAGTTGTTAGATTGTAGTCAAAGGGTTCTAATTTGATGTTGGCTATGGGGTTGACGTCTTCCTCATCTTCATCTTCTTCTTCACCGGCCGAGGAGTCCGAGGGCTTTAGGTTTCTTTCCATTGACCTTGAAGCGTTTAGAGGGTATTTTGGTAAGAGGTACCATTACATGATCGGCAAAGAAATGATCATTGTTGATAGGGGATGGTTGCAATGCACTAACATACTTACAAAGTCGTGTTAGGAGCATACCATATGGAAGTACCATGTTGGAAGCTTTGAATACCCTAGCCATTCTCCTTACCATGTAATAGGTAGATTAAATGGCTTTTGGTGGATAAGACAATAGATCATTTGCACAAGACATGCGTTTGGATGATCTTTGTTTCCAACTAGGCTTATAGCGTTTTCCTAAGGATTTCTTCCCATTTTCTAAACATGGGATGGATTTGAAAAGTTCCATTTGAAAAGGATTACGGTGAATGAGCTTCTTGTTTTGATCGAACGAGATTGGTCGGCTCTTATTTTGAAAATGGTGTCTCGGATGGTTTCGGGTTCATCAAGAGGAGTATGGTACATTGGTTTAGGATCAAGTGCAAGGTTTTGAGTGTTAATTGCCCAATCTTGAGTACATACAAATTCCTTCACAAGGAATACTGAAGAATTTGAGCAAAGGTGTTGAGAGGAAGAGTGAAGTTTTGTTTATTGATGATGAAAGCGATTGAAATGCTATCATCGATGTTTGAATGATCCTAATGCTTCTATAAAATTCAAAGATAAAGACGGACAAATTTGTTCATCAATGTCAAGAAGACGATCAAAATTGATTGCCGAGAAGACTCGACGAATGTCGGTATCTTCAAGGAAACATTCCTTGATTACACGACCTTCTTGGATAAGTCGTTTTTCGAGCTTTTTGAAGACCTTGCGGTCGATTTTTGAGAATTCCTCATTACGATAATAATGAGTAAGGTAGTGAACAGTATCATGATGATCTTGTTGAGTAGCTTTAGGCATGGTTGGTCCTAAAAACACAAATTTTCCATTTAGGTAAAATTAGTTGTGGTGGGTTTATGGTTTTGATTTGTATTAACAATGTTGTGAACACAATGTGATCTTAGTTATGTTAAAAGCCCCTTTTCATGATTAATTTTGAAAACCCTAATTAAACTAATTGATTAGAGATTTGTGAAACCATAAACCCTAGAATTAGGATGATGAGAATTAGAACAAGTTAATATAATTACTTACAATGGTGTTCTAGGAGCGAATACTTGAGATAATGATGTGGAAAACTAGATGCTAGGGGTTGAATAGTTTTACCAATTTAAAACTTCCTTTTAAATATTTAGATCGACTTATGTCAATCTATTTGGTTGTTTATGTTGGACGTTGATAGATAGATATATAAGCGTGTAATGAAAGATGAAAGTTTTACCAATTTAAGTAGATCGAAGCACGTTGATAGATAGATATATAAATGTGTAATGAAAGATAAGGAGTCACCACGACACAAGTTATTTATAGTGGTTCGGCTACAAGGACACCTTCCTTGCCTACTCCACTCCCGAGTCACCTACTCGAGAGTTCGTAAACACTACACCAATCTCCTTATGGCGGAGAAGCCTTCACAACGTCGCTTAACCTTTTTCGGTACAAAGCTAAATATCGAGTTCCTTCACACCATGGCGAACCACACCTATCACAACGTCGCCTACCCTTTATACGGTGCTAGGCTAACCACCGAGTTCTTTCACACCAAGGAGAACTAATCCTATCTGGCGTCGCCTACCCTTTATTAGGTACTAGGCTAAGCACCTAGTTCCATTACTATGGAGGAACTACTACCCTTCACTACACAACACCTAATATCAAGGAGATCCACTCCTTGTTACAATACCATCAAGGATATCACCATCCTTGAAATAAACAAATACTTATATGTATAACGATGCACCTCATCGATTATCGACCTAGGCATTCTTCCCAAATGCGACTTGATTTGATTCTTGGCATCCTTCACTAATGCCTTTGACACAACGCTTGGCACCCTTCACTAATGCCTTCGTCTTGACACCTTTAGCATTCTTCACTAATGCTTTGACACGGATGATGAGCACCTTTCACTAATGCTTTCATCTTGACACTTTCGGCATTCTTCACTAATGCCTTCAACCCAACATCTATGGAGAAAGGAAGAACTATCAACAAGAGAACCTTAGTTATCTTGATGATGATGAAGCATGGAAACTCATGGACTTGAGCTTGCTCGTCTTCAAGTGGTGATCTTGCCTTTAAGAGGAACCTAGAAGATCACACAAAACAAAAGACAAACTACATAGATCACTTGGATCCGAGGTTAGGGTTATAATACTTGGGAAGTATGTATGTGAAGTGATGAGTAGAAAGGAAGAAATGGCTCTCTATTTATAGAAAATTCTCTCTTGTTCCCGGATCCACGGATCCCTTCCACTGGGATCCGGCTAGCACAAAGCCGGGGATCCGTGGAGCGCTCCTCTTTGCCCATGGGTATTTTTGGTTATGGGTCATGGGTCATGGGTTATGGGTTGATCCATGGTTTTCTTTCTAGATACAATGAACTTGGTTAAGTGGTATATATAAAACCATGGGTTATGGGTATATACCCAACCATGGGTTTTTACCCATTTTAGTATATACTTGTTTTACCCATTTTAGTATACTTAGTTTAAGTATATGCTAACCCAATATGTAAACACTAGTTGTTGTACATATGTATTTAAATCATAAAATCACTTATACTTGTTTTAGTGTTTTATGTGAAAGCGTAAGTGTGTTATGAAACTATTAACTCAAACTATTTACGTATTCTATTTGTTTCGTTAAAATGATTTTCGTTTGTTATCGACAAAACATTAGAAGATCGTAAAATATAAATAAACGTTTTACTGACTTATTTGTATTAACAATCTCCCCTTTTGTTGATGACAAAACATAAAATTATTTTAAGGAAAAACTAAAATTAAGTAAAAGTTTGAATTTGTAGTTTTACTTTCTTCTCCCCTTTTTGTCGAAACAAAAGTGTTAAAAGAAACTAACACAATTTTATAAGAAAAAGTATGTAAAATGTAAAGAGAGCAAGTGGCGGGAATGGTACTCGTCTTAACTCCCCTTGACGAGTCCATCCCTTTGAAAGGCGTCAAGGACATGACGTAAAATAAACTAATTGTGTTTGCAATTATGTTTGCAAATGGTTCGTCTAAGTGGCGAAAACGTGCTCCCCATGAAGATTGCAAAGTTGCAATGGGGTGTCATGAAGTATAGTCCAAGATCGGATTAAGTTGCAAATGTTTTTGCAATATCGTTTGACACAAAGCTCCCCAGCTTTATGGTGTCAAAATCTTCATGTGTTATTTTGAAAATCTACAAAGTAAAGGTTAGAAAACAAGAGTATAGTGCATAATTTCCTGCAAATAAAACTCAAGTTAGTAGAAATTTGTGCTTACATACCACGGATCCCACGGTTCCCTTCTTGGAGGGATCCGTCTAGGCATTGGAGGGATCCTACTACATGTTGACAGTTTCTTGACAATGAGAGTGTTTCAATCAATGCTATGTGAAGTAGTATATGATATAGCAAGCACAACACACAAAGCACATAACAACTATGGCATATAGATATTCATTCAATAAAAACAAGAGATGATCGACCAAATCTCTAAAACTAAGAGAATGAACTAGCCATACAAGTGCTACTAATGCTAATGAGTTACCCAAACTCTAGATTCAACTAAAAGCTTAATGATGATCAAGAATGAGATAGGTTTCCTAAATATTCTAAGTTTGAGCTTGTGACTTATGATGCTCATTGTAGTTTAGGCTTGTTGACCTCTTGAAGCGTTCGAGGAGGTGATAAAACATGAAACGTTGCTCTTCACGTAGTTCATGTATCAACCTTTCAACATGTTTACAATGATAGCAATCCTTGTCGTGGTTTTGAATTTCTTGAAGTGGAAGTTCAAGTGAAATGGGTTGAGGATCTTCAAATGAAGAAGGAATTGGTGGAGGCTCATTAAGTGATGGCTCTACAATGTTTGAGGGTGGAGGTAAAGAAGCATCAACTTCCATGTGGTCGGGTGGTTGCCTTTGATGTCTTCTCATAATCCAAAATGGACTATTGGGGGGAATGAGAGAGTTTGATGTTGGAGCAAGTGTTGATTTAACACTTTGATTTTGTTGCTCACCCTTTTCAAGTGAATTTGTTGGTAGTGGTGGAAGATGAGATGGCCAAGGAGGTAAGTCTTCTACATTGTGAGAATGTGGAGATGATTGTGAGGTGGCTCTAGGCACTAATGATGTTGGTTGAGTTATGGAGGGTGAAATCCTAGTGGGAACAATCTTCTTGGGGATTAGTTTGATTGGTTTCCTTGGTGTAGGGGAAATCCTAGCATTAGTGGACTTAACCGGAGATGATTCGGTTGAGGAAACTTCGTGTATGATCCTAGCAAGTTTCTTGGGTGGTTCTTGAGTAGATGAGTTAGCACTAGGAGCCTTTCTCATGATAAAATGACTAAGGGAGATGGTTGTAATTGCTGAGAATTATGTTTATGTTTGATGACTAAAGTGTTTTTAGCAATATGGCTTATAAAGGGAAGAACTTGGCAAGTGCATTTAAGACTTAAGACACTAAGATTCTTGGAAATGTGATGATTAATATGCACAAGGTTGAAGTTCAGAGTTTCACTGATCTAGGAACTCATTTAAGATGAGATGGAGTGTTTGAGTTAGGAAGATGAGTTGAGATGATTGTTTTAGCAATGTTAGACATAAGCGTCACCGGATCCCACGGTTCCCTCCTTGGAGGGATCCGGCTAAACTAATCACAGGGATCCGGCTCTCGTGATTATGATAGGTTTGAAATGAGGTTTCTAGGAGCTAAAGCCTATCTTATTTTGAGTGTTTCAGTTCTCTAGGTGTTTTAAGATGTGAGGTACTTGAATGATCAAGTGTAATAAGTGTTATAGCAAATGATTGCTTCTTATGGAAAGGAGATGGGACAAGATGACTACCAATGGATGTCCAAGAATAACACTAAGAGTTTTGGTGGTGTCAAGTCATAATAAATGATCCTAGTGATCGATTTAAGCTTGAGGTGAAATTTGAAAATTCTTAAAAATCACAAGAATTGAAAAACTAATTTTGTCTCACTTTGAGATAAAATGATTAGAAACAATTTCCTAAAATTGTTTAATTAGTCCACTTAAGTGTTTTGAAAGATGAGAAGCAGTTTGTGAGTATTGAGCGGAAATATGGTGAGTTTTGATGTGTTGATAAATCAAGAGGCATTTTGACTAAGATCTTAAGCCTTTAGTGAGTCTAAAACTTTCTCATCCTTGAAGTGGTTTTAGTTGGATTCTAAAATCATATGCTTAGCTAATGTGATGTTATCTAGAAAGTTATCTTGATGCAAGGAATGCAATATTGCGATCGATGTCACGGATCACGGTTCCCTCAAAGGAGGGATCGGCTAGCTAATCCTAGGGATCCGGTATCTGCGGATCGAGAATCTTCACGAAATGATGTGCGATTTTGCATACTAATAAATCTATAAACAAGGCAATAAGAACAAGCATGTCATCACAAAACACCACTTATAAAAGCATGATAAAGTAACAATATCCAAATTACCATAAACCAAAAGTGCTAAAGCGTAATCATCCAAACATAAAATAAAGGAAAACAAGCACATTCCTATTGTCTCTTTCGTCAATCCTTTCTTTTCCTATTTGACGGCTTAGTGAAGTTGTAAGCGAGGTTTTGAATCATGCCCCTCAATTGTTTAAATTCCGCGGTCTCGTTTGGAATGGTTGGAAGTTGTTCGTAGTAGTCAAAGGGTTCTAATTTGATGTTGGCTATGGGGTCGACGTCTTCCTCATCTTCATCTTCTTCTTCACCGGCCGAGGAGTCCGAGAGGGCTTTAGGTTTCTTTCCATTGACCTTGAAGCGTTTAGAGGGTATTTTGGTAAGAGGTACCATTACATGATCGGCAAAGAAATGATCATTGTTGATAGGGGATGGTTGCAATGCACTAACATACTTACAAAGTCGTGTTAGGAGCATACCATATGGAAGTACCATGTTGGAAGCTTTGAATACCCTAGCCATTCTCCTTACCATGTAATAGGCGAGATTAAATGGCTTTTGGTGGATAAGACAATAGATCATTTGCACAAGACATGCGTTTGGATGATCTTTGTTTCCAACTAGGCTTATGACGTTTTCCCTAAGGATTTCTTCCCATTTTCTAAACATGGGATGGATTTCGAAAAGTTCCATTTGAAAGGGATTATGGTAAATGAACTTCTTGTTTCGGTCGAGGAGGATTGGTCGGCTCTTATTTTGAAAATGGTGTCTCGGATGGTTTCGGGTTCATCAAGAGGAGTATGGTACATTGGTTTAGGATCAAGTGCAAGGTTTTGAGTGTTAATTGCCCAATCTTGAGAGTACATACAAATTCCTTCACAAGGAATGCGAAGAATTTGAGCAAAGGTGTTGAGAGGAAGAGTGAAGTTTTGTTTATTGATGATGAAAGCGATTGAAATGCTATCATCGATGTTTCGAATGATCCTAATGCTTCTATAAAATTCAAAGATAAAGACCGGACAAATTTGTTCATCAATGTCAAGAAGACAATCAAAATTGATTGCGAGAAGACTTGACGAATGTCGGTATCTTCAAGGAAACATTCCTTGATTACACGACCTTCGTGGATAAGTCATTTTTCGAGCTTTTTGAAGACCTTGCGGTCGGTTTTTGAGAATTCCTCATTCCGATAATAATGAGTAAGGTAGTGAACGGTATCATGATGATCTTATTGAGTAGCTTTAGGCATGGTTGGTCCTAAAAACACAAATTTTCCAATTAGGTAAAATTAGTTGTGGTGGGTTTATGGTTTTGATTTGTATTAACGATGTTGTGAACACAATGTGATCTTAGTTATGTAAAAAGCCCCTTTTTATGATTAATTTTGAAAACCCTAAATAAAATAATTGATTAGAGATTTGTGAAACCATAAACCCTAGAATTAGGATGATGAGAATTAGAACAAGTTAATATAATTACTTACAATGGTGTTCTAGGAAGGAATACTTGAGATAATGGAATCCAATGAGGATGAAATCGGTGGTGTAGTCGTTTTGTGTTATGTGAGTAGAGGAAAAGATCGGTGGTTTATTTTTGAAAGCGTATAAGCGAGTTACATTCCACGGTTCCCCGGATCCTTTGTATTTGGGATCCGGCTAGTACAACTAGAGGATCCAAACTCGTGGACGAGAAAAAGGGTTGTTTGGCATTATTTTGTAGTAGGCTTATAAATTAGCTTAAAAAAATAGTTTGGAGGTATTAGATGAGGATTGTTTTTGGATGACGACTTATGATGAATCACATATCGAGGGTTCATATGTGACGATGGCGTTAGTTTGGCGAATCAAAAGGAATACCATTCTTGATGATGAAAAAGGCGGAAAAGTGACGAAAGAGACTTTTAACGATGCTAGTGATTATTAAACAAAGAAAACTATGAAATAAATTGAACTCATGTAACCTATCTAATGAAAAGTAAAACATACCTCTATGCTTCTTGGTTTGGCATAATACCAAAACTACTTCATGAGCTTTTAAAGTAATCCTTTGTACTTGGTGTCGTAAGTTGTGATTACTTTTAGATCCTTCCTTGAATGTTGACTTCATTATTCTTTGAATGAAGATTTTGAAGAGATTCTAGCATGAAGTTTTCTTGAAAACAAAAGTTGTTAGAATGATCTATCAATGTCCAACAAAATGATTTAAAAGAAAAAAATGACCTTAAAAAATCCTTCTTTGTAGTTTTCAAACATACATGGATCGTATCAAGTTTTTAAAGTACAACATACTCTAAGAAACTTGGTAACGAAGCTCTGATGCCAATTGTGGAAAACTAGAAGGGGGGGTTGAATAGTTTTACCAATTTAAAACTTCCTTTTAAATATTTAGATCGACTTATGTCAATCTATTTGGTTGTTTATGTTGGGCGTTGATAGATAGATATATAAGCGTGTAATGAAAGATAAAGAGTAAGAAGCACATCACCACGACACAAGTTATTTATAGTGGTTCGGCTACAAGGACACCTTCCTTGCCTACTCCACTCCCGAGTCACCTACTCGAGAGTTCGTAAACACTACACCAATCTCCTTATGGCGGAGAAGCCTTCACAGCGTCGCTTAACCTTTTTCGGTACAAAGCTAAATACCGAGTTCCTTCACACCAAGGCGAACCACACCTATCACAACGTCGCCTACCCTTTATACGGTGCTAGGCTAACCACGAGTTCTTTCACACCAAGGAGAACTAATCCTATCACAGCGTCGCCTACCCTTTATTAGGTACTAGGCTAAGCACCTAGTTCCATTACTATGGAGGAACTACTACCCTTCACTACACAACACCTAATATCGAGGAGATCCACTCCTTGTTACAATACCATCAAGGATATCACCATCCTTGAAATAAACAAATACTTATATGTATAACGATGCACCTCATCGATTATACGACCTAGGCATTCTTCCCAAATGCGACTTGATTTGATTCTTCGGCATCCTTCACTAATGCCTTTGACACAGCGCTTGGCACCCTTCACTAATGCCTTCGTCTTGACACCTTTAGCATTCTTCACTAATGCTTTGACACGGATGATGAGCACCTTTCACTAATGCTTTCATCTTGACACTTTCGGCATTCTTCACTAATGCCTTCAACCCAACATCTATGGAGAAAGGAAGAACTATCAACAAGAGAACCTTAGTTATCTTGATGATGACGAAACATGGCAACTCATGGACTTGAGCTTGCTCGTCTTCAAGAAGTGGTGATCTTGCCTTTAAGAGGAACCTAGAAGATCACACAAAACAAAAGACAAACTACATAGATCACTTGGATCCGAGGTTAGAGGTTATAATACTTGGGAAGTATGTATGTGAAGTTGTGAGTAGAAAGGAAGAAATGGCTCTCTATTTATAGAAAATTCTCTCTGTTCCCGGATCCCACGGATCCCTTCCACTGGGATCCGGCTAGCACAAAGCCGGGGATCCGTGGGCGCTCCTCTTTGCCCATGGGTATTTTTGGTTATGGGTCATGGGTCATGGGTTATGGGTTGATCCATGGTTTTCTTTCTAGATACAATGTTCTTAAGTATACAATGAACTTGGTTAAGTGGTATATATAAAACCATGGGTTATGGGTCAATACCATTTGCTAGTTTTACCCATTTTAGTATATACATGTTTTACCCATTTTAGTATACTTAGTTTAAGTATATGCTAACCCAATATGTAAACACTAGTTGTTGTACATATGTATTTAAATCATAAAATCACTTATACTTGTTTTAGTGTTTTATGTGAAAGCGTAAGTGTGTTAGGAAACTATTAACTCAAACTATTTACGTATTCTATTTGTTTCGTTAAAATGATTTTCGTTTGTTATCGACAAAACATTAGAAGATCGTAAAATATAAATAAACGTTTTACGGCTTATTTGTATTAACAATCTCCCCTTTTGTTGATGACAAAACATAAAATTATTTTAAGGAAAAGCTAAAATTGTAAAGTTTGAATTTGTAGTTTTACTTTCTTCTCCCCTTTTGTCGAAACAAAAAGTGTTAAAAGAAACTAACACAATTTTTATAAGAAAAGGTATGTAAAAATGTAAAGAGAGCAAGTGGCGGGAATGGTACTCGTCTTAACTCCCCTTGATGAGTCCATCCCTTTGAAAGGCGTCAAGGACATGACGTAAAATAAACTAATTGTGTTTGCAATTATGTTTGCAAATGGTTCGTCTAAGTACGAAAACGTGCTCCCCTTGAAGATTGCAAAGTTGCAATGGGGTGTCATGAAGTATAGTCCAAGATCGGATTAAGTTGCAAATGTTTTTGCAATTCGTTTGACACAAAGCTCCCTAGCTTTATGGTGTCAAAATCTTCATGTGTTATTTTGAAAATCTACAAAGTAAAGGTTAGAAAACAAGAGTATAGTGCATAATTTCCTGCAAATAAAACTCAAGTTAGTAGAAATTTGTGCTTTTGTACCACGGATCACGGTTCCCTTATTGGAGGGATCCGTCTAGGCATTGGAGGATCCGGTACTGTGCATTGACAGTTTCTTCAGCAATGAGAGTGTTTCAATCAATGCTAATGAAGTAGTATATGAAATATCAAGCACAACACATAAAGCACATAACAATTATGGCGTATAGATATTCATTCAATAAAAAACAAGAGATGATCGACCAAATCTCTAAAACTAAGAGAATGAACTAGCCATACAAGTGCTACTAATGCTAATGAGTTACCCAAACTCTAGATTCAACTAAAAAGCTTAATGATGATCAAGAATGAGATAGGTTTCCTAAATATTCTAAGTTTGAGCTTGTGACTTATGATGCTCATTGTAGTTTAGGCTTGTTGACCTCTTCAAAACGTTCGAGGAGGTGATAAAACATGAAACGTTGCTCTTAACGTAGTTCATGTATCAACCTTTCAACATGTTTACAATGATAGCAATCCTTGTCGTGGTTTTAAATTTCTTGAAGTGGAAGTTCAAGTGAAATGGGTTGAGGATCTTCAAATGAAGAAGGAATTGGTGGAGGCTCATTAAGTGATGGCTCTACAATGTTTGAGGGTGGAGGTAAAGAAGCATCAACTTCCATGTGGTCGGGTGGTTGCCTTTGATGTCTTCTCATAATCCAAAATGGACTATTGGGGGGAATGAGAGAGTTTGATGTTGGAGCAAGTGTTGATTTAACACTTTGATTTTGTTGCTCACCCTTTTCAAGTGAATTTGTTGGTAGTGGTGGAAGATGAGATGGCCAAGGAGGTAAGTCTTCTACATTGTGAGAATGTGGAGATGATTGTGAGGTGGCTCTAGGCACTAATGATGTTGGTTGAGTTGTGGAGGGTGAAATCCTAGTGGGAACAATCTTCTTGGGGATTAGCTTGATTGGTTTCCTTGGTGTAGGGGAAATCCTAGCATTAGTGGACTTAACAGGAGATGATTCGGTTGAGGAAACTTCGTGTATGATCCTAGCAAGTTTCTTGGGTGGTTCTTGAGTGGATGAGTTAGCACTAGGAGCCTTTCTCATGATAAAAATGACTAAGGAGATGGTTGTAATTCTTGATAATTATGTTTATGTTTGATGACTAAAGTGTTCTTAGCAATATGGCTTATAAAGGGAAGAACTTGGCAAGTGCATTTAAGACTTAAGCCACTAAGATTCTTGGAAATGTGATGATTAACATGCA
This sequence comes from Chrysanthemum lavandulifolium, assembly GCA_022545495.1. Taxonomy (NCBI): domain Eukaryota; kingdom Viridiplantae; phylum Streptophyta; class Magnoliopsida; order Asterales; family Asteraceae; genus Chrysanthemum; species Chrysanthemum lavandulifolium. The sequence continues at coordinate 47,974,513 of CM040242.1, read as the reverse complement.
CAAGGTTGAAGTTCGAGTTTCATCGATCTAGGAACTCATTTAAGATGAGATGGAGTGTTTGAGTTAGGAAGATGAGTTGAGATGATTGTTTTAGCAATGTTAGACATAAAGCGTCACCCGGATCCCACGGTTCCCTCCTTGGAGGGATCCGGCTAAACTAATCACAGGGATCCGGCTCTCGCGATTATGACGGAGTTTGAAATGAGGTTTCTAGGAGCTAAGGCCTATCTTATTTTGAGTGTTTCAGTTCTCTAGGTGTTTTAAGATGTGATGGTACTTGAATGATCAAATGTAATAAGTGTTATAGCAAATGATTGTTTCTTATGGAAAGGAGATGGGACAAGATGACTACCAATGGATGTCCAAGAATAACACTAAGAGTTTTGGTGGTGTCAAGTCATAATAAATGATCCTAGTGATCAGATTTAAGCTTGAGGTGAAATTTGAAAAATTCTTAAAAATCACAAGAATTGAAAAACTAATTTTTGTCTCACTTTGAGATAAAAATGATTAGAAAAAATTTCCTAAAATTGTTTAATTAGTCCACTTAAGTGTTTTGAAAGATGAGAAACAGTTTGTGAGTATTGAAGCGGAAATATGGTGAGTTTTGATGTGTTGATAAATCAAATGGCATTTTGACTAAGATCTTAAGCCTTTAGTGAGTCTAAAACTTTCTCATCCTTGAAGTGGTTTTAGTTGGATTCTAAAATCATATGCTTAGCTAATGCGATGTTATCTAGAAAGTTATCTTGATGCAAGGAATGCAATATTGCTGATCTGATGTCACGGATCCCACGGTTCCCTCAAAGGAGGGATCCGGCTAGGCTAATCCTAGGGATCCGGTATCTGCAGATCAGAATCTTCACAGAAATGATGTGCAGATTTTGCATACTAATAAATCTATAAACAAGGCAATAAGAACAAGCATGTCATCACAAAACACCACTTATAAAAGCATGATAAAGTAACAATATCCAAATTACCATAAACCAAAAGTGCTAAAACGTAATCATCCAAACATAAAATAAAGGAAAACAAGCACATTCCTATTGTCTCTTTCGTCAATCCTTTCTTTTCCTTTTTTGACTTAGTGAAGTTGTAAGCGAGGTTTTGAATCATGCCCTCAATTGTTTAAATTCATGGTCTCGTTTGGAATGGTTGGAAGTTGTTCATAGTAGTCAAAGGGTTCTAATTTAATGTTGGCTATGGGGTCGACGTCTTCCTCATCTTCATCTTCTTCTTCACCGGCCGAGGAGTCCGAGAGGGCTTTAGGTTTCTTTCCATTGACCTTGAAGCGTTTAGAGGGTATTTTGGTAAGAGGTACCATTACATGATCGACAAAGAAATGATCATTGTTGATAGGGGATGGTTACAATGCACTAACATACTTACAAAGTCGTGTTAGGAGCATACCATATGGAAGTACCATGTTGGAAGCTTTGAATACCTAGCCATTCTCCTTACCATGTAATAGGCGAGATTAAATGGCTTTTGGTGGATAAGACAATAGATCATTTGCACAAGACATGCGTTTGGATGATCTTTGTTTCCAACTAGGCTTATGGCGTTTTCCTAAGGATTTCTTCCCATTTTCTAAACATGGGATGGATTTGAAAAGTTCCATTTGAAAGGGATTACGGTGAATGAGCTTCTTGTTTGGTCGAAGCGGGATTGGTCGGCTCTTATTTTGAAAATGGTGTCTCGGATGGTTTCGGGTTCATCAAGAGGAGTATGGTACATTGGTTTAGGATCAAGTGCAAGGTTTTGAGTGTTAATTGCCCAATCTTGAGTACATACAAATTCCTTCACAAGGAATACGAAGAATTTGAGCAAAGGTGTTGAGAGGAAGAGTGAAGTTTTGTTTATTGATGATGAAAGCGATTGAAATGCTATCATCGATGTTTCAAATGATCCTAATGCTTCTATAAAATTCAAAGATAAAGACCGGACAAATTTGTTCATCAATTTCAAGAAGACAATCAAAATTGATTGCCAAGAAGACTTGACGAATGTCGGTATCTTCAAGGAAACATTCCTTGATTACACGACCTTCTTGGATAAGTCGTTTTTTGAGCTTTTTGAAGACCTTGCGGTCGATTTTTGAGAATTCCTCATTACGATAATAATGAGTAAGGTAGTGAACGATATCATGATGATCTTGTTGAGTAGCTTTAGGCATGGTTGGTCCTAAAACACAAATTTTCCAATTAGGTAAAATTAGTTGTGGTGGGTTTATGGTTTTGATTTGTATTAACAATGTTGTGAACACAATGTGATCTTAGTTATGTCAAAAGCCCTTTTCATGATTAATTTTGAAAACCCTAATTAAACTAATTGATTAGAGATTTGTGAAACCATAAACCCTAGAATTAGGATGATGAGAATTAGAACAAGTTAATATAATTACTTACAATGGTGTTCTAGGGCGAATACTTGAGATAATGGAATCAATGAGGATGAAATCGATGGTGTAGTCGTTTTGTGTTATGTGAGTAGAGGAAAAGATCGGTGTTTATTTTTGAAAGCGTATAAGCGAGTTACATTCCACGGTTCCCGGATCCTTTGTATTTGGGATCCGGCTAGTACAACTAGAGGATCCGCAAATGTGACGAGAAAAAGGGTTGTTTGGCATTATTTTTGTAGTAGGCTTATAAATTAGCTTACTAAAAATAGTTTGGAGGTATTAGATGACGGTTGTCTTTGGATGACGACTTATGATGAATCACATATCGAGGGTTCATATGTGTGATGGCGTTAGTTTGACGAATCAAAGGAATACCATTCTCGATGATGAAAAAGGCGGAAAAGTGGCGAAAGAGACTTTTAACGATGCTAGTGATTATTAAACAAAGAAAACTATGAAGTAAATTGAACTCATGTAACCTATCTAATGAAAATTAAAACATACCTCTATGCTTCTTGGTTTGGCATAATACCAAAACTACTTCATGAGCTTTTAAAGTAATCCTTTGTACTTGGTGTACGTAAGTTGTGATTACTTTTTAGATCCTTCCTTGAATGTTGACTTCATTATTCTTTGAATGAAGATTTTGAAGAGATTCTAGCATGAAGTTTTCTTGAAAACAAAAGTTGTTAGAATGATCTATCAATGTCCAACAAAATGATTTAAAAGAAAAATATGACCTTAAAAAATCCTTCTTTGTAGTTTTCAAACATACATGGATCGTATCAAGTTTTTAAAGTACAACATACTCTAAGAAACTTGGTAACGAAGCTCTGATGCCAATTGTGGAAAACTAGAAGGGGGGGTTGAATATTTGCCAATTTAATACTTCCTTTTAAATATTTAGATCGACTTATGTCAATCTATTTGGTTGTTTATGTTGGACTTTGATAGATAGATATATAAACGTGTAATGAAAGATAAAGAGTAAGAAGCACATCACCACGACACAAGTTATTTATAGTGGTTCGGCTACAAGGACACCTTCCTTGCCTACTCCACTCCCGAGTCACCTACTCGAGAGTTCGTAAACACTACACCAATCTCCTTATGGCGGAGAAGCCTTCACTGGCGTCGCAACCTTTTTCGGTACAAAGCTAAATATCGAGTTCCTTCACACCAAGGCGAACCACACCTATCACTACGTCGCCTACCCTTTATACGGTGCTAGGCTAACCACCGAGTTCTTTCACACCAAGGAGAACTAATCCTATCACAACGTCGCCTACCCTTTATTAGGTACTAGGCTAAGTACCTAGTTCCATTACTATGGAGGAACTACTACCCTTCACTACACAACACCTAATATCAAGGAGATCCACTCCTTGTTACAATACCATCAAGGATATCACCATCCTTGGAAATAAACAATATGTATAACGATGCACCTCATCGATTATACGACCTAGGCATTCTTCCCAAATGTGACTCGATTTGATTCTTGACATCCTTCACTAATGCCTTTGACACAACGCTTGGCACCCTTCACTAATGCCTTCGTCTTGACACCTTTAGCATTCTTCACTAATGCTTTGACACGGATGATGAGCACCTTTCACTAATGCTTTCATCTTGACACTTTCGGCATTCTTCACTAATGCCTTCAACCCAACATCTATGGAGAAAGGAAGAACTATCAACAAGAGAACCTTAGTTATCTTGATGATGATGAAGCATGACAACTCATGGACTTGAGCTTGCTCGTCTTCAAAGTGGTGATCTTGCCTTTAAGAGGAACCTAGAAGATCACACAAAACAAAAGACAAACTACATAGATCACTTGGATCCGAGGTTAGAGGTTATAATACTTGGGAAGTATGTATGTAAAGTTGTGTGTAGAAAGGAAGAAATGGCTCTCTATTTATAGAAAATTCTCTCTTGTTCCCGGATCACGGATCCTTCCACTGGGATCCGGCTAGCACAAAGCCGGGGATCCGTGGGCGCTCCTCTTTGCCCATGGGTATTTTTGGTTATGGGTCATGGGTTATGGGTTGATCCATGGTTTTCTTTCTAGATACAATGTATCTTAAGTATACAATGAACTTGGTTAAGTGGTATATATAAAACCATGGGTTATGGGTCAATACCATTTGCTAGTTTTACCCATTTTAGTATATACATGTTTTACCCATTTTAGTATACTTAGTTTAAGTATATGCTAACCCAATATGTAAACACTAGTTGTTGTACATATGTATTTAAATCATAAAATCACTTATACTTGTTTTAGTGTTTTATGTGAAACGTAAGTGTGTTAGGAAACTATTAACTCAAACTATTTACGTATTCTATTTGTTTCGTTAAAATGATTTCGTTTTTATCGACAAAACATTAGAAGATCGTAAAATATAAATAAACGCGTATTTTAAGCGAATCGTTCGGAAGTTCCTTTTTCCATAGACGTTCAAAGGTGCATTTTTTGTTGTTTTTATAGTTAATGGTTGATTATGCAATGTATGGGCAGTGTCAGTTGTTGTGTTTGTTTTTTTTTGTTGCATACCTTAGTATATGCAAGAACAGATATGCAGAAGTAACTGTTGTAAAGCAAGCAAGTACCATAATTGCATACAAATAATACAACCAACAAATATGTATTCTTATTTGTATTAACATGTACAAAATTTTACTAATAACATTCAACCAACCAATAGCAACTAATATTAACATATTAAATCACTTACTTTGGGTAACCCAAAGAGTACCCTCATTATCAAGACACGTGGGCCTTCTATATTGAAAATTGTTTTGTGTTTTTTTCTTTCATCTAGTCCTTAAATTTCTAAGGCTGGTTCAGCAAGGGACTCAATCCTTCCTATTTTCACAGTAGCGTCATTTCTCTAAATGACGTGACGATTGGGTGCCCCAGTAAGGCGACCTACACTACAAAAACCATACCCTACAAATATACATTTTTATTTATACACACACAAAAAAAAAAGAACCAAAAGTCGATCAGGGAAGCGATCACTTCCCTCCTAAAACTATTAGTCGATCGAGTCCCCACAGTAACAAGATTGATTGGTGATCGACTTGTTCGATCGATCGTTTGGTGTTACTGGAACCAGCCTAAAACCAAATCTATGTATAAGTATATTTACTTATAGTAAAAATCTAACAAAGTTATACAGTATTAATTAATGGATTTGATGATTGTTTTGTGCTTTTCAGCCAAATCAATGTACAAAACCAAATCTATGTACATGTAGAAAAGCTAAGGTGGCGTTTAGTTGAAAAATTTTTTTTTTTTTCATTTCCTATTTCTTGTTTTGTAAGAAAAGTGAGGGGAGTTTTATTTCCACAAAACAATGGAAAATTTAAAAAACTCATTTAGTTTGAAAAACATGTGTTTGTGTTTTCCATTTTGTAATATTATAAAAACATCTCCTTTGTAATATTATAAAAACATCTTCAAAACACAAAAACAAATATTATAAACTAACAAACTAAATTATAAAATAACTAAAAATATCTAATATGAGAAAATAAAGAATTAAAAAAGTAAATTATAACATCAAATAACATAAAAAAATCTTCAAGCGACAACAATTCGACATAAAAACATTAAATTCGACATAAAGTAAAATTTCCTATTTCATCCGTTTTATACGTTTTTATCCGTTGTTGTATGTTTTTATCCATTTTGTACTTTTTTGTATGTTTTTGAACATTTTTATACGTTTTATTAGAGGTGGCAAACGAGTCGGGTCAGTTTGGGTCATGGGTCATACAGGTCCTGTTTTAAAAATGGGTCTAACGGGTCATGGTTCAGATGGTTTGGGTCGGGTCGACCCACTAAATTATAGTGTTTTCATCTGCTTTTTTTACGTTTTCGTATGTTTTTTTTGACTTTTTCGTTTGTTTTTTATGTTTTCGTCCGCTTGTTTATGTTTTCGTCCGTTTTATTACGTTTTCGTCTGTTTGTTACGTTTTCGTCCGTTTTTACGTTTTCGTCGATTTTTTTACGTTTTCGTCAGTTTTGTTACGTTTTCGTCCATTTTCTTACGTTTTTGCCCATTTTTTCGTTTTAGTACGATTTTCTAATGTTTTCGTTCATTTTTTAATGTTTGCGCCCGTTTTTTTAACGTTTTCATCTATTTTTTTAACGTTTTCGTTCATTTTTTTTACGTTTCGTCCATATTTTTAAGTTTTCGTTCTTTTTTTTACGTTTTCGCATGTTTTATTATGTTTCCGTCCTTTCGTTTATGTTTTTTTACGTTTTCGGCCGTTTTTTTTGCATTTTCTTACTTTTTTACGTCTATTTTTTTACGTTTTCATCTGTTTTTTACGTTTTCGTCCGTTTTATACGTTTTCGTCTGTTTTTACGTTCTTGTCCTTTTTTTTATGTTTTCGTCAAACGAAACCTAAAAAAACGTAAAATAGACGAAAACGTAAAAAAAACATAAAAAATGGACGAAAACGTAAAAAATCAAACGAGAACGTAAAGAATTGGACGAAAACATAAAAAATCGGACGAAAACGTAAATAATAGACAAAAACATATAAAAACAGACGAAAACGTAAAAGAACAAGCGAAAATGTAAAAAAATGGACGAAGACGTAAAAAAAAAGGGTTGAAAACTTAAAAAACGGTTAATTATGTAAAAATCAGACAAAGTGTAAAAATGGATGGCGTCCAAAAGGACGGCGTAAAAATCGGATGAAGCGAAAAAATCGGACGAAATTATAAAACAAACGAAATGTAAAAAATGGACGACAACGTAAGGAAACAGACTAAAATGTAAAACAACGGACGAAAACGAAAGGAAACGGCCTAAAACGTAAAAAACGAATGAAAACGTAAAAAAACAGACGAAAACGTAAAAAATGGACGTAAACGTAAAAAAAAGACTAAAATGCAAAAATTGAGACGAAAGCGTAAAAGAACAGATGAAAACGTATAAAAACGGATGAAAATGTAATAAAAAAAAAACTGACGAAAACGTATAAAATCGGACGAAAACGTAAAAAACATATTAAAACGTAAAAAGTTAGACGAAAACGTAAAAAAAATATATAAACGTAAAAAAAGGGTAGAAATAATAAAAAAGGTCAAAAACGTTAAAAAAATCAGATGCAAGCGTAAAAAATGGACAAAAACGTTAAAAATCAGATGAAAACGTAAAAAATCATACGAAATCCTAAATAAATGAACGAAAACGTAAAAAAAATTGACGAAAACGGAAGACAGCGTAAGGAAACGGACGAAAACGTAGAAAAACGGACAAAATCGTAAAAAAAAGCAGACGAAAACGTAAAAGAACGGGCGAAAACATAAAAGAACGGACAAAAACGGCAAAAAACAGACGAAAACGTTAAAAAATCGGAAGAAAACGTAAAAAATCGGACGAAACGTAAAAAAACAGATGAAAACGGACAAAACGTATAAAAACGTACAAAAACGGTTAAAAACCGATGAAAACGTATAAAAATGAATGAAAACAGATTAAGGGTATTTCAAAAGAAAATAGGTGAAAAAAAAAAGTGTTTTGTAGTTTTGTATATTAAAGTTGGAAATAGGAATTTTGTGTTTTGTAGAGAATTTTATTGGAAAACACTAATTTGAACGCGATCTCTGTTTTCTCTGTTTTACATAAAATATTTTGTGAAAAACAAAGGTGTTTTCCCTCAACTAAACGCACCCTAAACATGTTAAAGTACTTGCTCCTTCAGATAATATTTGTGCATATGCAATAATTTAGTATAATTTTCTTAATATTATAGAATCTGAATTATAATTTTATGCTATATGTTGGGTAGTCATTTCTTTACTATTATGATTTTAGTAACATCCCTTTATTTAAATTACTCCATATTTTTTTTTTACCGTGATAGGTTTTTGTCATTTGTTAATGTTATGGTGTTATAGGTATCGTTATTTATTTAGTGCTCGACATTTCATTTGTTTAGTTTATAGTAAGGGCCCGTTTGGTTGGAGGGTTTTTATTGGGCTTAGGATTAAAAAGTTAAATTAAGATGTTTGGTTGCTTTTTTCAAATGTCGGTTTAGATTCATAATGTAAATATAAGGGTGTGTGTAAAAGATGAGATGTTGGGTAGAATTTATGACAATGATGAGACCACAATTTTTTTCATCCTAATCTTCTCTCTTTTTTATCTCTTTACTATTATTATAGGCGAGTACCCGCGCCTATCGGCAGCAGTGTCTAGCGTCAGATAATTAATGATTTGTGATACCGTGGTGAGTGTTTTGTGTAGCGTTTAAAATAGAACGTGAACCGATGAAAATGCAATTGCTAACGGTTGTACTATACGATAACTAAAGTCTAGACAAAATTCTTAACATCTATCAAACAACATATAAAAACATTTAATGAAAATGAAAGTAAACATTACATCAGTTATGAGATAAAAACTAACAACATACGTTACTTGTCGCGTAAAACTAACAAGGATGAGATTAATGGTGTCGTTGTTAAGAAGAACGCAAGTACCAAAATTAGCATGAATGTGATTAGCCAAAAAAAAACGGCTAATTTTGGCTATTTTATAAAAGATTTGGGCACATTTTGCCTCATTTTTCTTTTAGAAATGGGCGTATTTAGCCTATTGAAAAGTTAAATGTGCACTAACGGGCACATATATTCTCTTAATTATAGAACATTATAATCGTTTTTGAAAAAAACTTATATATATAATATATTTATATAGCAACATATCGTTTTGTGTTAAAAAAAAGTTTATGGGTTCTAAACGGAAAATAATAAAAGTTTGAAGATTTGGGGATTAAACATAATGTTTTGAAACCCGGTACGACCCGGGTGGTTCAACCGGTTGAACCGTTCCCGTTGAAAAACGGGTCGATTTAAACCGAGTTAACCCGACAGGTTGGGTCAAAATGAGTCAAATTAAACAGGGTCAACCCACGGTTTTGAAGCGTCGAGGTCAACCGGTTTCGATATGTATTAATAGTTTCAAATTTTCACTTTTGCTTTTGGTTTTCCTTTATATATAGTGTAACGAGGTACCCGCGTTGCGGCGGTGGGTACCCATGACGATTAACCGAGAAATAGATCTCGAAGAAACCGATTCACCGGTTTGTATCGGTTTCAACGGGTCCTCTCTAGTTCTTTTTCGGATGGCTGTTATTTGTTAGCCAAACTAGTGGCGACACCGGTTTCCGGTTTAACCCGTTGGTCCGATCCGATTTTCAAAACTATATGTACCATCAACTTGTTAGCTTGTATGAAGCTTTGTGTGTTTTATTAATTTGTATAATGTATATAATAACATGTACTTTTCATTTTAGGGTGTTTTAAAAATAATATTAATTAGCATGTTTAATTATTTTATATTTAGAATTATGTTGTAGCTTGTTTAAATTGTACATTGTGTAAATTTTATTGTACTTTTTAGTAAGATAGTTTTAGTGATAAAAAAATTTATGGGTTATAAACGAAAAATAGTAAAAGTTTGATAAATTGGGGATTAACATAATATTTTGAAACCCGGTTCGACCCGGGAGGTTCAACTGGTTGAACCGTTCTGGTTAAAAAACGAGTGAAAATGTCGAAAAAATGAGTCAAATTAAACCGGGTCAACCCGCCGGGTTTGAAGCGTCATGGGTCAACCCGGTTTTCGATGTGTATTAATAGTTTCATTTTGAAACATATGTAGGTATTAATAGTTGAAATTACTCATAATTAATTATTTCAACATTTCCTTTTTAAATTTTTCCACATTTCACTTTCTTTACTTTTCACTTTTCACTTTGACCATTTTTCTATTATAGATAGTATAGATAAATAATTTTTAATTTATATTTTAATATATAATAGACTTTAAATATTATTTTCTCTCTCCTATCTCAAATCCTAATCCAAATCTTAAACCAAATTTAAATCCAAATTCAAATCTTAATCATAAATCCATCTACAAACCAAACAGGCCCTAAGTATTTGTGTTTGACGCAAGAATGTAAAGCCTAAATCAATTTATTATAAGACTAGTATGGTATCCGCGCAAAGCAGTGGTTCGGAGGCGAATGTTGTTTAACGATTTTATGATTTTACATTTTTTCGCCGAGTATTTTTTTAATGATTTTCTATAAAAGATAGTTTTTAGAAATTGTATGTTTATGTTGTAAGACTATGAAGAATTAATATGACATATTATTATATATGCAAATTCAAAAAGTTATTAATTTTAACTATAAAAATATTAAATTCATTGTATTAGTTATATTTTATTTATTGTAACATGCATCCAATTTAATGCATCCGATTTAATGTAATAATTTAATGTGCAATTAATGTGTTTTTAAAATTTTAATTAAAAAAATTACTAATAATAGCAAGTGTTAGCTTAAATTTTTTAAAACTTCTAAAAATAAAAGTCCTAAATGCTTTATAAAGAGTAAAGATAAACTCGACCCGATTTGTTCAAGTAGCGCATTTTAGCTGTCGTTTATTAAACCCAACCCGGTTTGTTCAAGTTACACTACAAAACCCCTTTACTGCCGATGCCCACTTTAATTACATATTCTGGCTCCGCTACTGGTGGGATGGTGATGTATATTGGCATTGTGAGAATGAATCAAAGGGGCACCTGGGATGGAAAAAAACAATGTTTTAAAACCCGGTTGAACCGGGAACCGGAGTGACGACCAGTCCGTTGTACTGAAAATAAAACCGGATTGCCGCCGGGTTTTGGTCAACCCGGGTCGAACCGCCGAACCGGAACCCGGCCGGTTCAATCTATATTAAAAGAAAGTGAAGAGACAGATCTGATAGTGGATGATGTAATCGGACATGTTGGGTGTGTAATTGAGCCATACACTTTCTAATCTTGTTAGAGCTCAACTGTTGTGGTTTCAATTTGTGTTAATGTTGACGCAGAGTAAAGTGACAGACTGAGAGAGGTTGAAAAGGGATCGGTCTATGGGGGTTTTATGTTTTATGAGCTTTTGTGTTGTTAATATAAGAGCATAGGGCGTGGTAACTCAAAACGTGAGTGAAAACTTCACTTTTTTGAGTTAAGCACCAAGTTACCACACCGTCCAAGTGAAATCTTAACTTGGTGTTACCACTTTCACAGTTTCACGCTGCGTTAAGCAGCTTTCTCTTTAAAAAAAAATACATATTCATCCCTTAAAATTTTACATATTCGACCCTTAAAACGTGGTGTTTTTTTTAGTTAAGGTTGAGTTATGATAAGGGGCGTTTTTTTTAATTAAGATTAAAATGTTAAAGCTTATGTGACGCTGACATAGCACTGAGTGAAAGTTTAACCCGAGTTACCATACCTAACGCTCTAAAGGGAAATGGGACAAATAAATATATAAAAGTTCGTGTGGGGGAGATGAGTGATGATTGTGAATCAAGCAAATGCTAGAAATATTTTTATGACTTTTATAACAGATACTCTTGCCTTTTGACTCGAAATGAATATTTACTTTTTAAAATATAGTTTAAGTACTTTACATCTTTGATGTCAAAAAATAATGAAGATTGGTTTGATATTAGGCATAACTATAAGAAAGTGTATTGTTTGTATCTTATAAACTAGAAGTGCATTACAGTTTCTATATGTAAAACTTTTATTACGGTATTTTTTTTTTGTTTTTTTTTTTGACATAAAACCGGTTTGACCCGACGGTCCAACCTGTTGAACCAGTAACCCGGTGAACCGACGACTTGATCGGGTCGACTAAAAACCTGGGTTTTAAAACATCGGAAAAATGAAATATAATTGTTTGGATTTGGTGATGTATATGAGTGAATATAACTAAAAGTAATGTAAAACCATTTGCACACTTTAATTACTTGTGTTTTGATTTGGTGATGTATATGTGAGGTATATGTGGGTGAATTTGGATTTGGTGGTGTATATGTGTGGTGATTTACACATTTCACAAAATTATTTGTACACTTTAATTACTTGTGTTTTAACATTTATATTTTTATATATTGGTGAATATAATTAAAAGTAATGTAAAAATATAAATGTCAAAACACAAACAACTTGAGTATGCAAAACATTTAATTGAGTGTGCAAATCACTTTTTATATTGCATTGTTTGGATAACGACAAAGGGCCCTATGATTTATAGTTTTATACACCATCAAACATTATTTTTTTTTGTTTTTCTTTTAATATTTTAATACCTATTAACACTCCAAAGCTAGACTAATACTTGTGTAAAGTGATTGTCACATTCTCAAAAGTTATTGATATACTCCATAATACAAACAGTTAAATCATGTTATACTTAAATTACAGCTATTTAATGCAGTGAGTGAAGTATGCCAATAAATTATAAAAGTGTGCCAATCAATTCTCAATACTTATACACTTTTGCAATCACAATCAGTGCGTTATAAATGATATTTTTTCTTTTTATTTTAACTTTTGTCCTTTTTGTTTCTGTTTTTTCCTTATGTTTAAATTACTACTACTTAATATTGTACTATGTAATCCTAATTATTACGGAGTATCTCTTTCAATCGATTATTGCAAATTTTGAATAAAATATGTTGCATTTTTAAAATACTTAAAACATGTCGAAATGCATTAGTTTTAAAACTCGTGTACGCACAAAGTTTAGGTAGATAGTGACATAATGATCATTGAAAAAATATTATGCGTCTTTAATAGCACATAATAACCTTTGCAAAAATATATGTCATTGCTATATGTACAATTTTTGACTGTTTATTTTCACCTCACAATGATCGTACATTCATTCTGATATTTATATTCATGTTAATAATAATTTCAGTTGTATTTAATTTCTAAACCCGTGTACCCACGGTTAAATTTATAAACGAATAACATGAGTCGTTATTGAATACATATAGTTAAAAAAATACTTTTCAGAATATCTATACTTAATCTCATTACGAAGAATAACATGGTTCGTTCATATATGTATAATCTTGTTTATTTATTTACATATAATAGTAACTCTTAATGCTTCATTTTGATATTTATAATTTCGTACAAATGCTTTAATTTAATATATATTAATAAAAATATTTGTAAATAACACAACATATATGTTATATTTTTTTTGATAACATATAAAGTATAGAGGGATATGATAACACACCAATATTAATGGCACAAGCCCAATAATTACACGTTAAAGTCAAGCCCTTCATAAACATTTACACAAGTCCCATTATCAAAACTTGATAAGCCCGACCACATTCTCATGCCATACTAATCGTTATGTTTATCAAATTTACTACATTTTATTTATAATAAGAACACTTTGGGACGACAATGTCGTACAAAGTGTTTAAATTCGTTTTTAACAAATTTACTACATTTTATTTATAATAAAAACACTTTGGGACGACAATGTGGTACCAAAGTGTTTTTATTTTAAATTGTGTTTTTTAATAAATTTACTACATTTTATTAATAATAAAAACACTTTGGGACGACAATGTCGTGCCAATTTTTTTTTTTTTTTTTTTTTTTAAATAAATTTACTACATTTTATTTTAAAAATTATATATATTCGTTTTCTAATAGTTTCGCCAATATTTTCTTGGCAAAATATTCCGCTAATAGTTTCCCGCCATTATTTTTCTCGCCAAATTTCAACTGTATCCCGCAAAGTTTTCCTTATATATCCCGGCAAAACACAAATAATCCAATCGTCAATTCCCACAAAACACACGTAACAATATAATGGCTAATTACACGCCGGAAAAGGAGTGGTCACTGGTTTTATCATCGATATATCTCTTTACTTAAGTTCTTGATATGTATGGGTCAGAAATTTATGATGAATATGGTTCTTATAAGAACATAGACCCGTTGATGAGAGACCGGATTCTGGAATGGTTAAGGAAAATACCATTCTACAGGATGTATTTGAACTGTGAAGCAAATGGTGTTAGAGGAGAAAACGCACTGGAAGCTGAAGCTATGTTTGAACAGTTCGTCAAGCATAGGAAGGAGCATGTTTTTCTCAGGTATTTAAGTGATGTTTGGAATGCTTGTTCTGTGGAAGCTTGGCATAGTTTTACAAAATTTATGACTTTGGCCCCCATTTCCCCATGGGGCGCCCCTCCCTCTTTTATATATTTTTGAGTCCTCATGTCCAAGTATATAAACCCCACTCCACCCTCATTTTCTACTTTCACTCTCTCACTAAAAACACACACAAAACACACTTTCTCTCTCTACACTCTCTCTCTCCCCAAAACAAAACCATAACCCTAAAAATAACACCACCACCGTTGCCCCACTTCCAGCCAAATTCCGGCCACCCTCCTTATTATTTCATTTCAGGACCTATTTTATGCAAGGAAGCAGTAATTGAACATTTTCAAGCCCAAAGGATGAGTTGTCTCTCAACTACGGCGCAACCAAATGATCAAGTTACGACGTAACAATGATTATGAAGATTAAGGCGTAACCATGTAATATAATTACGCCGTAACATGTTACTGAACATTATGCAACCTACTTGACAAGCGATACGGCGTAACCCTCAGCTCAGGTTATGCCGTAAAAACGGATAAAAATCAAAATTACGAAGACTACGGCGTAACCATCAGCACAGGTTACGCCGTAATGAAGAAATACATATGATTTACAAAGGCTACGGCGTAACTCCCAACTCACGTTACGCCGTAACCATGGATAAGCACAAGAATTGAAGAGTTACGGCGTAACTACTTAATAAATGTTACGCCGTAACTAGTATCGGAGCCTATAAATAGTCGAAGATTTCACCAGTTTTAATCATATCTCCTTTCCCAAACCTTCTAGGATTTGGGGAGATCAAACACAGAAGAAGAAGCATGGCTTAGGAGCATCAAATAACGAAGTTCTCGTCTACGATTTCCATTGTATTCGAGTTTGAATTCCTTTTATATTTTTCTAGGACTTATACTATGAATTCATGTTATTAATTGAAGTTTGCATTTTTGTTATTGATATTCTCTTTAATTCTTTATAGACATTTACTAGTCTTATCATAGATCGCTAATCTTGGTAATATTGTAAGCTTGGTAGTATCTAAAGGGCTGGGAGATATGACCAACTGACCCAGTCTAATAGATTGCGAGGTATGGGAGGAATTGGCCATAGTACAACCACTCTTCGTGTGCGAACTGACCAAATGATCACCTATCAAGTGGAGGTATTTAAGAGGTTGGGAAATCTAAGTTCCTAACGGCCGGGTTTCCATGAGACTAGATCTAGATTTGGTACTTAATGATTGCTATTAGTCGAATGATTCGGGTGACTGTTCATCTTGGTGAGGAATCTAAGAACCATAGGCCATATTGAAGTCGGTGATAATTAACCACTATATTGAACCTTTATATCGAGAATTCGTATTCTTCGTTAAGCTCGTTTATCTATCCTTTTCCTAAAGGATGTGTTGGAATATAGCCTAAGTTATCTAACCCATATATTATAAATTTCTAATCATCTTAGTTCTTTCAAGGTCACGACTCTCTTGGGACGACTGATTTACCTAGCTTTACTACATCGATCGGGTTCTCTGCCCGTTAGTATGTGTTTATCCTAAGTTATCTAAGTTTTATAAATATTAAAAGCAGGATGAAATAGCACATCAGATTTTTGGCGCCGCTGCCGGGGAGCAGTTAATGGAAGATCTAAGGTATATCATATTTTCCTAAATAAGAGATTTGAGCACTTTCAAACCAAGGTACGTATTTCAATCTCTCGAATTGCAATATTACACATTTATTCTCCGATGCTATTAGTTACAGCGTAACTTCCATTAATAGTTACGACGTAACCACTAAATAATTATTAACCACTATATAATATCAATATATATATGTTATATAAATATATATATAAATATTATATAATAATATTATATAATATATATAATTATTTTACGGCGTAATCTATTTTAGGATTACGACGTAACCATTTTGCAATAATAAAATTATTAATCGAAAATTTAGTTACTGGCGTAACTATTATCCTAATTACGCTGTAACCTCCTTGCAGTATAAAACCTTATACGGATGAAAAACCAGGTTTTACATTAACACTTTTCACCGCCTACCAAAACAGTAAAATTTTCTCTCAAAAATTTTCAGTCAAGATTTCTTCATTCCATAATTCAAACCATGGCTGGTAAGATCTATTACTACTCTTTTTGATTCGTTTCTTTCGATTATTCAATTTGGGTTTATATTTTAATATTTTGGGGATCTTGCTAGTTTGATTATTTTATTGCTTTTGGTTTGATTAATTGATAATTATGATGAATTCCCCATGTTATTTAGATTCGTGTCCTATCATTATGGGTCGTTTGGGATGTTTTGACTTAATTTAAAAGGGTTTTGGGTCAAACACAAACCTAGTGGTTTAGGCGCGGTCCCTCAGCACTAATAGGTTAAAAAATTATTTACACTATTTACCATTTGGAAAAAATTGATGGTTCCGGCGTAATCTATTGCTAAATATGACCATCTGGGGAAGGATACAGCGTAACCTGGGGATAAGTTACGCCGTAACTCTTTGAGTAATTTAATTACGGCGTAACCTTTGGGTTAAGTTACGCCGTAACTGTTTGAGTAATCTAATTACGGCGTAACATGTAATGTTGGTTACATCGTAACTAGTACATCAGTAAGGTCTGCATTTAAATCTTATCTGTTTTCTTTGCGGTATGAACCAAACAACCCCGCTGAGTGGGTTAGGTTTCTGACATTCCAAGATGAAGGAATTAGGCAACAATGTCTTGATGAGTACGAGAAGTTGAGGAGGAAAGACATTAGTCAACCTGAAGCCTTGGATTTTGAGGCATTTGATAGTATGGCCAATGGGGCTGCTGGAAGGAAGTTGAGGAAATTTTGCAAGATAAAGTACACATGTTCGCAGGGGGAGTTCACTTGCAATGCTTGGATAAGGCTTTATAGGATCACCGAGCCGGTTATTCCGGAATATGTTCGGGAGTTTCTTGCTAGTGTTGAGTTCCAAAATAAGATAGAGGATGATAATGTGGATTCGTTGTTTTTCCAATTGGGGGGGTGTGAGAAGGTGTTTGACTTTGAAGTAATTTACTGAGAGAATGGGCTTGTATACTCGGGACGAAATTGAGTCTGAAGCCTTCCAAATGTTTTACAACACTTGTTGGAGGCATAGGCCTGAAACTCATGATACCGCCGCCTATTTCAACCGGATTTCTGTTATGGATGGTTACGATTCAAAGCACCCACCAACCTACACAATGGTAAGGAACCCCATTCGCCGTTTGGTGCACCGACTCCTTGCTTGCTCTATTCGGGCAAGGCACTCTGCTAAGGAGAAAATGACCATGGACGATTTGTACCTCATGGAAGGGATGGACGGGGGAAATCACATCGATGTCCCCCACTATTTGGCGAGGTTCATGGGCGGTGGTGCTAAGGGTTTGATGAGGAGCCCAATTCGGGGGCTCATTTCATTGGGAGGTTGGCTAGGAGCTATGATTTGATGGTGATGCGGCGTTGGCTCGGGTATCCGTGGTAGGAGACTAGCTTGATTGGGTTGAATAAGCTAGTTGAGTTCGGGATTTGCACCCAAGGCGTGTATGGAGTGATTGAGTTAGGTGGAATAGCCGAGGAGAAGTCGGGGAAGGTAGTGGTCTTGGTGGTACCGAAGAGGATGTTGAGGAACGTGTGCCTAGGGGTCGAAGAAGGGCATACGTTAATGTGGGGGATAGGTTACAGATGATCGATGAGAGGATCAAGGGGATGGCTACCCACTTCAACGAGGAAATTGATAGCCTCGAGGTGGGTTTATATGGTCTAAGTAACCAATTTGAGGGTTTTGCAGGTACAATGGATCAAGTGCAGCAACTCCAGCAGGATTTCTTCAACTGGAGTGCAGATCGTACAAGCCAAATGCTCTAGAGCATGAACTTGAGCCACCCTAGATGGCATGGACCGGGGTATGTGTACCAGCCCGACATCCCGACATTGGCGTCCAAGGAGGAGTGGCATTCATGCGGACCGAGCCCACTCCTGGCAGAACTACAAGCACCCCGTTCGACCCAACTCAGTTTCACTCCATGGATCACGATCTTTGAGGATGATTGATTCCCTATTTGTTGGAACAATTTAAAACAATTTAAAACATATATCCGTAATAACTCGAATTATTAGGATATTTGTATGCTTGATAATCGATTGTACCCATGGGTACAAAATTTTCCATGTATTCTGTGCAGGTTCGGTTACGTGATGCAATTACAACGTAACCCTTTGGGTCGATTCTGCCGTAACACGTGAAGCGATGGGAAAATTTTTGGCAACCTAATAGTTAAGGCATAGTCAACGGTTATGATACGCATTAGCAACCTCGTGACCCACCTTCAACCTTTTAGTGAGACATCTTGGGCAAGCATTTGAGAGGAGAGTTTATTTCTTTCTCGGTTATTTTTCATTTCTATTTTATTTTTCCTTTTTTCGTACAAATGGGACTTTGTACACTTCAAGTGGGGGGATAGGAATAGAAATGAAGTGTATGATTACTTAGCCTACTTGCCCTAATTTTCTAGTTGGTTTTAAAATTTTAAGCTCATTTGAAAAAATTTGTCATGTTTTTAACCAATCTAGAATTACATATAGCCGAGCACACTATAACCCTTATTGTCATTGGTGAGATTTAGCCTTTCCGTTTTCCCCATTTTACCCAAATCTACCAAATATTGAGTGTGCCGATAGTATTGTAAACTTTAGAACTTGGCTTTTACATCACTTCGAGACCATAGACGAGTAGTGTATCAAGTTAGCTTGGTGCATTTGGAAAAGGCGATTTGAAAAAAGTAAATGTTTTAGGATTAAACCCAAATAGCCTGTATGTGTTTACTTGTGTGTGTTTTTTGATTAGTCACATTGACTTTTAGACCTCCGTGTTAACCCTTTTTGTTGCACTCTCCTTTAGTGCAAGATACCCCTAGTTACACCTTTTTGAGCCTATCCTTTCATTTTCTAACCCTTATTTTCGTTACACCCTTACACCTTAGCCTACCGTGTAGTCTTATCTTTTATCTTGAAGTCATTGTTCGCCCTAGTTCGAGGTTTGAATAAAAGTTTCGGAAGGCGTACCAAATCAGCTACATCTTATTGAAGATCATTGAATTCCCCCAAAATTATCTCCTTATGCTCAGTTCAAGTGGGGGATATCTTATTTGTGATTGTTAAAAAAAAAAACATATATTGCGTGGCAGTCTCTGTTGATGAAAGTGCGGTAAATTATAAGCACTGTATGAATAAAAGAAGTTGGCATTGAGAATAAACTTCTCATTCGAAGGTTGGAAGATAGTTCAAGAAAGAAAAATGGTGTATTCCCGTGACGTATAATTATTTGAAGATAAACCTCGAATAAGCGGTGGGCGATGGAAACTCGGTTTTAAGCTAAGACTATTTGTTTTCTTTTTCTTTTCACCCATTAAAATATCCCATGCCTTACCTTACACTTTTTGTCGTGAAGCGTGTCTAGGTGATGTAGTGAGCAATCCTTCATGTCTTGGCCATGGATTTGGTCATGTATCATTGATTTTGTCCACTTCGCCGTGACACGTTAGTAATGACACTACCCCAAAGCCTTTAAATCACTATCACCCAACATTTCTTTCTAAAATCTGTCTTAACCTTAGCTCTAGTGGTGGAATTGTATGTAATTGCCAACCTTATGATAGAATACTTTCTATGACCGTGCAATTGAGTGATCACCCCAAAATTAACACTTAGATTAGGATGAGTGTGAGAGTGTTTTCGTTCCCATTTCGTGAGGTGTCGGCTCTTATAAATATTCTAGTATGGAATCTTAACTGCACATTCTTTGGGATGTATCTTTTGCAGTCTAAATTGATCTACTTGAGAGCAAGTAGAGTTCAAGGGGGGGGGGGATATTTGATAACATCAAATAGTCCTGATAATCTAAGCATTAATTTCCCCCTTTATCATCACATTATGAGTAAAATGTTAGTGAAAACATCCTTATTCCTTATTATTTCATTTCGGGACCTATTTTATGCAAGGAAGCAGTAATTGGACATTTTCAAGCCCAAAGTATGAGTTGTCTCTCAAATACGGCGTAACCAAGTGATGAAGTTACGGCGTAACAATGATTATGAAGATTACGGCGTAACCATGGAATATAATTGCGCCGTAACATGTTACTAAACATTATGCAGCCTATTTGACAAGAGATACGGCGTAACCCTCAGCTCAGGTTACGCCGTAATGAAGAAATACATATGATTTACAAAGGCTACGGCGTAACCCCCAGCTCAGGTTACGCCGTAACCATGAAGAAATACTACTTAATAAATGTTACGCCGTAACTAGTATCGGAGCCTATAAATAGTCGAAGATTTCACCAGTTTTAATCATCTCTCCTTTCCCAAACCTTCTAGGGTTTGGGGAGATCAAACACAGGAGAAGATGAATGGCTTAGGAGCATCGAATAACGAAGTTCTCGTCTACGATTTCCATTGTATTCGAGTTTGAATTCCTTTTATATTTTCTAGGACTTATACTATGAATTCATGTTATTAATTGAAGTTTGCATTTATGTTATTGATATTCTCTTTAATTCTTTATAGACATTTGCTAGTCTTTTCATAGATCGCTAGTCTTGGTAATATTATAAGCTTGGTAGTATCTAAAGGGCTGGGAGATATGACCAAGTGACCCAGTCGATAGATTGCAGTATGGGAGGAATTGGCCATAGTACAACCACTCTTCGTGTGCGAACTGACCAAATGATCACCTATCAAGTGGAGGTATTTAAGAGGTTAGGGGAAATCTAAGTTCCTAACGGCCGGGTTTCCACAGACTAGATCTAGTAGATTTGGCACTTAATGACTGCTATTAGGTTGCCGAATGATCCCGGGTGACCTGTTCATCTTGGTGTGGAATCTAAGAACCATAGGCCATGAAGAATTGACCAAATGATTATGGTGATAATTAACCACAATATTGAACCTTTATATCGAGAATCAATTCATATTTGTATTCTTAGTTAAGCTTCTTTTATTTATCTTTTTACCCTAAATTTCTGGTGTCTGTGTGAATGAAATAATAGCATGTAGATGAATTATCACAATCTTATCACACCAATATATTATCAATATCATTTCTAATCATCTTAGTTCTTTCAAGGTCACAACTCTCTTGGGACGATACTCGGATTTACCAAAGGCTTTACTACATCTGATCGGGTTCTCTGGCCGTTAGTATGTGTTTATCCTAAGTTATCTAAGTTTTATAAATATTAAAAGCAGGATGAAATAGCACATCAATCAGCCCGCTAGGTACACGACAATACCAAACGCTAGGACTAAACGGTGAAACAAGATAATTTTGGAGATAAAGAAAAGGAATACATTGGGGTGATAACGTTGATTTCGGAAAAATATATTAAAATTGGTTTATATTAATAGGTTGTGCCGAGTCGATGATTCTTGAGCCGTGTTATTTATTATCTTCATTGCTAGTGTTTGTTTGTGCGTTGCTTCTTTGTAGGTGAGTTTCATAGCCCCACTTTTATCTATGTGTTTAACTAATTTGGGGGTGAGAAATCATGCTACTCTTTTGGACCTTTTAAAATATTTTGATTTGCTTATGTGCTTGACTGTTTAGATAGATATGTGGTAGCTGTTGCCTTACTCTAGGGTAGCAATCTTAATTGCTATGACACTTTCCTAGCTAAGTATAGACTTCTACCTCGACCTAGTCCAGGGTAGCAATTGTTCTAGACTTTGCTACGACTGCGTTGACTAGTGTCGCTTAGGGCCCTACTATGATGTCGGATATGTTATTGATGATATTGTTGATTCTAATATTGGTATGAGATTGAGGTGATATTGTGTATCTATCTTAGGTCTCGCATAGCAAATAAAATCCTACAGATCCACTATTTAAACTTGAATTTAAACCTATGAACTCACCAGCGTTAGCTGACCGTTTACCCAATCTCGAGCTCATATATTGTCCTGTGAGTGTCCCACGACGTTCCTTAGACTTTCTATCGTATTTATTTATGTTTTTCCACAAGTTTTGACTATTTATTTGTCAAGTTTCGAGTTACAGTTTAAAAGTTACGTTATTTCTTGTTATAGGATTTTATTGTGCCGAATCACATAGTGCCTAACGAAAAGAGTTAAAACTCACACGATAACTCATACGATAATAAAATAAATCATAAAAACCAATAAACGATATCAAAACAAGTCATGGTCGATAAAAATAGTTCTAAAGGCAAAAACTTGGTTTAACTTAGCATAATGCGGTTACCTAAAATGGGCTCCCTAATTGCCAGTTGTCACATTATGTTAACCACAAAAGTTTAAAGAAGTCCATATGGAGAACAAATATGGAGGATAAAAATGGAGAACAAATATGGAGAACAAGTATGGAGAACAAGTATGGAGAACAAATATGGAGAACAAGTATGGAGAACAAGTATGTGAAACAATTATGGAGAACAATATGGAGAACAATATGAAGAACAAGTATGGAGAACAAGTATGGAGAACAAATATGGAGAACAAGTATGGATGAGCGAGTTCAACATATGTTGTTGGAAAGCTCGAGTTTGGATTTTCGGATATGATCAATTATATTTACGTTGCAAAATAATTTACTTGAGTATCTTGGATGAAATAATCAATTTGTCAATCCTACTATGAAGCTTGGAAAGCGATCATGGAAAAGAAAACTGGAAAGTACATTATCAACACAAGTGTAGGTTATGATCCGATGTACATTCTTGTTCTGTCACAAAACGACACAAGAAAAAATGAAATCAAGAAATCATATAAGCACATAATACACTTATGTTGCACACATGACAAACTCAACAAGAAGTCATTTAGTATATTACATGTTTTAAATATTATTCAACTTATATGACTTATCTAAGCATTTAAAATAACATTTTTGACACAACTAGATGTTATCATAAACACTCCTTCAAATAGCACATTGATTAGTAAAATATTACTAAATCGACAAAGAGGGGGTTGAATAACAAGGTGAGGAAACCACATATGTTATTCAAACAAACAAGCATAAAAACTATTTGAGATAAGTACATCATCAAGTAATACAAGGTAAAACAATTAATCATTTGCATAGCATACGCAAGTTCTTTTCATCGCTTTGTGTTAAATATAAATATGTATACCAAGCTTGATTAGTTTCCTTTATATTTATGACCAAGACCTTAGTTTAAACAGAAGACACACTATTATTCAAAGACGAAAACATCCGTTTCTAATTAGACCAAAAGTTTTGTGCAAATGTTATGACCCAAAAGTTACTTTCCATCATAAATAAAAGATTTTTAAATTTTTTTTGAATCAGTTTATGAAATCATTTTTAAATGAAAGTATACTCAAATACCTTTTAAACGATAGGTGGCACGACTTCTACGGACTTACGGTTAATTAGTTATGAATTTTTGAAATTTAACCAAAGCTGTCCTCTTCACAGACGGATCCGCCGGATCCCTTCCAAAAGGTATCCGGCCTTTGATAACAAAGGGATCCGTGGATCTGAAAGAGATTTATAAAAATACATATTTTGACCCGATGAAAAGGTTTAACCTTTTTAGACTTTTTAGTCGACTTTTATTACCCATTCTAATCTTTATTCAAGCTTGAATGACAATATATCAAACACAAAACTTCAAAGAAAAAAATCACTAAAACACTTTTCATATTATGCTTATTATAAGAGAGAAGCATATATCACCATTTTTTCCACAAGCAATTAGTACGTCTTTGACCAACTAATTAAGAGAACATACCTTTGCTATATTCCCTTTTTATGGTTTTAGAAACCATAGATGCGGAATACTTCGTAAGCTTTTAAAATACTTAATCGTATTTTGGAAAAGCAAGTTGACGTAATTTTGGATTCTTCTATGGATGTTAACTTTATTTTTGACCGGATAGGATGAGTCATTGGAAGAATCCTAGCATTAAGATTTCTCAAAAGAAAGTGTTAGAATGATTTATCAATATCCAACATTTGTTAAAAGTAAAGAAAAAGTTTTAAAACATGATATATGGTTGAAGAAATTTCATTCTTTGTAGTTTCAAACATATGCGGATTGTATCAAGTTTTTAAAGTACAATATACTTTAAGAAACTTTGTAAAGAAGCTCTGATGCCAATTGTGGAAAACTAGAGGGGGGGGGGGTTGAATAGTTTTATCAATTAAAACTTCGTTTTAAAGTATTTAGATCGACTTATGTCAATCTATTTAGATTGTGTGTTGGATATTGATAGATGAGCATATAAGTAAGTAATGCAAAAGATTAAGAGTAAAGGAACACAAAACCACGACACGAGTATTTATAGTGGTTTGGCTACAAGGACACCTTCCTTGCCCTACTCCACTCCCTGAGTACCCTACTCGAGAGTTTCTAAGCACTACACAACACAAGCTCCTTAATGTGGCGGAGAAGCCTTCACGACATCGCCTACTCTTTATTCGATACAATGCTAGACACCGAGTTCTTCCACGAGGTAGAACCAAACCTATCACAACGTCGCCTACACATTATTCGGTACAAGGCTAGATACCGAGTTCCATTATAAAGGAGGAACTACTACCCAACAATACACCACAACACAACTACCCAAAGGAGACACACTCCTTGTTACAACACTAGAGAGGATATCAATATCCTCTAACCCAAACTACACAACTTGTACATCGACGCACCATATCGAATGTACACCTTTGGCACCATTCACTAATACCTTCAACATGACACTTCGGCACCTTTCACTAATGCCTTCAACACAACACTTCTATAGAGGAAGGGAAGAACTATCAATAAGATGCACTTCAGTGGTCTTGATGATAACAAAGCTTAGCAACTCATGACCTTGAGCTTGCACGTCTTCAAGAGGTGGTGATCTCGCCTTTAAGAGGAACCTAGAGAATCACACAAACATAAAACTACATAGAATGATCTTTTGGATCTGTGGTTAGTGAGGTTAGAATACTGAGAGAAAGTATATCTAAGAGTGGTAGTGAGAAAGAGAGAAATGGCTCACTATTTATAGACAAAACATGTCTACTGTCCCACGGTTCGGGCGGATCCCTCACCATAGGGATCCGGCTAGTGCAAATCCTGGGATCCAATTACTGGGTCAGTTTAGTCCGGATTTTGGGTTGCAAACCGGGTTATGGGTTATGGGTATTGAATTATGAATACCCAACAAGATGCAATGTACCTAGTCATTGGGTTATGGATCTTGGGTCATGGGTCTTGGACTTTGGGTCATGAATCGTGGATAATATCCAACATGACTTCATGCATCATGTCATGCAATGGGTCATGGATCATGCTCCATGTGTATGAGTTATGGACTTTGGTTTTTACCAATAACATTCATTGTACCTAGTCAATGGATCATGGGTTATGGACTTTGGTTTTTATCAATTACTTACCCATTACAACATATACAAAGTACATATACATTTTTATAAAATGTAAGCTCTAGTTGTTTGTTACACATATACATTTCTATAAGATATAAACAATATTACTTGTTAGTGTTATAAAAACGTCTTTTGGTTTTATATAACTTATTTACTAAACATGTTTTGATGGTTTTAATATGTTTAGTAAAAGTGTGTTAGTAAACTATTGGCTCAAAGCTTTAACGTATTTTATTTATTTCGTTAAAATGATTTTACGTTTGTTATCGACAAAAAATTAGAAAATCGTAAAATATAAATAAACGTTTTTATTGTTTATTTGTGGAACATAGTGTAGAACAGCTAAATTCAGATTCAGACATACAGATTCAGATTTAGACAGGCAAATGCCGATTCAGACAGACATATTTAAATTCAGATTCAGACATATTCAGATTTAGACAGATGCAGACAAAACCAGAACCAGATGTGAAACCACATGTAAAACCAAAACAAGTTGATGTCGAGATGCAACACATAACTACTCAAGATGCAGTCGGATTAGTTAAGACTGCTACATTACCATCACCAACTCCAAATCACCAACTCCAAACTGATTTCCGATTCATTACCAATGCCAATACAAAACCAATCAACTATAACCCTGACAAACATAATCGTGATTATCAAATACCGATACAGACGTCAATACCAAATCCATTACTAGTACCAACTTATGCGAATTCCAATACCAATATACAAATTCAATACCATTATTAATACCATAACTAATACCAATCACAACCATACTAATACAATTACCAATCCAAAACAAACTGAAATGTGCCGAACAAAACGAAATTTTAAATACGATCGCTATGAAACCCAGTTGACAAACGAAGACGAACCAAACAGTCAAAAATCAAACAAAATCGAACCAAATTCCAACACATCTATTAACACCTCCAAGAATAATTATTAAACTCCAAACAAACAAATACTAATTAGACAAATTCAAGCAACTCGATCCTTTCCAAAAATGAATTGCAAATAACTAACATGCACCGGCCCACTTGATTAAAATCCAATATCCAGCCAATCAATGAATGACAACAAGAAGGATGTAGCAATACAATACAGCAATGAAACAATTCAACTATATTAATAAACTAATACTCAGACATGTAATTAACAAGGATTGCTACGATGCCGCCGCGTTGCGGCGGGGCATTTTATATTTATCGATATACCTGCTCAGTGTTAAATTGTAGGGAAAGTTGTCGATGTATTGACGCTAGAGAAAGCAGATCCAATTACAACGTTCCCGACATCAAACTTGATCAAATCAACAATCTTTTGAGTCACCATGTAAAGATTGATCGAGTCATT
The DNA here is from genome assembly GCA_022545495.1 of Chrysanthemum lavandulifolium. Lineage (NCBI taxonomy): Eukaryota > Viridiplantae > Streptophyta > Magnoliopsida > Asterales > Asteraceae > Chrysanthemum > Chrysanthemum lavandulifolium. Next base: position 47,947,265 of record CM040242.1, on the reverse strand, counting down.
AGCTTTGATGAGAGGATCTGGGTAGCGGATGGTGCGTCCATCGTAATTGTTGATGTATGGAATCCCCTCTGAACCAAACTGAACCGATCGAACCTTGCACAATTTGAACTGCACAAAAGACAATTAGTTAACATATAAACTTAAAAGATACCCAACACCAAAACGTAATCAAACTCTGCTATATTATTTATTTTTAGCATAGCTACTTTTATATGCAAGTAACAGCGGTTCTTTTTTGCAACAAACAACATACCTCTGATTCCTCATCCATGATGGAATGCATTCTGAACCTTCCCTATTGCTTATTTAGGTTTCCCCTTAGTTCCTTAGCTTGTTTCCAGCCTTAGAGTAGCTTTTTAGTAGTTTTAGAATAGCTTTTAAGAATTTACATTATCCTTTTATATTTTTTAGAGTAAAATGCAGCCTTGTTCCTTTTTGCATATTTGCTTACTATAGCTTGACTAATCTGATCCCATAGCTTTAATTAGGTCTCTTATAGCTTATTAGAATTTCTTTTTAGATCCCCAGTAGCTTATTTCAGTAACAGCCTCAAGTTAGCTTTAGGTTCTAGCTTATAGGGTCTGTTTAAGTTTATCTTAGATCTGTTATCTTTCTAAAACTAAGCTATCTACCGCCACGCTTGCTAGTTTGCATCGGCCGACCTCAAACCGTTCCGGCGAATATGAGCGGCGTGTTAAAGAAAGGAACCATGAGAATATGAACTAATATTGTAGATACTTTGAAGTGAAAATAAGAAATACTTACCCACGGATGCGACTGATGAACAACATCCTAGCCTTAGGGCTGACATAGAATCCGCGCTTCAACCTTGCTTCACGCTTCAGCTGAATCAACTCGGGTCGTTGCGTTTTTTCCAGCTGCAACATACCTGAAAGGAAGATACCAGATTCGTTTAGGAACGCGCACTTTTCATATTTTAGTAAGACGATAATCCGTATAATAAGCTAATCTAAAGTACCCATATAACTGATTACCTGCAGTTTTCATTTGAATGTAAGTTTAAAAGCTTTTTAAAATAATATTAAAGGAGTGAGTAATAATGTACAAAAGTTTACCTGGGTTTAATTGGACTAATGTCGATACCAGCATAAAGGAAAGCTTAGCATGGCCTCTATTATTGCATCAAACAAATCCAGGTTAGTCTCACAACCTAAAAATAATTGAAAGAAAGATAAGTGGCTGATTCTTATTTGTTCTTTGATTAAGGAGACTGGAATGGAGCTAAAGCTCACACAAACCACAGGTACAGAACCAACGTAGCAGCATAAAGTATAATATGATGAAGATCATATGACCAGTTTCACCTTTTTTCATATTTCTGTGTCCCATCGCTACGCACGGCGCATTGCTACTTACACAGTCGGCTGCAGCACACGTCGTTGCATGCGTAACCTGAGTTTACATAAACAAAGTAAACAGTTTTGTAAGCAACAATCAATTGCTGTTGTATTCATCAGTAGAAAGTGGTCACCTGCTGTTCACCTGTAGCAGCGTAGCAGTCAGTAGATTCCTGGCCGGAAATGTTAACGGCCATGATATCGTCAGCACACACATGATGATTCCCACCTACATTCTTGACAAACCTAACATAAAAAACAACATTTAACAAAAGGATAACGATTGCCAAAGAAGAGGCAAGAACTGACCATAAGTCATCCCACACAATTTATCACGCATTGTTTATGATGCTGGTTCTTTCTTTATTGGACATCAAAGCATCAGGAAGAATGCAACACCCTTGCATACACTTGTGCGCCTTAGATAGTCCTCGTTCATACATAACAACTAATAATGAATAAACAAGCTAATCTTCTTATCTTTGACCTTGCTAGAACGCAAACATGGCTGAAACTCGTTTCTGCCTGTTCATATATCTGATAACCCAAAACACAAAACCACCCTCATTACGGTCATATAAAGTACAATACAAATGACACATTAACGATGAACTTTTTCATACCTTGAAAAATACTTTGAATCCCAGTTATGAATCGGAGTTAGAAACTGCAATCAAATAAGTAATGATATCATTATTATGAGTGATCAGTATATTAATTACCATCAAATCCTCTTAGAGACTTGACCACAGTTTCGACACATCCTTGGCAATGCAAATAAACACCCAATCGTTAACATAAAGCAGTCATTTAAGCTTGTGCCGAACATGATACTGTAATATAAATCATTAACAGCAACACTCATTGATAAACCTGTAAAAAGCAACACATGCCATTCAGAAGGTTGTCGAGGATGTTTATTTTTAAAAAAATGTAATAAACATAATGAAACTAAGATTCTAAAGTAAGCATAATATTTAAACGACAACTACACAATCAAATCATGACTGCTCACCGTGTTGTAATTGCAGCCACATACCAAAACCAAAACACCCTCAAACCCCTCTATTGGCTACAAATGTATGATAGACTATGAAACAAAAGATTTTTCAAATTTTTAAAAACCCATATGAATATCTAAAACCTATATTCATAATAAAGATAGAACCTACAGTAAGCATACCAGGCGCGGCTTGTACATGAGTCCTAAAAACCACAAAAAACATTAACCAATTCAGTCAACCCTAAAAACCCACAAAGAATCATAACCCAATTCAATTAATCCTATTCACTAATCATTTCAACCGGTAAATAAGTAAAATAGAAAAAAGAAACAAAATCCTATTGTTTGACATCAGCCTCTTTTTCATTAACCTTTAACAAAAACAAAATAACACATTCAACAAAAATAACAAAACCCATCAATAAAAGTAAAGTACCTTTTTATAAATCATATCAAATCATAAAAAACAGATTGATCGCTTGAATGAACTTCTATCATCAACTGAAAAAAAAAGTGTAAAAAGATTGATCGCTTGAATGAACTTCTATCATCAAAAACCCCAGATCTATGAATAATCAAACACGAAGAAACTAAAAAATCTCTAGAGGTTTTACTAAAAACCCCACATCTATTTTAAGACGTCCAACCAACACAAAGTTACGTCATCTATTTAGGTGGCCTTAAAAACCTCCTATATCTAGGTGAACACATCTCAATATCTAGTTAAGCCTCGATTCGATTTGATGTTACTTAATCTATACAGCCTCCAACCAATAACAAACCAACACAGAATTACTAACCGCAAAAAGCGGTACCTGGAGCTAAAAACCTCCAATTCATAACTACCTAAACACAATTACACATCTTTTTCAGCCTTGTTTTGATCTATAGGAATTCAGCTACTAATCGCACATACTCGGAACCAATATATAATCAACAGCTGATCACACCATCACATACCAAGACCTAACATCAATCATAATCATAAAAATAAAAGCTACATAAATTATAGCTATTCAACTAAAATTATAGCTAAAAACCCCACATCTATCTTAAGACCTCCAACCAACACAAAGTTACGTCATCTATTTAGGTGGCCTAAAAAACCTCCTATATCTAGGTGAACACATCTCAATATCTAGTTAAGCCTCGATTCGATTTGATGTTACTTAATCTATACAGCCTCAAACCAATAACAAACCAACACAGAATTACTAACCGCAATCCCTAACAATTTAAGCGGTACCTGGAGCTAAAAACCTCCAATTCATAACTACCTAAACACAATTACACATCTTTTTTCAGCCTTGTTTTGATCTATAGGAATTCAGCTACTAATCGCACATACTCGGAACCAATATATAATCAACAGTTGATCACACCATAACATACCAAGACCTAACATCAATCATAACATAAAAAATCCAATCACTTATAATAACCAAATCAAAATCTTTTTTGATACACAAATCACCTACTAATCTTCCGGCAGCAAATACATCGAACATGTGATAACTACAAAATATAAAGAAAATCAAAAAGGAAAAAGGAGTGATAACCATAATAGAAAAAGCCATACCAGAAATAATCGAAAACCAAAACATAATCAAAAAGCAATACCTGATTAAGCAATTGGATGTTGTATACCAACATCATTTATTCAAAAAAGTAATGAATCATAACATAGCAGCAGACAAACTACAAACCCACCAGCGAAGTAAACCGACCCTCGAGAACAGTGCATAGGAGATGAATATGAGAGACTGAGGCCGGCCGCCACATATCAAATAGGAAGACAGGTATGTCGATAGCAGGCCAGGAGAAGGAAGATGGATATCGCAGTTGGGCTGAAAGAAAAAGCGGGAGCCTAAACGGCAGGTTTTGGTGCCGTTTCATATCCTTACATTAATATATATATAATTCTCTTGTGTATACCTGATTCCATGAAACCGAACATGTGAAAACAATAAAAAGTACCAATGGTCATATGGATAACTCAAACAGTTACGGCAACGAGTCGGATCAAGCGAAACTTTTTTTTTCATCTTTCACGTAGCTCTGATATCATGTAAAAATCAAAAAAATACCGAAAACAATTATCAAATTCAATAAATTACAAAGATTACAAGATATTAAATAGAGACCAAACCTAAACAAAACCTAAAAACTAAATGGGCCAAACCCGACAGGCCGGGCCTAGGCCTTTGTTATCTAACATATAGTTGCGGAGGCAGACGAGGTTTTGCTAAAGCTAACAATGGCTTAGCCTTTGACCAATCTTGCAAGTTCTCCTTGAAATTAACATGCAACTCGTTTGATGGCAACTCCCAACTGAATCCTTGTATAAGCCTAGCTAGCAGCATTATGGTCATGGTGGAGCCCAATAACACACCAGCACAACCACGTCGTGCTGAACGACAACATATCAAGGTTATGGTCCGTTAGAACCACTTCATTATCACGTTTCATGTAACGTTCTGGATTATAAGCGAGTGGGTCATCCCACACCTCAGGGTTCCGCCCTAGCCCAGGGCGGCTTAGTAGCACATGGCTACCCTTTGGTATAAAGTATCCCGCGACAGTGGTGTCAACAGATGAGACGTGAGGAACGTTGAAAGGTGCAACAGGATGCAACCTAAAAGCTTCCCTAACACAGGCTTTGATATAGTTAAGATTAGGTATATCATATTCTTGCACCAATCTATCTTTTCCCACCACAAAATCAAGCTCTTGGATTGCTTTCTCGATAATCCTTGGTTGGTTTATCATTTCTGCCATTGCCCATTCAATGCCATTTGATGGATTATCAAATGTTGCTAATATAAGCTCCTATATACAACCCATTAAGAAATAAATATGCATGCATATTACATTAGCAAAAAAAAGATCCAAATTATCTCACAAGTAATACAAAAATAAATTGAATCTTACAAGGATCTGAGCATTTATCTGATCAGCAGTTAGTCTAGGGTTTTTAAGGTTGATGAATACGTAAAGCAAGTCGTCTTCTATCACCCTAACTCCCTCTTTCCATTGTTGAATCCTTTCATCAACCAAACGATCTTGATACTTTCTTGCAGTACGAATAGCGTCCCTCATGATCTTCTCATGACCATCAAAATCAGTTATCCATCTCAACCATGGAAAGTAATCGGTCACGCTAAACGCATAAAGGTAATTAAGAATCGCCCAAAGTGAATCGACATGCTCAATCTCTTCAGCCCTAGGTCCACCATCTCCATTTCCTTTACCAAAATACCTACTACCGAACATGATCTTCCTTATGATATTGCTCGAGTATTGTTCCACGTACTATTGTCCTAACATGCACGACCCCTTTGGTACGTCCAACATTGACATAACATTGGTTGTGGATGTACCTGCATGATGAAGAGGTTATCGGCAAAAAAAAATAAATGCACATATTTGGAAAAAAAATAAGCATGAATGCACACTATACATACCGAATCAGATTATCAGCTTCTTCATTTCGCTTGGTTTGAAGCCAATTGTGCCTAGCAACCAAGAGAATATCTCTGGATAGGATTTTTCTCATCTTTTTCCAATGATCACTCATTGGAACAAAAACGGTGGTCAAGTATCCACCGCTTGCTAGATAACCGGACATGCAATCAGGCCTTGACGAGAATATCTCATCTTTGTTCTTGAGGAACTCACGAGCTATCTTTGGATTACTCACGACTATAACATGGATGTTTCCTAGACGAATGCATATGATCTTTGTGCTCATTTTATCCATCAATCTATGTATCCATCAAAATGTGGGCTTGTTTTGAAGCATGGGGATTAAGCAGCCAATGTAGGGCAATGGTTTTGGGCCTGGAGGAAGCTGTTGTGGCCAAAGTTTGAAACCAGTGCTCCTGCTCATGATGAGCAACAACAAAAACAGCATTGACACGATAAAGAAAGTGGTGAATATTATGATGGAATAGCAAAAGAGTTTTGACAATAATTTGTGGTTTTGTTTCTGCGTTGGTTGTTGTTTGATTTTCGTCAGATTTAGTCAAAAACCAGTATCTCTTACCTTTATTAAATGCAAACCTAGTACTAAAATAGAAGTTGTAGACTACTAAAAAAGGAAAAATTATAGGGTCTTTATTGCACTGAGAGCGAACCCATTCTGACGTTGCAGGGATTTTTGTTGGACGTGAGATTGAATTGAAGGAGTTGGTTTGGTGCACCATGGATGTGGGGCTCGCCCACTAAAGGGAATAATGTTTGAATTGGGCATATGGGATGGTGATGTATATATTTCATTGTGAGAATGCATGAAAGGGGCACCTTTTGAGTTGTTTCGTTTGATTGTCGAGTTGTTTCGTTTATTTGTCGAGTTGTTTCGTTTGAGTTTGTATGAAATGTATGTGTTTGAGAACTCTTGCCTGTTTTAAATAAAAGGTTTGCCTTCGTGTTTGTTAATTGTTGGAATGAATTGTTGATGTTGCTCATCTCTTGATTTTGTCAACATGACAAAAACCTGTTTATAAAGATCGTGTTGATGTTGCTTGTTAATTGTGATCGTGTTTGCCGCGAAGAAGATTTCTCCTACATGAAATGTGTTGAGAATTACGTAAAGGTAAAATATCTTGACAAGTTTAATGAATTCAAGCCCAAATAGTAAATGAATTGTTGATGTTGCTCATCTCTTCACAGCGGAGTAATTGGGGTAAGAAAAAAGACGAGAATAAACCTCAAGACGGGACTGAAGGGTCAAATGAACAGACTACTACTGATAAAGGGAGTAATTGGGGATGGAACAGGAAGGAGGAACAAAAACAGGACCAAGGCGGGTGGAAGAAGAAAAAAGGGTGGGGTCCTAAAAGAGATCACCCTGCGGGGCTAGTTGGGGGACCAAATGATGGTCCTAGAGCAGTAGTACCTTTTACCGCAACGAGACACAGGCTCGATATCTTTACAACGGATGAGCATGGGTTGCACAAATAGTTGGAATGAATTGGCGTGGTAGGTTTGGATTATTAGTTATCTGTGATCTGTATGTAGGCAGGTCTGTTCTTTGTTTACCTTTTAGATAATATGTGCGTTGTTGATGTTGCTCATCTCACGAAGGTTTGGATTATTAGTTATCTTTGTTTACCTTTTAGTAATTGGGGATAGGAACAAAAACAATATCGACGACACGTCGTCGGTAACAAATACGCGGGAAAATTTCCCGCCCAATTATTCTCTATTATTTACACGCGGGGGACCCAAAATTTGGTGTAAATTGTTCCCGACGCCCTGTCGTCGGGACGAAAAGACTAATCACAATTATTTACGTTAATCAAAAGCTAATCACAATTAAAATTTGGCATAAATTGTTTAATATGATACCGACGACGGGGCGTCAATACCAATTGGCGGGTTTAACTCCCGCCCAACTATTCACAAAGTAAAATTTGACCATTATCATGCCGACGACAGGGCGTCGACATTATTTTGGAAAGAAAAATCAACGCACGTGTCGTTTAGTGTATATTGCCGACGACAATGTGTCGTCGGCAATATGTTCGTAGCCCGTTCTATTTATTCTTGTAGTGCATACAGATTCAGATTCAGATAGGCAAATGCAGATTCAGACATGCAGATTTAGACAGACATATTCAAATTCTGATTCAAACATATTCAGATTCAGACATATGCAGACAAAACCAGAACCAGATGTGAAACCAAAACAAGTTGATGTCGAGATGCAACACATAACTACTCAAGACGCAATCGGATTAGTTAAGACTGCTAAATCACCATCACCAACTCCAAACCGATTTCCGATTCATTACCAATACCAATACAAAACCAATCAACTATAACCCTAACAAACATAATAGTGATTATCAAATACCGATACAGACATCAATACCAAATCCATTACTAGTACCAATTTATGCGAATTCCAATACCAATATACAAATTCAATACCATTATTAATACCATAACTAATACCAATCACAACCATACTAATACAATTACCAATCCAAAACCAACTGAAAAGTGCCGAACAAAACGAAATTTCAAATACGACCGCTACGAAAACCAGTTGACAAATGAAGACAAATCAAACAGTCAACAATCAACAAAATCGAACCAAATTCCAACGCATCTATTAACACCACCAAGAATAATTATTAAACTCCAAACAAACAAATATTAATCAAACAAATACAAACAACTTGTTCCTTTTTAAAAAGGTGTTGATACTCACATCATTTATTTTTATACATACAACACAATTGTATATTAAAATGTTGTACAATATGCATTAAAATATTATATAATTATGATCTATGTATAAGAAAAAATGATGTTAGTTTCAAACCCTTTTAAAAAACGAATTGCAAATAACTAACATGTTTGTTGCACCGGCTCACTTGATTAAAATCCAATATCTGGCCAATCAATGAATGACAACAATTCAACTAATAAACTAAGGGTGTGTTTGTTTTTTTATAAAAAAGGTCTTATTTGCCTCTGAATCTTACCAGTAAGAGGTATTCAGACGCGGTCAGACATATGCGCTTGTTTGTTTTTTCATTTTCATTCAGACGCGGTCAGACGTATTATCTCTAACTCGGTTAGACATGTGAACACATCTGACTATCTCTTATCCCTACCTCTTCATACACTCCAAACCCTCCAACCCCTTCACACCTTCAAAACCTTCACCCTTTCACAGCCGCCGCCGCCACCTCTCGCCGCCGCCATCATCTCCACCTACAGCCGCCATCGTCTCCACCTATAGCCGCCGTCGTCTCCACCTACACCCGCCATCTTCATCCCCTCTAAGGTATGCTTTTTCTTCTTCTATATACTTGCTTTACTTGCTATTTTTTATTGGTTTTAAGTGATTGTATTGTGGATTTGGTTATAAACTGATATGGGTTTTGTTTTGGTCAACTATGAGGTTTATGATATGGGTTGGTTTTAAGTGATTTATTGGTATTTTTCTTGCTATTTAAGTGAGTATGTTTAGTTGGGTTTTGATAGTCTGATATGGGTTGCTTTGTTATAAACTGATATGGGTTTTTTGAGGTGTAAATATGAAGTTCATAATCTGATAGAAGCAACATTGCTGGTATCTGCAGCATTACGTGCATATGGGGTCGACTGACCTATTAATTTAGGATCACGAATGTCCACCGGGTCTCTCTTGTTATGCAAGTGGCATAAAAAACATTGGACCAATTGTGCACCCCCGGTAAAGTGTCTAGCATCACTCATTAAAAGTACATAAGCTATTGAGTGTGGTTGATTTCATGAGTTAGAATAGTCATGATACTGAGTTTACCGGAAAAATAATTGGTTATAGTTTTTTGTGTTTGTTATTATATTCGACTTTCAATGAGTCTGAACTTGTTTTCATTGGTACTTATAAAAAGAGGTGAAGAATGCACATCTAAAACTTTTGAAATGAATAATTCAACTCTTTCATTTCATTACTCATAAGCTTCTTTAGTTGATACTAATTTTAGCGGAAACAATTAGCACTAGCAAGTTTTTGTGTATGTGTTGTTACATTCGAATGTTTATGAGTTCATACCTTTCAATCTTGTTATCTTCGCAAAGACTGATTTTATAATGGGTACTAACCGATCGCGGATCTAAACCTCTTGAAAGAAACGGGTATTTGTACTTGTTTGTGGGTCATCTTCTCACTAAGCATGCTTAGTCAGATTCTTCGGTATGAACTACTAGTAATAAAGTGTGGTAGCCACTTGATGGTGTGAGGCTTTAGTTAATTGGTTGATTGAAACACTCTTATGTTTGATCTATATACTTCAAGATGCTATACAGTAAGGATATTGATTGTATTGTTGTGCCTTTTATCCATTAGAAAGTGTAACAGAGTATTCGTGAAATTGATTTTAAACATCAGTTTGTTTCAAGTTCATCAAACATGTGTATACCTGCCAAATTGTAAACCTTAAGTTGATAAAAAGCTTGTACTTAACTCACCTTTATTTTTTGAAGTATGAATATAGTAGTATTTTTTCTTCGATTCTACATGATTACATGAAGGTCATATATCATTTAGGATTCCACATGGGTTAATTTGCTTATGATATGCTCTGTTATTTGGATATTTTAATTGTGATTAGGCCATTTGACTATTTTCTTGGTCTACTAGTAACATAAAGATGTGTATAGTTTAGTCAAGTTGATAATTGGTTATAGTTTAGTCAAGTTGGTCCATACCATAGATTTTTATTGTAAGCATTTGATATCTTTATGACATGTTTCATCTCTTCATCAGGTTTATTATTATTTTTTTTATTATTATTTTTTTTGGGTTAATTAGTAAATGTATAGTTGTTTAAAATGTGTATTTATATGTTTTCATTGTTTTTTTTATAGGAATGGGTGACACAACTACATTAAATTTTACTCCCGAACAATACAAGTTTTTTTTGGAGTCATGTATCGAGGAAGTGAATAGGGTAGATGCTAAGGGCAATAGCCTACATATTGAGTCGTGGGCGATAGTCGGAAGAAAACTTAAGGAAACGTATGGCATAACGACCACCCAAAAAAAATTAAAGAATAAGTTTGATTACTACAAAGCAAGACATCAAGTTCATGCTTATTTAAGAGGAAAAACAAGAAATATTTACAATGCAGATACAAATACATTCAACCTAACAGATGAAGAGTAGAAAACTTTAAACAAGGTGGGTTCATGAATACTTTGAACATAATTTTTACATACATATAATATAGTAATGACAACGTTAATAATCTATACTTTCTTTGTGAATTTTGTTTAGAAATTTTCGAAAGCGAGTACTTTGAAAACTAGTCCATTGCAACATCATGAACTATGTGATTACCTATTTGGAAAGTGTGCCGCAAGTGGTTCTATTCGTCGAACTCGTTGAACGAAGACCTTCTCAAAATTCTGGTGTCAAATTAGTTGAAGTTGAGGATGGTTCCGTTCGTCGACCCATTGCTGAAGGAAGGTCTTCTTCTCAAAATTCTAGTGTCAAATTTGTTGAAGTTGAGGATGACGTGAACAGTTTGAATGAAGATGGTGGCTCTTGGGTAGCTAGCGAGCATAGAAACGTTGATGCGGGTTATGACTCTGGTTTTGAAGGTGGTTCTTCTAAAGAACCAAATGTTGCACGAGGGAGAAAAAAGAAAAGGAGTAAAAAGGATTCAGAGTTGAATGAGTTGGAGGAAAATATGAAGAATGCAATTGCTAAAATTGCGGTTCAAGAAAACCAAGGTCCGACTATGGAAGAGTGTCATGAGAAGTTGAGTTTGTTATCTGAAGATCCAATTTATTTGGCGGCACTGGGGGTATTTTGTCAGTCAAGGAGCCACAGAGAGGCATGGTTATTATTACCGTCAGAACCAAATGTCTTAAAGAAATGGATTCATATGATGGCACGTCAAATGGGTATTTTGAAGTAGTATTGTTGAACAACAAATGTGTATTTTGAAGTAGTATTGTTGAACTATTAGGAGTTTGTCATATTTGGTATTTTTTTATCTTGAACTATTAGGAGTTTGTCGTATTTGGTACTTTGTTATGTTGAACCATTAGGAGTTTGTCGTATTTGGTACTATTTTGAACTATTTGGTGTTAGTTTTATTTGGTACTTTACGATGTTAAATTGTTCCGTTTATTGTTATTTGGTTTGATGTTAAATTATTTGGTATTTGTTTTTGTTTGGTAATAATCTTAAACCCATTTGGTGTGTATTGTTTGTATAGGTAAAATGGATGTTGCCCAAAAACTTGCGTTCATCTATATTGTTTATTTTTATTTTAAGTATTTTCGGCGAAGTGTAAGGAAACGTAAGCGGGATAATACTTCTACAATGTCCGGGCATCAATATACTCAAGAGCTTTTGCAAGAAAATAATTTACAATGTACGGAGTTGATACGGATGTCTCGTGACTCCTTTGTTCGACTATGCAACCATTTTAAAGAAAAAAATTGGTTAAGAGATAGCAAACATATATCGGTTGAGGAGAAGATGTTTATCTTCCTCATGATAATTGGTCACAACGAAAGATTTTCTGTTATGAAGCGTCGGTTTCAACACTCGAAGGAAACGATTCATAACTGCTTTCATGAAGTATTATCTCAAATGTTGGTATTTGTTGAAGAAGTTATAAGACCAACAACATTTAATCCAAATCCAAACGTTCCAGGAAAGAATAGAAGGGAGCGTCGAATGTTTAAGGTAACTATCAAATTTATAACTAGTGTCTCTTGGTTTTATTGTATTTTAATAATTTGTTGTTCTAAATTAGGGAGCTGTTGGTGCACTTGATGGAACTTTCATACATGCCGTTGTTCCATCTCATAAACAAAATGTATATAGTGCAAGAGGAAGAGGTGATTGTTATCAAAATGTTTTGGCAATTTGCGATTTCAACATGATCTTTACATACATTGTCGCTGGATAGGAAGGTACGGCACATGATGCGAGAATACTTAATGAAGCTTTAGTAGATCCGGTATTTGAGTTTCCGATTCCCCCTGCAGGTATTTAAGTTTGGAATTGTGATATATATGAAAACTTAGATATCAAAATATCCAAATATTAATATGTTTGTTTTTTCAGTTAAATATTATCTATGTGATGTCGCCTATAAGCACACGCGTGGGTTTATGGCTCCATACCGCAATGTCGTATTGGTTAGGAGACTTTCGTCGGCGTGCAATGAGCAATAAAGAGAAAATTCAATCACGCTCATGCAAAACTTCAAACGTAATTGAACGTGCATTTGGAGTCTTAAAAGCGTTTTCCAATCTTGAAGAGTATGCCCAAATTTCCTTTGGTAAAACAAAGAGATATTACTATTGCATGTTTTGCTATTCATAATTTTATTCGGAAAAAGGGCCTAAGCGATGATTTTTTTTCTCAATACGACCAAAGTGACGTACATGATAATGAAAATGTACATGATGATGGTGATGTTGAAGTTGTTCAACCAATTGGGAGTGACGCTGATCAACAATACATGATTAATTTACGAGATCAAATCGCGGCACAAATTATGCAAAGTTAGGTTTTAAATTATTTGGTATTAGTTAAGTTTATGTTTTATTTTAAGACGATTTATGTAATAGTTTTTTATTATGTTAAATTTTGGATATGTATTAAGATAATTTATTTAATGCTTTATAATTGTGTTAAATCTATGATAAAAATGTTTTGTTTCAAGTTTACACTATCTACTTAGTAATCGTATTTGCAATAGTTTAATATATACTTAAAAAAGGGAAAATTAAAACCATTTAGACAATTATAAAAAAAACAAACAACACTTTTTCATTCAGATTCAGACATAATAGGCACCTCTTACTAGTAAGAACATCTTAATGAAACAAACGCACCCTAATACTCAGACATATAATTAATTCTCTTGTGTGTATACCTGATTCCATCATATCCATGTAACCGAACATGTGAAAACAATAAAAAGTACCAATGGTCATATGGATAACTCAAACAGTTACGGCAACGAGTCAGATCAAGCGAAACTTTTTTTTTGAACATGTGAAAACAATAAAAAGTACCAATGGTCATATGGATAACTCAAACAGTTATGGCAACGAGTCAGATCAAGCGAAACTTTTTTTTTTCAAATCTTTCACTTAGCTCTGATATCATGTGAAAATCAAAAGAATACTAAAAACAATAATTAGATTCAATAAATTACAAAGATTACAAGATATTAAATAGAGACCAAGCCTAAACAAAACCTAAAAACTAAATGGGCCAAACCCGACAGGCCTGGCTTAGGCCTTTATTATCTAACATATAGTTGTGGAGGCAGACGAGGTTTTGCTAAGGCTAACAATGGCTTAGCCTTTGACAAATCTTGCAAGTTCTCCTTGAGATTAACATGCAACTCGTTTGATGGCAACTCCCAACTGAATCCTTGTATAAGCCTAGCTAGCAGCATTATGGTCATGGTCGAGCCCAATAACACACCAGCACAACCACGTCGACCAGTGCTGAACGACAACATATCAAGATTATGGTCCGTTAGAACCACTTCATTATCACTTTTCATGTGACGGTCTGGATTATAAGTCAGTGGGTCATCCCACACCTCAGGGTTCCGCCCTAGCCCAGGGCGGCTTAGTAGCACATGGCTACCCTTTGGTATAAAGTATCCCGCGACAGTGGTGTCAACAGATGAGACGTGAGGAACGTTGAAAGGTGCAACAGGATGCAACCTGAAAGCTTCCCTAACACAGGCTTTGATATAGTTAAGATTAGGTATATCATATTCTTGCACCAATCTATCTTTTCCCACCACAGAATCAAGCTCTTGGATTGCTTTCTCGATAATCGTTGGTTGGTTTATCATTTCTGCCATTGCCCATTCAATGCCATTTGATGGATTATCAAATGTCGCTAACATAAGCTCCTATATACAACCGATTAAAAAATGCATGCATATTACTTTAGGAAAAGAAGATCCAAATTTTCTCACAAGTAAAACAAAAATAAATTGAATCTTACAAGGATCTGAGCTTTTATCTGATCAGCAGTTAGTCTAGGGTTTTTAAGGTTGATGAATACGTCAAGCAAGTCGTCTTCTATCACCCTAACTCCCTCTTTCCATTGTTGAATCCTTTCATCGACCAAACAATCTTGATACTTTCTTGCAGTACGAATAGCATCCCTCATGATCTTCTCATGACCATCAAAATCAGTTATCCATCTCAACCATGGAAGGTAATCGGTCACGCTAAATGCGTAAAGGTAACTAAGAATCGTCCAAAGTGAATTGACATGCTCAATCTCTTCAGCCCCAGGTCCACCATCTCTATTTCCTTTACCAAAATACCTACTACCGAACATGATCTTCCTTGTGATATTGCTCGAGTATTGTTGCACTATTGTCCTAACATGCATGACGCCTTTGGTATGTGCAACGTCGACATAACATTGGTTGTGGATGTACCTGCATGATGAAGAGGTTATCAGCCAAAAAAATAAATGCATATATTTGAAGAAAAATAAGTATGCATGCACACTCTATATACATACCAAATCAGATTATTAGCTTCTTCATTTCGCTTCGTTTGAAGCCAATTGTGCCTAGCCACTGTGAGAATATCTCTGGATAGGGTTTTTCTCATCTTTTTCCAATGATCACTCATCGGAACAAGAACGGTGGTCAAGTATCCACCACTTGCTAGATAGCCGGATATGCAATCAGGCCTTGACGAGAATATCTCATCTTTGTCCTTGATGAACTCACGAGCTATCTTTGGATTACTCACGGCTATAACATGGATGTTTCCTAGACGAATGCATATGATCTTTGTGTTCATTTCATCCATCAATCTATGTATCCATCGAAACGTGGGCTTGTTTTGAAGCATGGGGATTAAGCTGCCAATGAAGGGCAGTGGTTTTGGGCCTGGAGGAAGCTGTCGTTGCCGAAGTTTGAAACCCGTGCTCCTGCTCATGATGAGCAACAACAAAAACAGCATTGATACGAGAAAGAAAGTGGTGAACATTATGATGGAATATCGAAAGAGTCTCGACAATAATTTGAGGTGTTGTATCTGTAAATAAATATCTAAACTTTTGCACACCCAAGGTCCAATGTGGTTTGGTAGTTGTCTAATACTTATTGTCATAAGCACATCAGGGTCTAGGCCGTTTTGATATCCGTCTTAGTCAGAAACCAGTATCTTTTACCTTTATTAAATGCAAATTTGATACCTAGTACTAAAATAGAAGTTGTAGACTACTAAAAAAGGAAAAATGATAGGGTCTTGATTGCACTGAGAGCGAACCCATTCTGACGTTGCAGGGATTTTTGTTGGACGTGGGATTGAAGGAGTTGGTTGATTGGTGCACCATGGCTGTGGGGCTCGCGCACTAAAGGGAATAATGTTTGAATTGGGCATCTGGGATGGTGATGTATTTTTATTGCATTGTGAGAATGAATGAAAGGCGCACCTGGTTGGGAAAAAAGAAATATGATATGTTTGGATTTGGTGATGTATATGGGTGAATATAACTATTTTACACACTTTAATTACTTGTGTTTTGACTTGGTGATGTATATGTGAGGTATATGTGGGTGAATATAATTGTTTGGATTTGGTGGTGTATATGTGAGGTGATTTGCAAATTTTACAAAAGTATTTACACACTTTAATTATTTGTGTTTTGACATTTATATTTTTACATAAAAGTAATGTAAAAATATAAATGTTGAAATTATGTAAAAATATAAATGTCAAAATACAAACAATTTGAGTGTACAAAACATTTAATTGAGTGTGTAAATCACTTCTCATATTACATTGTTTGGATAACGACAAAGGGCCTATGACTTATAGTTTGAGAATTTTCTTTAAATAAACACTTTACCTTCATCCTTACCAAAATGAGCCATTTAAACCCGTTTTACCAAAATCTACATTTTGGGCGAGCAAACATGGGGCGAGCAATCATTTGCTCTCCATGTTGTTTGTCTCAGTAATGGCGCGGAGAAAGAATTGAAAGGAGAAGAAAGATTTGCTTCCATGTTCTTTGTTTTCAGAATGGCGAGGCGAAGAACAATTGGAAGGAGAGCAAAACATTTGCTCTCCATGTTCTTTGTCTCAGAATGGCGAGGAGAAAGCAATTGGAAGGGAGAGCAAAGCATTTGCTTTCCATGTTTTTTGTCTTGTAGCGAGGATATGTGGTTGAAATGAATTGGAGAGCAAATGGTTTGCTCGCTCAAATGGTTTACTCTTTCAAAGTGTCGATTTTAGTAAACTCTGTTAAAAGTGGTTATTTTTTTAATTGGGTTTGAGAAATGTTTGTTGTGGTAATTGTTTTTTATAGTTTTATACACCATCAAACATTATTTTTTTGTTTTTCTTTTAATATTTTAATACCTATGAACACTCCAAAGCTAGACTAATACTTGTGTAAAGTGATTGTCACATTGTTAAAAGTTATTAGCATACTCCATACTACAAGCAGTTAAATCATGTTATACTTAAAATACAACTATTTAATGCAGTGAGTGGAGAAATAAATTATAAGAGTGTGTCAATCACTTATCAATACTTATACACTTTTGCAATCACAATCAATGCGTTATAAACGACGGTTTTTTCTTTTTATTTTAACTTTTGTGCTTTTTGTTTTTGTTTTTTCTTGATGTTTAAATTACTACTACTTAATATTGTACTATCTAATCCTAAACATTATGGATTATCTCTTTCAATCGATTATTGCAAATTTTGAATACAATATGTTGCATTTTTAAAATACTTAAAACATGTCAAATTGCATTAATTTTAAAACTTGTGTATGCTCAAAGTTTAGGCAGATTGTGACATAATGATCATTGAAAAAATATTATGCATCTTTAATAGCACATAATAACCTTTGCAAAAAATATATGTCATTGCTATATGTACAATTTTCAACTTTTTATTTTCACCTCACAATGACCGTACATTCATTTTGATATTTATATTCATGTTAATAATAATTTCAGTTGTATTTAATTTTTAAACCCGTGTACCCACGGTTAAACTTATAAAGGAATAACATGAGTCGTTATTGAATACGAACAGTTAAAAAAATACTTTTTAGAATATCTATACTTAATCTAATTAAGAAGAATAACATGGTTCGTTCATATATGTATAATCTTGATTATTTATTTACATGTCATAGTAACTCGTAATGCTTCATTTTAATATTTATAATTTCGTATAAATGCTTTAATTTAATATATATTGATAATAATATTTGTAAATAACACAACATATATGTTATATTTTTTTGATAACATATAAAGTATAGAGGTATATGATAACACACCAATATTAATGGCACAAGCCCATTAATTACACGTCAAAGTCAAGCCCTTCATCAACATTTACACAAGTCCTATTATCAAGACTTGATAAGCCCGACCACATTCTCATGCCATACTAATCGTTATGTTTATCAGATTTATACACACCTCATTACAAACGAGTTGCAAGCTTTATCTTTTGTTCATCCTACATCTTATGAGATACGACGCGCATTCTCACACGTGTTGATTATAGATGCTACGTACAAGACAAACAGATAGAGAGTTGGCTCTCATTAATGCGTGTGAAATAGTTTTTTCGCACGCCAATCATTTATTCAATAGATGGAATATTGGTCAAAATATTTTTAAGAATGCAAGCCAACTATTAGGTCTCAAGTTGAAGAAGTATTTGTATGCTCGAAACCATGCTTCAATTTACTACGAGGTCTCGTCTCAAATGAAGCTCTCGATTTAATGGTGACAGAGATTAATCGGTCGAATGGTTTTTAACTAGATTCTTCAACATGTGGTTGTCAACTACATAATAGCTATGGGTTACCGTGTGCTTGCAGACTTTCATTGTACATGACTTTTAGGTCTGTATATACAATTACGCCTAATTGATTTAATAATTTGAATTTTTTCTTTTCAACATTTGAGACAAAAAAAATATATATGCAGATGAATGTATTCCCTTGGATTCAATAGATGTTGATAGCTCCTAAATTACACATGTTTTTGCTATCAAATGTCCACGTTAATTACTCCTTTTTGCTTATAGAAAAAATATTTTGTTGAAAGTATAACAAGGTGTCCGTTTATAGAAAGATAACTAAATGCTCATCGTTGTAACTTTTTTTGCTTAACGATTAGTGGTTGAGTGAAAGTGGGTTTGTTATCTAATCTAAAGAATGAGTGGCAAAAATTGATCTTTTAAAATGTAAGTAAATGAACTTAAACCATAACATAAACATTAAATATTTAAAATGAGATAAAACTTAATAACACAAAAATGACTAATTAAGTTGTTGAAAACCTACAAGAACAAAATAATTTACCTATTATGAAACCTAACAAAACCTCGATAATTGGATTTCACTAGAATACTATTAAAAATTGAGGCATTTAGACATGTGCGATGCATCATTTTTTTTCTTCCATAAACTATTGAACTTTTGCTTAACTTATCTTTCTTAATTTGTTTTATATTACCAAATGTTACCTAAAAGTCTTATGTAGATTGATGACATGTCAACTATAGTATATCATGCACATTCTTTGCTAATACTTTTACTCTCACTTTTGGATGAACATGTGCCAAATTAAGTGTAAACCTCTATCACCTTTTCCATTCTTATTTTCTAATCCTTTTCTTTCTCGTTTCTACAAGCATATGACTTTTCTATTTCTTAATAACACAGTCAAAGCGGAAACCATAATAAGCTTTGCTAGTTGTTGTTAGTAACTATGACTTGATTATGCAAGACTGATCATAAATTGCATCGACATTAATAATAGTTCAACTGATGCGTAGTTGACAACAGTAGATGCAAGTTTACACAGAAGTACCTCATTGAAATGGTTAAACTGGAATCGATTCATCTGATGAGCACGCTAATTAGCAAAACCACCCTATTTTTGTACCAGTACCATAGTTTCAGAAGCTTGGTCATTTTTCTGTCCAGATCATAGGAATTTTGTATCACATTTAGTCATTAACAACTTCATAATCTACATATCAACTATCTATGCATCAGTAACCTATTGCTATTACATTTCATCAAAGATCCCTAGAGGTAAATACAGATTCATCACACTCGTTCTGGTCATCACAATCTTGACCCTCTTACAACTACGTTGCACCATGGTCTTCACAACCGCGATATCTTTCTCTTTCACTACATGGCTTACAAACTTCAAATTCATCCGTTTTGCATTTGATCTTGAGCATTCACCTTATATCCCTTCGAATTCATTTTTTAAGTTCATTATCCTCACTTTCTTACCTGTTAAATTGAAAAGTAGGCATGCAAACTCTATCATAATACATCATGCATTCACATTAGGGTTAGGGTTTAAAATTGTGGTTTTGCTACAATTTAAAAAAGGTTGTGAGTTACAAACCTTATCTTCATAAGAAAGTTATATCCACCGCATACGGTTGGATACCTATGTTTATGATTGATATTGTTGCGGCTTTAATCACCACCCGGTGCCTTCGTGGAACCTGATCCTTCCCCACCATCACCACCTCCACCTTTAGTTGAGCCGCACCACCTTTTCCACAACCACCACCACCACCACCTCCTCCTTTGCCGCCACCTCCACCACCACCTTTTTCGCCACCTTTGCCACCCATATTTAGTTTGGTCTTAAAATGAATGTTTAGTTAGAATGAATTATATGACATATCCACATGCATGGTATATATACAAAAAGTTTTACTATTGAAAATAAATGAGATAATTATTAAGAGCTTGATGCAGGTTTTACTAACCAGGTCTTAATATTTATAGTGTCTCGCAATACATATGGTCTACCCTAGTGCACTAACGGGAAGTGTACCCGGTCGTGTGTAGTGTAGTAAATGGTAAAGTTGAGGTCGTCCCAAGAGCTATGTGTGTTGGATTATTACTAAGTCTAATTGTCACAGAATAATAAATGTTTCGATAAAGATTTAATTAATTAAACTACTAATGCAGAATAAAGTAAATGAAAGCAGATAAATGGTAAAGGGAGATCAATAGAGAGAAGTGGTGCTAACCTAGTCAATCATCCTAGCTAGTTATGTCAACGCCTACTTACTTCCAATTACTTGGTGGGTCAAATTCGAGAGGACAACATTTGGTCAATTCGCCTAACCTATCAAGAAAGATGCCACCATGTGAGAAATCAAAGCACCGTCATAAGTCCCTGTTGTTCCCGGTCCCCTAAACCAAGTCATTAAGTACCGCTACATGCTAGATTCATAATAGTGAGTGCCCGGCCGTTAGGAACTTAGACACTACACCCCAATTCTTAAGTTCATCCAAACGACAGTGATCGGTTGGTCAAATCGCACAAGTAGAAAAGGTCGTCATTGGTCATATCTACCCTTCCGTCTCAAATCCGCCACCTAAGGTCATTGGTCATATCTCCTAGGCAATTGGCCTCACCGCCATTCAAAACTACCGAACCAAGGGTGACTACCAATGAACTATGCATGCATACACTTAGAAATAATTGTACGGAAGTAAAGGTAAATGTAAACAAAACAATTAAGGAATCATAACTAGGCTAGCACCAAAAGGTACTTAGCTCATATTAATCATGCAAATCAATTCAATATTCAAAGGTACAAATACATGAATTGAAAGTAAAGAAATATAAAGCGCTAATGCTTATCGTAATGGAGTGAATTCTCCTCGAAACAATCCGTATGCTCCCCTAGACATGCCTTGAGCTTTTACCACGCTCTCGAGTGTTGTGTGTGGAATGGGATGATTAGAAATCTTTGGAAGTGGAAAATAATGGAAAACAAGCGTAAATCCATATAAATGATATAAATAACGAGCATTATCGGGGGAAATTGACACTTAATATTCATGATTATTTGATATTATCAAATATCCCCCCACTTGAACTCTACTTGCCCTCAAGTAGACCTTATTAGATAAATTCCTAAAAAGATATCTCCCATAATCTGGAAAATATGCGTTTACAAATCCCTTATGCTAGAATAAAACAAAGCCGAACACCTCACGAAAGAGGAACAAATACCCAAATCTCTCAACTATTCTAAGTGTCAATTTTGGGGTGATCACCAATCGCACGGTCATAGCATGTATTCTATCATAAGCTTGGCGGTTACACAAATCTCCACCACTAGAGTTAAGGGCTAAACAATTCTCAAGGCAATATGGGTAGACACGACAAAGGTTAAGGGTGACTCGTCATTACTAACATGTCACGTGAAGTGGACAAAATCAATGATACATGACCAAATTCATGGCCAAGACACCAAATATTGCTCATTTGCATCACCTAGACACGCTTCATGACTAAAAGGGTAGGATAAGACATGGGATATATAATTGGTGTAAAATAAAAACAAGGTAGTCTAAATCTATAACCAAGTCATCACCACTTACCGTCCGTCAAGGTTCAAGCTTAGAAGTCAAGAAAAGCGGATCATGAAATGCAAGGTAGATGTGTCATTGAGGACGTCGTGATGGGCACACTACCTTTTCTCCAACTGCTGGCATAACTACTAACCCAATCTTCAAATGTGACCGAGGTGGCCTCCTTGATACCAAATCAATAAATCTCATAGTACAAGACTTATAACATCGCACTTTACAATAGCATAATCATAACAACTCTCTCTTTTCGAACAACTTTTTTTTTTTTTTTTTTTTTTTTTTTAATCATAACAATAACATAACATAATATCCCCACTTGAGATGAACAATGGGAATTCGGGGTCTTCAATGATCTTCGTAAATGTTGTCGGTGAAAGCGTGATTTCGAACCTTTCCACTCGAACCTTGAACTTAGGCAAATGATGACTTCCCAATCACAAATAAAGACTACAGGGTAGGCTAAGGTGTAAAGGTGTATCGAAACAATATATTGGGTGAACAAAATAAAAGGAATGGCTCAGAAGGGTGTATCTAGGGGGATCTTGCACTAAAGATGAGTGCAACAAAAGGGTTTCACATGGGGGTCGAAAATTCGAGGTGACTAATCGATAGACTCACAATGGTAGGCTGTTTAGGTGATAATCCTATAATATTGCCTTCTAAAACTGAAAAGTCCAAATACATCGAGCTAACTCAGCATACCTCGTATATGGTCTCGAAATGATGCAAATGCCAAGTTCTAAAGTTTACAAGCTACCGGCACACTCATAATTTGGTGGATTTGGGGAAAATATTGGGAACGGATAAGGCTAATCTCACCATATAATATCAAGGGTTGTATGTGCTCGCTAAGGTCTAATCCAGTTAGGTTAAGAAAAACATGTCAAAATTTTAAAAATGGCATAATTTTTCAAAATAAACTAGAAAAATGAGGCTAAATAAAGTTCAAGAGATAATTCTACCCGTCCCCCACTTGAATTGTACAAAGTCCCTTTATACTAGGCATTAAAATAAAGGTGAAGAGAAAGGTAGAATTAGAGCGAGAACTTCCCGAAATTTGCTCCATAAAGAAGAAGGCCCACGAAAAAGAAACGTGCCTTCAGATAAGCGTCATGAACAAACTTCAATCCTCGAAATCACAATACCGACAAGCATAATACTAAAAAATGAAAAACAAACCTAACTCACTTTCGTAGGAATCACGGTTGCATTTAGCGATGCAACAAGTTTTTAAACCACTTGGTGTCCCAGTGGACGAGTGAAGTCTCGTGAGGGTTTCTGAGGAACACACCCACAAAGTTCATTTAAAAACTAAAACAAGGTTATTGTGTGTAACACCCCAAAAATGGTTTGCATGAAGAAAATTTTTTGGGATGCTACTCAATGGATCATAACACAAAGTGAAAAATAAAGATTTTTCTTAAATGATTTCATTTATTGAAGTAAAATAGAGTTTACAAAGGTTGATTTGTTATGAAAAATGGCCCATTAATAAAATGTGGTCCCAATTAGTATATCGTAGTCATCTATGACCATGCCATGCCAATGCCCAAGCCCTCCAGAGTTAGCTATCGCCTTTTCATCCCGAGAATACATGCTAAAAAGTCAACACAATGGTTGAGTGAATTCATAGGTTTAGTAATAAAGCGATTGATCACAAGATTTTCAAGTTTAAAAGAAGCCATGGACTACGTTGTTATCGCCCATAAAAGAAAGTTGATATTATTGCACTAAGCTCATGAGACCTATACTAACCGCATACACCTAATCATGGTGTAAGTAAATAAAATTGCCCTCCGAGATGTAATAGCCAATTACATAGAGATACCAATATAGTGCGCCCGGTTATTTCCGATAACCGAGTCGGGTCGTCGCCCCATAGTACTATCCATGATATTTGCGTTCACCGCAAGTGATTAATGGTTCATGATGTAGGGACTTTTGGTGGCAACTTAGGCGAGTCATAATATCAAGAGTACAAAGAAAGCAGTTTTCAAGCAATTGTGATCATAAAAGCAAGAGTAGCATGTATTCTCCCCAAGGAGTTTATAAACAGTTAAAAGAGTAAAAGTGGGGCTATGAACTCACCTTAGCGATACGGTAGGAAATGCACAACAATAGCAAGTACGATATGACAACGGCTTCAACACAAAACCTATATATAATATGGCATGTCTCAGAATAATGATATACGTTTGGTTTACGACCGAAAGGATAGAATATTGAATATAAAATTCAATAGAGCGTTGGATTGTCCAATCCAATAGTGTGCGTGCGTGCTAAACGTTTTAAGTTAATTTTACTTGCTACATTGTCTTAGTTTGATATTTATCAAAGATCGTCACTTACGCATAAGTGAAATGTTCTCAGTTTTCGATTTATGAAGATAACAACGTTGAAAAGTATTTTAGTTTATTTACTATCAAGGTACGTCGATATCGAATAACGATTTCATAAAATTATTTTCTTATAATATATATATATATATATATATAAGTTTAGTGTATTATCGACATAATACTTCTCGTTATAAACTCGGATCATCAAAATACTTGTTTTACTTGAGTCGTGATTAAACAATATATTTGAAAAAATATAGTATTTAATGTTTACGCCGATGAGGTCGTCACAAGATATGCGCTAAATATATTTACTTAAACGAAAAAGTGGTAAATGTATAAGTTTATCGAACTTATAAAAGTTTTGGATGAAGATGTCAAAGTGTTCAACCTCGACGGTTTGAAGTTGTAAAGATTTATTATATATTTCAAAACTAATAAAAGTCTTTAAGAAAATGTTTAAGTCTTTACAAGTTGGGGGTTTTTTTTAAAATGTAAAATCTTAGTATAAGTTGTAAAAGATTTATATAAGTTTTTAACTTATAAAAGGTGTTTGGAAAATGGTAGGTGTTTGGAAAACGGAGGGCCAATCTTGTCAAAGGGCGAAAGTAGCAAAAGGACTAGCCAAAATAATATGAAACTGACAAGAGAAGGTCTCGAACCTGGGACCTTTCGCTTGCCAACGCCTCAACCATCTGAGCTAGGGGTGTTTCTTGTTTTAATTTACTGTTCGATCATATTTAAGAAATCCTTGAACTGTTTTGTTTAAACACTACTTCTACTTATTAAACTTAGTTTCCAAGCATGTAATCTGTTACACATTTGTTCTTGGGTTTTCATGTCTTCACATTATTTTATACATGTTTCACATTAGTCGACTTGTTTAGGTGCATGAATACGTGATATATATACGTGTGATAGGAACTAAGATGAAATAAATGAGTTTCGAAGGAGGAATGGTAAGACTTACAACACTCGAATGAGTGGTGACGAGATCGAAAGAATGAGTGATCGTGATCAAGACCTCCAAGGTTACCCTTTCGAATCCTATACCCAAGCTACGATCATGACCCTTATGCATTTTCCTTTGCTTATCCCAAATCTCCACAATGGGCGTTTATGTTTTGAACGTGAGATGAGAATTGTTTTTGAGTGTGATGATCATTGTTAAGTGTTTGAGCTAGTTTATATAGGAGAACTCATGCATGGCCTTGCCAATAATTTATTTACTTGTTTTACTAGTTCCAAGATGAGATGCCTTGTCTCTTTAGCGTGCATTATATCTCGGGCCAAGGGGGCATGCTTTGTGTTTAGTCATATCACAAGAAATGTAGAAAGATATATAAGAACTAGTGGATAATGAGGTCAAAAGGTGGTCAATGTGTGTAGGCTTGTTGTATTAATTCGGTTTGTTCACAGAAGCAAGAAAAGAAGAATTGAAATTTTCTGGGTTGAGTCTCATGCAAATAGGTGAAGTCAAATGATGTCTTTCTATTATACATGCAAGGTTTGTGAGTGTTGTTGTTTTGGGTCTCGATATATATACACTGAAAGGGAATGGTTTCTCAAATATAATATCACTCCTTGTAGTCAAAAGTTAGTCAAGGTAGGTTAGGGTATCTAGGGTATTTGTTTATCACATAGCTTAGTACTAAGGTTTATGTTTGTTCATCCTTTTACGCCATGTAGAAAATGTCCAAAGGCTAAGGTTTATGTTTTGGTTGACTCTTGATCTCATGCACACGCATGATCTGATGACTATAAGTGTTGCTGGCATTTTCCTTGTTGGGTCTCTACCATCACAGAAACATATAACTTCCATGTTTACTTTCCAACTTACTCATGCATGCAAACATGCATATGGACCAAGAGAAAGTTCATTATAAAGCCATATTTACATAGAACCAATCAACCAATCATACCACTCATTTCTTTTATTAAAATATATTCACCTTTTTTGAAAATTAAATATCTCACAAACCGTTAATCGTTACGTCGAAAAAATTATACCATCTCGACGAGAATTAAATTATCTTTCATAGATACGTTGTTATATACTTTCGACGATTTTTTTTAAATTTCGTTCGGAAAAATCACACGTGATTTGTAAAATCACACGCGATTAGAGAATCACGTGTGATTTCTTAAAATCATACATGATTTGATTTTACGAATCACATGTGATTTTAAAAATCACATGTGATTTTTACAAATCACACGTGATTTTTTCCGACTAACTTTTAAAAAATGTTCGTTGAAAGTATATAACAACGATATCTATGAAAGATAATTTAATTCTCGCCACGATGGTGTATTTTTGTAACAAGATTTACCGTCATAAAGATATGTTGTCTTAAAAAAGGTGAAAATAAAAATGGATGAATGTGATTGGTTAATTGGTTTCTACGACAAATTGAGCCTATACTGGATCTCAACTCTATGGACCAAAGGTTTGGTGTGTTGCTTTTGCTTGTGGGTCTCGATGACTGCACAAGAAAGAAAGAAAAAGACTTGTCACCTTTTTCACATACATGCATGCTAATATGTCCTAAGTATTAAGGGTTAAAGACATATGTGCATGTTTTTTCATTTCACAATTGCAAGGCTCTAAATATTCTTGTGTGAATTTTGTGTGCTCGATGCACAGTAAAAAGAAAAGGAGGAATTTGGCCAACTTTTGGTTTTAGGTTTATTTAGTATATTTTGGGTACCGTTTGAGCTTAAATGTGTGTCGCGGTGTCCTGGTTTTTATGTTTTATGACAAAATCTATCGTTCTTGATTCAAATAGGCTTGGAAAAATCTAGAAGTGAAACTTAGGAACATAATTACTATAGTTTATTGTTAAATTTTGTTTGAAATTTTACGGGTTGTTATATTATGTTTTAAAATGAAAGAATTAAAAGAGGAAAGTTACGTCGTGACTCTTTTGAGAGAGTTACGCCAGAATCGGCAAAACTCAGTAATGAGTCATAGCGTAGTAGTTACTGGCGTAACCATCGAGATGGTATTACGCAGTAATAGTGATGCGTCAATAATTCAACGCTAAAAGGTTGGTTATGGCGTATCAACAAGATGAGTTCGCCGTAACTCGCTCGTATCAACAACTACAAAGATGAATTAGTTCCTCGCTTCCGCAAAAATAGTTAGAAAACACAAAACCCAATGAGAAAAGGAAATAAAACAAAAGAAAGGGATAATTCGGGTTGTCTCCGAAAGAGCATTTTCTTTATTTACGAGTCTTTAAGTTAGACTCGAGCATGGATTTCTATGGGGCCTTTGGACTTCCCGACTTCTTCCATGTCTTTCATTAAATTGCGCTTAACCCACCCGACATTAGTGGCAAGTATGGAGATATTCTTTGGTTTCAATTTTCCTGATCTTGCAAAAAATTTCTTCAGCCCCAAATGGTATCTAAAGAACTCAAATTTTCGGCTATAATATGTGGTGGCCTCTTAAATGGGATGCCAAGCTTGCATCTTCTTTTCTCGTGTACTTCATCATCCGGGTCAATGAAACCGTCTTCGTCTTGTAACTCTAGATAATCGAAATCATCGTCGGAATTGGTATCTTCAAGTTGATTGAGTATTTGCTTGCATTCTTCATTTTCTACTTTAGACGAGCCCTTGGTGTCATCATCTTCCGGTTTTCATAAGGAACTTTGTCATTAGGATGATCCTTACTCATACATCCATTCCGATTTTCTTTTAGTTAACGCGTCAATTTTTCCGTATTTGATTTCGACCGGTCGTTGAATCCGAGATCATCCGCCAAGGCAATTATGTTCTTCGTAATCATTAGTTGAAGTCCAAAGGAATTGCCTTCCCGCCTCTCAATGCCGCTTCCTCCATCACATTCATACTCAAAAGGGTTGCGGGAAGCCCAAACATTTCCGTCCCCGGTTTTAATTTGTTCACACCAACGATTTTGAACTCCTTCGTCATTATCATCTCCAAGCAGAATATCATCGAGGGCTTAATGGTTTTTCCTCGAAGAATATGTTTTCATATTTGAGTTCCGATTTCGAACAAAGCTGAATTAATTATCGCGTCCCCGAAGCGTATCGAATACCAATCACTGAATGATAGATTTCCAAAATCAACGTCGTGCCTCCCAGATTCGTGTGGGCATATCCAAACTTCGTTATTCTCATTCCTTCCTCCGTTGCAATAATCATGAAAAGGATTGCACGTTGGCCAAGCGTGAGTAATCTCATCTTCCATGATGAGTAAGGGTTTGCAATAATGCTTAACGGGTGGTCCTTCCACTTTGTTGATCGAGAACTTGGCTAACCTTTCTTCGTCGTTTAGTGTAGTCCACTTGTATCTGTCATCTTTTATCCTTTCTTTATCAACACCACCATCGCAGGTTTTCTGAGGATCACACGAGGCCCACAAGCTGTAGCATTCTCCATCGTCAATTGCAATAGCCTTACACCAAAGACTTCTTCTTTCAGGTCTGTCGTCCTTGGTGTCCGTGTCTTTGCTTGAATTCGGGTTACGCCGTAACTCTGAGGTGTGATTACGGCGTAACTCACTTTTGCCATCAGTATCAGACTCATCAGAGTACTTGTTGTTATCAGAGAATACATCCTTACATATAGTGGATCTGCTCTTTTGTTCTTCGTTTCTTCTTTGTACCTCATCGCCAAGCTTTCCAATTAAAGTTTCCAAGTTTTTAAGTGATATGTCATGGGAAGAGAGGCTCTTGTTTGTATTATCTTGGAAATTTCTAAGCCATTCCTCCTGCTCTTTTTGCCTCTTGGTAGTGTCCACAAGGTATTTGTTAATAATTTCCTCCATGTTAGCTCTTCTCATTACGCTCATAATACTGGTGGGGTCCTCCACGAAACCCATTACGATTATCCCGTAGAAAGGCCTATTCTCCATATTTACCTTCCTCGATCGTATCTTCCATGTCAAATTTAGGATGCTTTTAGTCAAATGTCCCCACCACAATTTTCACAACCTACTTGGATGGCATGAACGGTTTCTCGACCTTCAAAGATATCTCGATCGAGATTTTAATTTTACTAGCGATTCTTTGCAATTCCGTCAAAAATTCCGCCTTGGTTCCTTTTACTTCCTCCGTCGTGCCATTTTTGGATGGATTCAATAGCAAGAGTAGAGTCATGCTCGGATAGGTCCTTGATAGTCCAAACATTTGCCTTGTAGTTATGTTAATTCCTTTGTAGAAAATATTGACCTTCTTTGGTTGTTCGGATCATTGGTAGGACACTTGTAAAGAAGATCGTTATATCATCCCAAGCTTGATCTGTTTCATCGTCTTCTTGTTTGAAATTATGGATCTCCAAAGTTGGTTAGAAATCTTTGACGATGGGCAATATCTTTGAATAAAGTGTTTCTTTAGTAGCGCCTAGTATTAATCGCCCGTGACAGGTCTTCGATCCATCTTCGGCGCGCCCAAGAAGAGTCATTAGAATACCCTTAGCATAACAAAGATCATGAGACATGCCCGGAATGTTGAAAAGGCTTGCAATGTATAGGACATTTTCAACATGCTCATATGCATCTTCGTCCTGTTTCTGAAAAAGGGTTAGTACGAAGCTCCCTCATAAATTGGTCTTTGATTTCAAAGCGGACATCCGCTCCAATTCTTGGTCTTACGAGACCGGCCCTTGTTCCGCTCTTGTCAACGCCAAGTATTCCTCAAGAGTGAGGTCATTGATGTTAACAACTTCCATGGTACCGAAAACTTGAAATATGATGGTGAGAAAAGTTTAAAAGCGAAATTAAAGACTTAATATCAATCCTAATATAACTCCCGGCGTGGCGCCAAAAAATTGATGCAGAGTTTCTTGACTGTGTCTTAATATTTATAGTGTCTCGCAATACCTATGGTCTACCCTAGTGCACTAACCGCAACGCATGCCGGTCGTGTGTAGTGTAGTAAATGGTAAAGCCGAGGTCTTCCCAAGAGCTATGTGTGTTGGATTATTACTAAGTCTAATTGTCACGGAATAATAAATGTTTCGATAGAGATTTAATTAATTAAACTACTAATGCGTAATAAAGTAAATGAAAGCAGATAAATGGTAAAGGGAGATTAATAGAGAGAAGTGGTGCTAACCTAGTCAATCATCCTAGCTAGGTGGGGTTAAATTCGAGAGGACAACATTTGGTCAATTCGCCCTAACCTATCAGCAAAGATGCCACCACAGGAGAAATCAGGCGCACTATCATAACTCTTGTTGTTCCTGGTCCCCTAAGCCAAGTCATTAAGTACCGCTACATTCTAGATTCATAATAGTGAGTGCCCGGCCGTTAGGAACTTAGACACTACACCCCCAATTCTTAAGTTCATCCAAACGATAGGTGATCAGTTGGTCAAATCGCACAAGTAGAAAGGGTCGATCGGTTGGTCATATCTTACCCTTCCGTCTCTCACCGCTCACCCAGGTCGGTTGGTCATATCTCCTAGGCAATTGGCCTCACCGCCATTCAAAACTACCAAACCAAGGGTGACTACTAATGAACTATGCATGCTTACACTTAGAAATAATTGTACTAAGTAAAGGTAAACGTAAACAAAACAATTAAGGAATCATAACTAGGCTAGCACCAAAAGGTGCTTAGCAGCTCATATTAATCATGCAAATCAATTCAATATTCAAAGGTACGAAATACATGAATTGAAAGTAAAAGAAATATAAAACGCTATTGCTTATCGTAATGGAGTGATTCTCCTTTGGAAACAAATTGTATGCTCCCTAGACCGCCTTGAGCTTTTACCACGTTCTCGAGTGTTGTGTGTGGAATGGGATGATTAGAAATTGGAATTCATGGGGTATTTTAGGCGGATCCGGGTTACACAGAACCAATATAGGAGTTACCGTAACCTTCTATTTTATCATAAAAAGCACTAGATCTACTGGTTACAACGTAACCTAATGAATGGTTACGCCATAGTCTTCAATAAACTCGGTTACGTCGTAAGTGATGCAGTAGTTACAGCGTAAGTATTAGCGGCATGGAACCTCTTTTGACCTAATGTAGTTACGTCATAACCTCTGGGAGGAGTTACGCCGTAACCTTCTGATAAGTTGGCATACTGAGTCACGCAATAGTTACGGCATAATGTGAGAGATGAGTTACGCCGTAACTTCTTCAAAATAGCATACTGTGATAAATCTTTAGATATGTTTCCATTTCCGCGTCTCTTTAACTCCAATGCTCGTAATTTACCTGAAATTGGAAAATAATGGAAAACAAGCGTAAATCCATATAAATAATATAAATAACGAGCATTATCGGGGGAAATTGACACTAAATATTCAGGATTATTTGATATTATCAGATCTCTTGAGCTTCCATGAGTAACTCCATGATGGTTTGTATTCGCACGAACACTTCATATTCACCTTGATTGTTAATCTCACTTGCTGCAATTAATCGTATGGGTCAATAAAAACTTTTGATAGAGGGCCTCTTACTTTAATAATCCACATTCAATGATTGTACTGAATCTTATAGTATATATGATAATAAAAATTTTACCTTGCTCCAGCGAGTGATTATTCTCCATATGCAATGTTAATTACTCATTTTTAGGATTAGATTTTGCGGGTAGTTTGAGCTAGCTAGGTTGTTTTAGGGTAGTTCCCTTTAGGCTTTAGAGCCCTTAGCTAGATCCCTTTAGGCTCTAGGTGTTTTGTGGCTTTCGTATAGGCCTATTTGTGTTGCCCTACTTTTGCCTTTTTCCCCATTTTTCTTTTCTTGAGTCTTTCTTGGTACCGTGACCCTTTTGCTTTTTGCGTTTTTGCTTTTGATCTTGTTTGCTTTGCTCGTGTCTCCTGCTTCTTTTGCGTTTTTTTCTCTTTTTTCTAGTTTCTTGCGACGTTTGTATTTTTATGTTTATGAGTTGGTTTTCTGTTTATCTACTCTATATTATTGGTTTCTCTTTTTTTTCCTTTTTTTTTCTTAGTTTCTTGCGGCGTTTGCTTATTTATGCTCTTTGGATGGTTTTATGTCTATCTGCTCTGCCTTTTATGCTTGCTTCTATCCTTTTGTATTTCGCATGCTTTTCCTTGTTGTTGCACACTTTAGCCGCTCACTTTCCCACTTGCCCTTTTTATGAGCACTCTCCCCGCACACACTTGCCGAAGGTCTTACTGGAAGCAGTCTCCTTACGATCAGGTTTATTTTGTGGTAGGAGTAGGGTTTGTCTACATTCTACCTCCCCATATCTCGTCTCGACGACATTGGGTATGTTGTTGTTGTTGTACTTGTACACAATGAATAACCTGAATATAAAAATTATATGTTTAGTAGAAATAGACAGGTTTTAGTTCCGCTTCGCACATGGGTGTTTGCATCTGTATGTTATTTAACGTTCGAGCTAAGTATGTTCCTAATAGATATGTTTAGTATTTTAAGCGTGAGAAATATAATTAAGCGGTTGCGAATTTACCAAAAAGTATGTTATCAAGTCTTGGCTGCGGTGCGTTTTATATAGAGCTTATTAATTAAAAATGATAAAATGTCGTTATTTAACAACCGTTAAGTAACGATGGTTAGTAAGACTATTTGTGTAACAAACGTCTAACATAAAGGACCAATTATGTAAATTTTTTACATTGTTAGTCCTTAGAGGACCTATTTTGCAACGCAAGTTAAACCTCAGGGACTCTTGCCGCATTTTCGGTTTTTTAAAAGTATTTTAGAAAATAAGTAACGTGTTAGGAATTAGAAATTCCATAGTGAAGAGTCGGTCACCCCAAATATGATCTAGCATAAGTTAGCTCGTATACATATCGTTATTTATTAGTTTATTAGTTAGTTATTAGCTTAGTTTAGTTTAGAGAAACACCGTGGAGGAAGGACGGGTCTTTACTCACTGTATGTCTGATCCACAGCCCGACAGGAGGGCGTGTAGGTTGTAACTATAAATACCCCTTCCATCCTTGGAAGGGGTGAAACTTCTTAATCTAACCTTTCATTTTTTGTTTATCTCTCTCTCTAGAATTCCCTTTCTACTCTCTTCATCTCTCTAAACATGGCACTCTTGTATCATCATAATCCTAGACCACCCGAATCATCAAACAACATAAAAAGTGTGATCCTAACAATTGTAATCAGAGCCTAGGTTTTGTTGTTTTGATGATTCGTATGGTTTTTAGAGTTTTTTGTATGCGGTTTGTTTGATTCTTAGAAGCGGGTTGTGTATTGGTTTGTATGTAGTTTTTGGTTGCGGTTTGATTAAGATTGTGTGATGTTTGATGCGTGTTGATGTGGTACTGAATCTGGTTTTATGTTGCTGCTACTATTATGTTGATTACTGAGTTTGTTGTATGAGTTTTTAAGTTTCTGGATCTGATTATGAGTTATTGTTGCTGCTGGTATGTTATTCGATGCTAGTCTGTTCGATGCGGTTTGCTGCTGGTCTGTTCTAAAGTGAGGTTTGTGATCAGTTTTATGATGCGGTTTGTCATAATTCTTATGTGCGTTTTGTTATTGAAAGTGTCCAGATTCGATGTTCATGATGCGATTTGTCATATATGCGGTTTGACTTTTGAGTCAATTGCGGTTTGTTGATTTTTTTAAGATATGCGGTTTGTCATAAAAGTTTTGACTTTTATGCGTTTTGTCAGAAATGATGTCTGGTTCATTGCGGTTTGTAAATAAAAAGTCAAATAGTCAAAGGCAGTTTGATGAAGTAGAGGATGCGTTTTGTCAAAAACAATGATTTATGCGGTTTTTCTGAAATGAAGCATTTTGACAACAGATGCGGTTTGATAATGTTATTATGCGATTTGTCACAGAAAATCAAATGCATTTTGTTGAAATTGATGGATGCGGTTTGTCACAAACATTAAGCGGTTTGTCAAGATCTAATTCAAGGATGCGGTTTGTAAAGATCTAATTCATGGATGCGTGTTGAAAAACGAGTGCAACTTGACACAAGGACTGCGGTTTATCACAAACATCAGTACAAAGTTCATCTACAATCATAAGCATCACAGAAACAACATCAATGAGCAACAAGTAATATCCAATCACAAACATTCAACATCTACAACTAATTCACAAACATCTACAACCAATCATAATCCAAAACCAAGAAGCTACAATACATTAGTTTCAAGCTTAAAAATCACTACTTAAACTTAACTCATATATCACATATCATATCAAGATCAACATCAAGTCTCAATCCTAACCGTTATGACACAAGATCTCAGTGTTGTTTGTTTTCATTCGATATCTCATATGAGATTTCGTGTCATTAATATGACCCATACAAACACATCATCATAGATCTACCATTTTGGAAGTATCACATCACTTATATACGAACCTTTAAGAAATAATGGTAATAAATGTATTATCCTCTTTTTTTGTTCGATTAATGTCTCGTACAAAATCTCAATGATATCTCAGTTTTTGTTTCGTCTAAATCTAAGAGAACATCAAGACAACAACGAATCAAAACAACCTCAAGGTCTCAGATTTGTTTCATCATAGACACAAGGTTTTTGATAATATCCGAATTATAATCGAAGAATGAACAAAACCTATTACGGTCTCATCCAATCTTCACATTCGGTTAAATGGAAAAATCAAAAGAAAAAGACTCCAAGAGATCTCAGCATCATTCTTTGTGTATGGTTCATAAAACTCATAGAACTAAAAGGATCTATACATATAAGAATGTAAACATCATGGATCAAAGATCAAATCATTTGTGA
The DNA here is from genome assembly GCA_022545495.1 of Chrysanthemum lavandulifolium. Taxonomy (NCBI): domain Eukaryota; kingdom Viridiplantae; phylum Streptophyta; class Magnoliopsida; order Asterales; family Asteraceae; genus Chrysanthemum; species Chrysanthemum lavandulifolium. The sequence goes on along the minus strand of CM040242.1, from coordinate 47,911,934 downwards.
CAATATTCGAATTTAAGAAATGAATTTAACAACTTTGTTAATTCATTTTCTTGATTCGTTTTAAATTCATAAACAAGAAGGACCGAATGTTACCTACCCATGATCTCATTGAAATATTCTTGAAACCGATTCGTACATCTAGCCAACCATGTGGCGAATGATTGTCACTCGAATCTATAACCTTAAACCATCCCTGTGGCTAGGTCGAAAAAGTAGTGGGAGGCAGATTTTGAGGTGAGAAATCTAATTTGGTTTTGGTGAGAAACGTTGAGATGGGGGCGTGAGTTTGTGAGGGATTTTAGGGTATGTGCTGGTATGACATGGAGTGTTAAATACCCAATATTTTAGGATAAAATGGGAGTAATTGGGTCTCGTATTTCTTCCAAGTGAGATGGGCCGAACGTAATTAGTAATCTGATATGTTGTTTATTTTTGTGGGTCGAGAGTATATTGGGTATACGTGGGCTTTGTGTTGAACTATTACATGGGCTGACATAGAAAACGTTCATATGAACGTTCATGAAGCAATTTAAGTATGGTTTAAGTAAAGATTGTATTGGGCCGCGAGTTTGAAAATGATATACGTATGGGCGTGAGTTTGAAAATGAGCCCAAGAAATTTTTGAACCATGGATCGGACTTAATTGGAGTAGGCTTGACGGATTTGGGATAGACTTGGACTAGGACTTGGATTGTTAATGGATCGAGTATTGGATTTTGAATGGGCTTGAATGTTCACTGGTTGTGTTAGTATATGTGATGACTTGAATTTGGATAATGGACCGATGGGCTTCTCAACATTGGATCGTATATATGAAATTTGTGATAATGAGATTTGATGATGAGTTGGTGTGATGTTGAGATTTGTTGTGTTGTGCGGGTTGATACCTTGGTTTATACATTTTCATGGAGGTTATTATGTCACGGCTTGAATCGATACTTGAACAAAGTTGACTATGGGATTGTTTATATGGTATTTCTTATTTGGTGTTGAAATGAGGTTTTCCGGGCGCGTTTACTTATTCCGTCTTCTTTCTTTCTACCCTTCCACGAAGATGACTTGTTTGGGCATTGATAGAGTGTGATAAAGACTTGGCTATTTAGTTACTTTTGTGATTCTTTCTCGCTTAACCCACAACGTAACTATCACTTCGGTGTCTCACGCAGTTGAAGATATGTCAAGAGGTTTTGTACATTGGGTACACCGTTTCTTATTCACAAGGATTAGTACAAGCTTAAGTAGCAAATATGAGGAATTCTACTTCATGTTCAAATCGGGTATATTGGGTTTGCTTCTTCAAGTGGTCACAGCAATAGCCGACATAATATGTGGAAAATGTGATTACCAAAGTATTTAATGGTTGAAATGTGATCAACAATTCTCATGGAATATTCTTCGCTACAAAATGTCAATGATACTTCACAGTCTAAGAAAAATCTTTCAAGAATCTTCAGCGTCAGTCATGACTTTTCAAGATGTTTGCTTATGACAAGAACTTCTTGTGCAAATGGTCGTACACGTTATGATGCTTCCGAAAGTTCAAAACCATCATGGGGGAGAAACGTGTACTTTGATGGTTTACGGTTAACCTCTAGGGAAAAGGAGTTTATACTACTTGACTTAGTATGGTTTGTGAAGTTGTCTACATATGGGTAAAGAATTGTTGATAATATTGTTGAAGATGGTGAATGAGCCGTTGATGAACCGCTGCATGTTCCCCTAAAACAGATATTCACCAAAACCAATGTGGTCATTACACATTCAAACTAACATTGTTTACGGTTTAGTCTTGATTTTGTAAAATCCCGCGAGAGAAACTATTTCTCGGTTTAAATCATAGATTTGTAAAATCCCGTGAAAATGGAAACATCCTGGTAATAGTAAAGTGCATTTCCGGATCTATCTTACGGGTTATTCTTGGTTTTGTAAAATCCCGCGAAAGAAACTATTTCTCGGTTTAAACCATAGAATTGTAAAATCCCGCGATGATTGAAGCATCCTGGAGAAAGGAAAGTGTATTTCGGGATCTTATCTGATGCTGGTACTACGGTTTCTACTTCGAAGAAAGGATAAAGGGTGTACTTCATGAATTTGGTGATTGTTTGGATATTCGTCATGACAGTTTGGGTATTTCAAAGTTTTACGAGGTTATGCTCTTTTAACCAAGGTCGGGATGAAATCATTATCATAGTTCATTTAAAACGTCAAGAAGGCTAGATTTGAGATTTTATCCAGAAGATGTGACAATGGCGTTAATTAATTATTATTTATTTAAGGTTGAAGTGAATTTTCACGGGCGAGTGTACTTAGTATCTGAAGGTATCGGGGATGGTTGGATGAAGATTCTTCGAGATCCTTGTTCGAGCTTTTAATATTTTCAAAAACGAAGACTTGGAAATCTAGTTATTTTTGGGTGATTTTTCCTTTTCTTTTTACCACTTGGGGGAATTGGTCTGTTACCACCACAAAATAACTATCACTTTAAGGAATTACGTTGTAGTGCTCAGTGTCACATTAAATTGTGGATTTTCAAGAGGTGATGTACATCTTATACTTGATGGTTGGTTGGATGAAGAGTATAGAGTACTTAGAGATTCAATGGGGCATGAAATCTCAGCACCGCTCTTTGTTACATATGTGAAAGTTAAAGTCACGAGTTGGGTTATTCTACCTCAGGGTCAAGTTCATCATATTGGGTTTTCTCCATCAGCTGTCACTACAAAGAGCGTACAGAATGATAATGGGGTTGATAACAAGTTTGCCAAGAGTAGTTCAAAATAGATAGATAATGACGTTTGAACACAACAGTTCAAGCCTCGTTCTCTAAAGAAAAGAAAATTGTACATTTTAGTGCGCTTTATCTTCAAGAAGAAAAGAAATCTTCTTATGACGTTTGAACACAACAATTCAAGCCTCGTTCTCTAAAGAAAATAAAAGTGTACGCTTCAGTGCGCTTTATCTTCTGAAGAAGAGAAATCTTCTCAATTATGACCATTCTCATCAACATGCTTCATGCTTTTTCCATGCGAGCTAATTCATCAAGTGAACATAGTTATCGTTGCTAGTAATCTTATTCAACTTGCTCAATTAAAATGACGATGGCGACATCATATGCAACCTATGAGGGGGAGAAGTGTGAATTGACTACATTTTGGATGATTTCACTTATTCAATCAAGAATGGCAACTCCGTATGCAATTCTTGAGGGGGAGAAGAAGTGTGACAATTCTGCATGTTGAGTTACATCTAGAATAAATGGTCATACGGCTCCAAACTCATGTAAGAACCGAGCTTCTTCTTATCAGGTCATCTTCACATGAAGTTTCTTCTAAGAGCCGTTGGTTGACATCTTCTCACGGACTGATGAATTAATGACAAAGTGCTTCCAGTTGCGGGGCTGATTTCCTTGATGAATATCTTTCTGTTCTTGTTTGATTGGGAGAGATTTTAGTTAAGGGGATTTGCTATATGTAAGTTAACGGGAATGCTTTTGGTGAGTTGAAGATGTTAACTTTCTATTCCCCAAACGGACAATCTTGAAGAAGGTCGAGTCTACAGTCTGTTCTACATTTTTTGCTGCATGGTAGAAGACTAAAGACGAGTTGCATTTGATTATCCAAACACATCTTCTTATTCAAGGCATTTATCTAAAAGATTGTCGGTTTAGGGGAGAGCACTAATTGGGGGAGAGTGAAAAGTCCGATTTAATCCCCAATTAGATTTGCTCACATTGTTTCTTCAGCAAGTTGATTCTCACAGATATATTTGAGCTAATGGTCTTCTCAAACGATTTCTAGTACATGGGCTTATAATGTGTTGTTGATTCTGAAGTATCAAAACCAGCAAGGGGGAAGGAGACACACATCTAAACGCGAGTAAACTTGATGAACTTAATACTTCTAAGTGATTGAAGATATCCCGGGAAGACAAATTTCATTACCGCAGAGAAACTCAAGATTTGACTCATGGCTCTTAGTGTTCTTATTCCAACTATGTGGGGGAAGAGATGGAAGAGTTAGTTTCTGAAGATAAAAGAGGTACACGAGTGTGTGATGATTTCGATGTTATCGCAATCATCAGGAGAAAGAGATTGTGTACATTGGGGATGCTCAGTTGTTTCACTTGAGAGCTTAATCAGTGATTCAGTAGCAATCACTTATTCTGGAGTTGACATCCGCAGAGATAATCAGTAATTCAGAATGCTACTTCAATGTTATCGGTTATTCTTTCTTTGGGCATTTAGGTACTTCGGGTTCTTGAGCTTCATACACTATCATCTGGGGAGAGAAAAGTATACATCGGGGTTATTATTTGGATATTGGACTTAATCTAATACTTCGATGTTATAAGTTTCTTCGTCTTTAGGTATATGTGTATTCGGGTTCATGAGCTTTATTCCAAGAGACTGGCGGCATCAATTCAACTACTTGAGGGAATTTGTCTCTTGACACCTTTTGGTATGGATCGCTTCAGACGTCAGTAGAAAAGAAATATGAGAAGATTTTATTCAAGTGTGGGATGATTCTTTGTTGTTCTACTTGATGATATAACCTCGAACGCAGATTCACGATGATATTCTTAAGAGGAGCAGCAAGATCGATGATATAGTGTGCTTCTTTGTGCACCTGGCTAAGGCAAGCTCGAAAGAGAGCTTAGAATCTGCTCAATATGATGATTTTCGGTTTGGGGGGAAGCTACCAAAGTCTCACTTTCAGATGGTTCAATTTCTTTCTTCAATTCAAGAGCCTCAGAAGCTTTGGTGGTGAAAGTTTAAGAGATGATGACTTCTATCTCCGTAACGGGGTTGTTCGATATCCTTATCTCGGTACTCGTATCATCATCTTTCTTAAACTATATCATCAACTCTATCTTTGTAAATATTTATCAAAAAAAAAAAAAAAAATCCGACAAAAAGAAAATAAAAAAATATAAAACCAACAAAAAACCCATAAAAATCAGAAAATTTGAAAAATACCAAAAATATTGTTTTCTCAAGACATGTCTCCGGTATCGATAACATCTACGATCTTAGAAATGTCATTCAATAATGGCACGGGACTATAGATAAAGTTCGAGCAGGAGGTGTAAATATATATTTTTTCATAACATGTCTAAATCAATGGCTTGCGCTTAATTGATCAGTAACCCGCTCTAAAACCATGGTTTGCTATTATTTGAGATAGCGACCCGCTCTTCAAAGAAGGAAAGTGTCATTCTAAAACAATTTTCATAAATTCGCACTTATCCTAAAATCAATTTGAGGAAAGCATGTCAAGGATCATTGTTTTACACAAATATTTTCCTTCTAAAATTATTCGAAAAATATTTGTTGTTTTAAAATGGTGGAAAATGAGTTGCTTGAAAATCAATTAGAATATGAGTTTTCATAAATTTGCAAACTCAATCAATGACTTCAACAACTTTAAAACTTTTCAGAAAATGAGTCATTGATTGAGGGGGAGAATGTTTTCAAATCTATATCATCTAACGGGCTTATCTAATTATCTTACGTGCTTAACAGAAAAAGATGTTTGCCTATGTTGAAGGACAAGGAATCTAGGATATGATTGTTAGAATTAGATGACTATAGTTTGATAAACACATTATTCCCATGCTTTACATGATCTGATTGATATGTTGGATTGACTTGTATTAGTCGATTGCTGTTTGGGTGATGTCGTCCACCATATATCTATATGTATGTTGACTAACGTATGCAGATAAGGTGGTTTATAAGAATGTTCCCGATCCGGATTCCACAAAAGAAGATGATTGGATGCCGAATGGAAAGGGCAACTATTTCTTGGGTCGACAAAAGAAGAAATGGAGCTTAATTAGATCTCTATGAAGAGTTGGCATGATATATGCAACGTCAGAGGTCTCGCTGCATCAGCAGATGGTTTTCTTCAAGCCTTACAGCAACAACAGAAGCAGCTCAATCACCTAACGTATCTTTGTGTAGGACAAGTAGTGAATAACACCATTTTTGAAAACAAATTTGATAAAATTGTTTTGAAAATGGAAAAATATTGTTTTGAAAATAAATTGAAATAAATTTTGGAAATCAACTGGGCTTCATTTTTTTAAAACTTAAGTCACTCAATCAACGACTACGGTCATCGATTGAGGGGGAGAGTGATTTCAAATTGAATAGTTTCAAACAATATTTCTTCATAAAAGTCCGGTTTGTACAAAATAAGTGGTGATATAAAGATTTAATGTTATGTCATGGTATGATTTTCTTTAAAACTCAAAGATCTTTCAAAATGAAATTTTTTCTGTTCTTGTTTGATTGTGAAATTGTCTTATTTTACTAAAAGATCTCTTAAAACTATCATACCTGACACTAACAATTTTAATGTATTATCTTGATCGTTATCAGCTATTTTCAAAATTAAATACTGCCACATCTTTCCCCAAATTTTTCTAAATGATTTAAATCAATTGGGATCACAAATCTCAATTGGTTTGAAATTTTTGATCAGGGGAGAGATCGTGATTTAAATCTCAAATCGGTTTTAAAGGGTGATTGTTTCAAAAGCACTCATTCCTTCATGTGCCAAATGATTTCAAATACATGATGCACATGATTGAGGAGAAGCATTTAACCAAAAACCAGAAGAGCTTTTAAATCAGGCACATTTTCTCCCATGTTTTCTAAACCTTATTAAATCACTTGGGATCAAAAATCTCAAAGGGTTTGATATTTTTAATCGGGGGAGAAATTGTGATTTAATAATGAAATTTGATAAAAGGTGATCGTTTTGATTCAAATGTGCATGCTGCTCTCCCATATGTGCTAAACGCTTTCGAATCTCGAAGCACATATTGAGGGGGAGCATTTCATAAGAAAATAAACTTTCAAGGTACAAAGATTTCTATGTTTCAACATATGTACCTTAATTGATTTCTAAATGGTTTCTTAATGGCAGTGTAATCATGGAAGTACTTCAAAAACCTCCTTCCTCTATGTGCAAAATGATTTTCAAATATCCAACGCACATTTTGAAGGGGAGAATTTACCAAGAAAATCAAATGGCTTTTTCCACGAAAATTGAGATCAAAGAAAATTTTCAAAGACCTCTTCCTCTATGTGCTAAACAATTTCAAAATCATAAGAGCACATGTTGAGGGGGAGCATTTCTAAATGATCAAAACAATTAAGGTACAAAATGCTTTGATATTATGTCACAAGTACCTTGATTGATTTTCCAAATGATTTTTCAATTGGTTTCAAGAAGGAAAGAACAATACCAAAAGACCGACCAATTTACTTTATGAATGGTGTTATAAGGATGGTTAGGTTAGGTATTCGTTCCCACGATCCCTTGAGTGGAGGGATCTACCGAGACAATCCACTAGATAGTGTAGAGTCCTTAGGTATGATGAAAAGAAGGAGAAAAATGAGAATATGGGAAGAGTGCCGATCGAGGCAGAGCTAGAACTGGAATAAACCCAACAAGGTTCTAGTAATGAAGTCTCGTAAGCACCGAATAGGTTGAAGAATGAAAAGAAATGAATGTGAAAAGGGTGAAAAGAAATAGCCTCCAACAATTCAACCTTAGGCGTAAAGGGTTCAATTTATATACTCTTGGTTGTTACTAAGGTAACGCCGGTATTGAAGACAAGGCGTCATGGACCCGGTGACGACTACACTAAACTTCCCAAGCTACTCAAGTTCCTCTTAAAAGGGCTTGTTTCATTCTCACGGGAAACCTACATAATCTATCGACTTTCTCTTAGAGATTGTTGATATTGAAGAAAAAGACCCTCTCCCTAGTCTCCAGCATAGGAAACCAAATATGCACTAATTGAGTCTAGAGCCAGGAGAACATCCACAAAATCTCATTAGGACACAAAATTAATGAAGACTTGCTGTTTCACACAATGTGGAAAGTAAGTATATATTAAGAGTCCTAAGCATTATCCTTGTGGTATTGCCAGAACATCCGAGTGATATGTAAAAGTATTCACGATGAAGATGGAAATCCTTCTAGAGCTAACATCAAACAAGCTCTTGGTGGGTGACATGTGAGATCTTTTCTAAAGATCAAACTTGTGACAACTGGATAGAAACGATGGGGCAATTCACTCGTGAATCAACCTTGTTGAACCTAAAGATCTTGATAGATCTTAAAGCACTCGTAGATCGATAGTAATGCTTATGTAATCACAAACACACTATAAGACAGTCTTTATAACTTGTATTCAAGCGGAAATTAAACACAAGAACAAACATAAATAACTAAGAACACTTTGATCTTCTATGTATCTTTTTAATAATACTAAAAATTTGTTTTTCAACCCGTACTGATAACGCTACACGCGTCGTTCGGGGTCAAGGAAACTTCCTTTTCTTCAAGCAAGTTTTATAACACCCCAGGCGTTGAACCTAATCGTTGTAGTGTAGTAATTAGGGTAAGCCACGGGTATTGATATCGTTCTCTGGGAATAGGAATGCTAGTAAGGAGTTACTACGCTAAGGTTAAGGTTGAGGAAGATTATTTTTATCTTTTATATTTTATGAAAATGGAAAGGTACGAATCTCGGGTATTGGATTTGGGGGGGTTGGTATTTCACCGATTACTCTACTATTATCTAACTATCTAAACTAAGGTTGTGGGAGTCTATGTCTAATTAATGTGTGCTCGTATGATAGTTTAAAGATGTGTTTACTTAGGTTGTATTACTCCTTAATTATCTCCTATTGATGGTTGAGTTGTCACGTCTTATTCTTAGTTGCGTTGTGTGTCTAAAGTTGTAGGGTATGCGTTTCTCCCTAACTCTTTGAACTTACCAAAGGTCTTGTCTACAAACCCACTAGGGATGATAAACTCCTACTCTAAGGCGCTCTTTGGATGGTTTAGCCTACAACTACTCGTGTAATTATATTCTAAGGTTCACAAAGATGAATCAAGCATTAAGTACACAACGAATGACCTATCACATTACTAGATCATTAATCAACTAAGATAAGAAACAATCAATCAATATTCAATAATTAAGTTTCATACTTCCTAAGCAAACACACAAATAAATTAGCCGGACATGGAGAACATGCAAGCATACACACAAATAATCAAAGACATAATTGAATTAATGAAGTAAAGACTTATCTTGATGTAAGATAGGGTTTAAAACCCTAAAATCTTGTACAAGACACCTTAGGTTCGGTTTTAGGTTTTACTCCAAAGACTCTCCACACAAAGACCGAAAAATTCGGATTCTATATAAGATTACAATTGCGACGGCGTCACCTTATGTTTAGTGGCGCCGTCGTGTCGCCGTCATTAGGGTTTCGTCTTGGCGCGTTAACCTTGCGACGGCCACCTTATGTCCGTGAAGCCGCCCTCTTGACCGGCGTCGTCTGGATTGCATCTAGGCCGCCCGAGTAGCGACGGCCTACTCTTTTTAGCTGGACGTCGTCGCTTGAAAATACGAGTTTTGGGTTACGGGTGATGAGTGTGTAAATACTATCATTTTGGTTAAATCTGAACCGCAAAACGTTTAAAATGCTCGAATGCATCAAAATATCGAAAATATTCTAAAATTGCATTTTATATGTTTCGGATGCAAAATGTTTAAAATCGGATGAAAAATGAGCAAAGTTTGCATAATTGGCGCTTTCAGTCCCCAAGTTTCTTAAATTGTCGAAATAGTCCCCGAGTCCTAATTTCAAAGAAAAATCGCCAAAGGTCCTTTTAAAATCATAAGTTGTCGAATTAGTCCTTTGGTGAAAATGTAAAAGTTTGAGAAAATTACAAGTTTGGTCCTCCAAGTTTAAAATTTGGCAAAATGGTCCTTGGAAAATTTGAAAATGTCAAGTTTAGTCCTTATATTATTGTAACTTGTCACTTTTGGTCCCTTGAAACATCTTTGATGAATTGGCAGATTGGTCCTCCAATTTTCAGAATTTACACAAATAGTCCTTGTGTTTTAAACCTTTGCAAACCTCGCCTTGTCACTAACCAAATGGACCTGCCATAACCTTTTGGACCCCTTGTTTTGACCCCCTTGCAATATTAAACACCAGTCAAACACGTGGTCAAATAACCTACCGCCAAGACTTTCTTCCCACTTGCTTGCAAAACCGAGCTCCCATCCCCTCCTCACCTTATCCCTTCCATGTTCCCCACCTCCACACAACTACAAAATGCATTAATTACCTCACCCCTCATCTCACTCAACCTCAGCAGGTCAAAACACAATCTCCCGCCAAAAATGATCAACGGTCAAAAGTGGCTTAAGCTCATCCAATGGTCCAAAAAGATGGTGGGATCAAATCGAAACAAGTGGGAAGAAGTTTGGAATATAAAAAAGCAAGAGGAGAGATGGAAGAGTAGTAGAATTTAGTTAAAATTTCTTTAATGTCGTTTTTTATCAATGTATTAGTGTAGCTTAAAATATGTAATCTTTTGTTTCTATGATCAAAACTCAAGTGATTTTATCATTGTAACTGCTTTCAAGTCCTTATTTAAAGTTTCATTTCGGGCCCATGCTTTAATACTCTTGTTGAAAAATTGAGTTTTCAAATCTTATGTTAAAGCTTCTAATAGCTTATATCTAGTTCACTCAAGTTTATTTCACTTGTTAAAGCTTTTGTTAAACCTAGTGGTCATTTTTAAGCAAGTTTCATTCTTTGGTCAACAAAAGTCAAAGGGGGAATTCTTGTACTTTGGATATTAGACTAGACTTGGAAATACTTGCACGTCACATGTGACCTTGTTTACATCTTATTCAGCTCAAAATATAAGGTGACCAGTTTACTCTTTTCATTTTCAAGTTTTTAGTTTAAAATTGGTAAAAGTAGTTTCTTTGTTATTTACTGTTTAAGATTGCTTATTTATGTTAATTTCAGTTTAACTTAAGTTAGTTTGAGCTCCTGTTTAGACCGCATGCTCTGAATCGACACATGCTTTGTAAAATGCCATTTATGCCAATTAAAGGGTGTTTGGATCATTGGAGTAATCGTGTTTTAGATTAGTTCGGTGGATAAGTCTTGTAGTCCTAAGCTTGTTATGCTCCATTGAGATCAATTCAGTCACCCATTTGCACCCTAGAGCAGCTATAGTCAACTTTCACATGTAATCTGTCCCAATTGCTTAACTGTTGGATTTTTGGAGAATCAAAAGTTTGTTTTGTGTTCCAAATTCATAGGTCTAGCTTGCATTAGTTCAATTTCATCACATTACATCTATTTCAGTCCTTAAATCAAGATCAAATCTCAAGTTGGTCAACTTTTTAGTTTTGTTAAAAAAGTTAAAATCTTGAAAAATCAGTTTTGAGCCAAATGGGATGAATTTTCACAAGCTCAGTTCTGGGCCAAATCAAATGAAACTTGTTGTTTTAAAAATTCCTACTGGTCTAGTTCATTATTGTCATTTTTGTATAATTTTTTCAATTTTCTATAAGCTTCATATAGGCTTGTCAACATGGGCTTATATCCCCTGTGCAACTGACTCAGTATTGACCGAGTCTGCGCGAAGGTATTGCGATCTTTGCATCAAGCTCATCTGAGCTCCTCTAGGTCTAGCTTTTGGTTTACATGTTCTTAGCCAGGTCTTGATTGAGTTCCAACTTTTAGTTTTCACCCTCATCTTATTTGGTAGCTTATTCTTAAGCTTAAAGTAGGCCCCTAGAATCTGTTTTTGTGCTTAAACTCAAACAAGCCAAATCTTAGCAATTTGCAATATAGAGGTTTAGAGCAGTAGAGAATAGTTGCTTTTGAGTTATTTTAGCATAGTGTAGCCTTTGTTTCAGTTTGGTGGCCCTTGGTGCTCATTAGCTTATTCCAAGTGCTTATTTCTAAGCACTTGTGCTTGCAACTTCTTATTCCTTCATGCAACCCCTGTTTTTTATATTTTTCATATATTCTAAATATTATTTTAAGCTTATCTTGAATTTTCAGATTTTTCCAAGTTGGTTTGCTATTTTTCGCATTTTAATTACTTTTAGCACTTTTAAATAGCTTTTAATCCAAATAATTAAGAAAAGTTTCAAAAATAATTTTCATTTTCTTAAGTTAAGATAAATATAAAAACACAAAAATATTTTTCAGATTTTTCTTAGTTAAATTTGTATTTTAAGTAATTTAAGTAGTTTTAAATAGTTTTGATTCCTAGAAAATACAAAATAATCGAAAAATACAAAAATAGTTTTGAAAATTCTATTTTGTTATTTTAGATTTTTCTAAGTCATAATTTTATTTTTCTAGCTTTATTTCCTATTTTCTTGTATTTTAGGTAATTATTTAATAGTTAAAATAGTTTTAGTTAATAATAATTAGAATAATAGTTGTAAAAATAATTTTCTTTTCTAGAAATTTTATTTTATCATTAGGTTTGTAAAATGTTATTTTCATATTTTTAGGATTAATATTGTGTAAGTTTCACAATTTCATTTAGACGTAACGTAGTTTTTAATTCGGTTCATAAAACATAAAATCAAAACATCATTTTAAATATAGTGATAGCGTTTATTTAATATTTTTTATATTTTTAACTTCCTTTAATTTGCATTTAAGCCCTTGTAGTTTATGTCCTTTTCCTTAGTTATAATCTATCAAATCCCTTTTCCGTTCAAATCTCTCGATCACTATACGTTTGGTGATCCATTGCATAGCTCGCTGGGACATAACGACCCGGGAAAACACTATTCTCCCCAGATCTTCATTGCATTCATTTCTGAACCGTCTTAAGTTTCTTACGGTCGGCCATTCACAAGTCGCCGGCTTGAGTGATAAAACTTGACTGTTCGGGAGCGAATCAAATTTTAGCGCCACGGGAGATGTCTTGATTATCTTCCGTCTAGCGATTAGTGATTTGGATATTCACTCCTTGTTTATATCATCTATATATATTTATATTTTCTTATAAAAATCAAAACCCAAAAGATTTTCATTCTTTGTTTTCACATCATGTTTTTCAAAATACCAAAATATTCCTCTTTACCTCTTACCCTTTTTGATTCTTTATCTCTTTACCCTCTATCCATTTGATTCTAACTTCTTCTATTCTCATAGAATCTCTAGAGAACGACTGGGACGGTTGAAAACTTGAGACTTTATCGCAAATGTCAAGAATTCGTGTTGTTCGTGATGATCCATTAATCTGCGTAGGAAATGGAACGAGACACCGGGGTGACAAAGGACCGGATACTTCCTCCGATAATGGAAGTTCTAAACGTCCAACCTACGGTTATCCAAAAATCTAACCCCTCAATTGCTCCTAAGCCGTCTAGAATTGATCCTAAACTTTCACGATTTACGGTTAAAAGCAAACATGCAGAATTTCGACCGGTGACTAGCAAGAATGACTTGCCTAATCTTCACGTTTCTCAAGAACTAGAACCAGAGACCATAACGGAAGTGGTGGAAATTGCTAGCTCTCAGAGCACACCACTTGTCCCACCTCCTGATTTTTCAAAATGTTCTTCGAGACTTGATAGTCATTCAGATCACCATGTTGGTTTTGTTGATTCTTTGAATAAACCGATTCCTTCTCATAACTATCAAATGAAATCATTTATTCCTTGTGTCGGTTGTGGTGAGCCTCTCTTTGGTTCACCCTGTCGTTGGTGTACGTGTGTACAATGTGGTAATGATATTCATAACGGGAGTTGTTTGTTTTGTGGTTCGAGGAATTCATTTGATTATGATCCTAATCAGAACTCATTTAACGACCCTTCAAACTTTTCCAATTACCCACCACAGCCCGACTTATCTTCATATAATCAACATACTTGCTGTGAATATTGTGGAGGTCCTCACCAAGGATTTGAGTGTCAATCCGGAAACACGTTTGTCTATGAGCAGTTTTCCAATGATGATCGAACTTTGGTTATGACCGAATCCATATGATTCACGATCCAGACTCAACAGCTTTTTCTTGTAGTAGTCTGCTGGAGGTCCCCATTTCGGCTCGATTGTCAAATAGGAACCCATTTCCTTGTAACAATCATGACTCTCACCTGCTTTGACAATTTCCAACCTCCACAAGACCATACGGTTCAAACTCCACCGAGCCGTTGTCTCAAGAAATCTCCCAAGATTTTGAAACCGTAATGAAAACACTTGATGATATGATTAGTAACTTTAAGAATCAAGTGAGTGGTGAAAAGACCATGGGAGAATTGCTTGTCGAAGAGCGAGAAAAACGAGAGGCCCGCAAATCTAGGGAAGAATTATTAGTCCTAGAGCAAGCAGCTCTAAGGCGTTCCCAATTTCTCAAGGCAGCTCTATATGACGATGACGAGGAGAGTTTTATCCTTTAATATTATTTCTCAACTCCTCGGTCGGTTGATATCCCAAAGATTGAGATTCCATCTCAAACAATCGCTATCACACCAAGCTCCCACTCACTCTCTAAACATGGGGACGAGCATCTCGACAATCGTCTCGAAAAGGAATCGGACGAATTCATAAAGTCCAAGTGTTGAGAACCTTATCCCAATCCCAAGTGAGTCTCGTGGAATTCTTGACCATGAGTGTGATGTGTCTTCTCCTCTTACAAATGATCTTGTTGAGACTTTCTCCGATTTTGATGTGATTCTAGTGATGCCGATTCTTTATATTCTAAAGACATAGAATTTATTGATGCATCACTTCCACATTCGAGATCGTCAACTTAGAAGAGGATGTTGACCATGTTGTTTCCACAACAGTTAATACGACTATCACTAATCCCTTATTCGAATTCGATTCGAATTTACTCTAAATTCATTAATCCAATCTTTGATAGTGATGAGTCGACACGGAGACTATAATGGACGAGGTGCATATTTATAGCCCACGAAGTACCGCACATGGCCCACCTCCAGATACTCTTCACGAGGAGTTCCCGGTGAACTCACTCATATCATATCTCCACTGGAGTATGATTGCTTGGATGGCAAAAATCATGATCGGGGGGAGAGAATCTCAATTTGCATAGTTATGACAAATCTTCCCACCCTCCCTCCCGAGATGCTTTCCAAACCAAAGAGCTCAACCGATAAAATCCAAACGAGTGCTCGCACTTGATCCTGAGGAAGAAGATCTTATCATGATCGTCATCATGATTTTCCTTCTTTTCTTCACCTACCTGGTGACTTCCTCTCTTCTTCACTCGTTCGGGAGTGAGGACACTATCTTTGACCCCGGCATTTTCATTTATCATCTGTGAGCTGGTTCTATGTATATCTCATCGGTGTGGAACTTTCACGTGCTTCAAATGTTTGTCCAAACATCTTGAATGAAAGTCCGATGGAGATTGTTTCTTCCACTTTGCTTCCCATGAACCAATGAATTCGGGGTCGAGTCAAGCTAGCGACTCGGTAATCAAAACAAGAGCTAAACATGGGTTTTCACCCATGTGTACCGCCTAGTGGGGAGTTGCCCCCATGTTATATATATATAAGTTTTCATAAAAAAAAAAAAAAAAAAAAAAAAAAAAAAACTTTCTAAATAATGGCCGTAGTATTTCCTTTTACGTTCTCGGTTTCGCATAAACTGGGTACTTTGAATATTGAGGGCAATATTCATTTCTAAGTGTGGGGGATTCTCACGAATTTTATCATATAATTATACCGCCCAATTCCCGTTTTTGGCCAAAATTTTTTGGAGTAAGTGTTTTACACTTACTCATTTGGTTATCATCCGCCATGTCTAATAAACAAAAGGATTGGCTAATCCAAGAGCAAACGGCTCTTGGTAAAGATATCTCAAAACCGTTGATTGACTTGCAATTTGCCCAAAATTGTATGGTATTCATTCACCATATCCTAAAAAGTGAAGAGTTGGCTAGCCCGCAAGTTTATGGCTTGTGGTAAAGGCAATGGAAAAACCATAATTGGTAATCACCACCAAAGATAATATTGATAATTTATCTAAGAGTTGGCTAGTCCGAGCAAACGGCTCGGTAAAGACAAATCAAATCCGTTGAAAGGCGGTGGTTTGCTCAAAATCACATGGTTATTTGTACCATAGTTCTTACTTGAACTAAAACATTTGGCTACTCCGTAAGTAATGGCTTTTGGTAAAGAGATTCAAATCCATTAAGTTTTCTCAAAAGATTGCTAGGGACTAGCAATAGTTTAGTGTGGGGATTGATGAGTGTGTAAATACTCATCATTTTTGGTTAATCTGAATCGCAAAACGTTTAAAATGCTCGAAATGCATCAAAATATCGAAAATATTCTAAAATTGCATTTTATATGTTTCGGATGCAAAATGTTTAAAATCGATGAAAATGAGCAAAGTTTGCATAATTGGCGGTTTCAGTCCCCAAGTTTCTTAAATTGTCGAAATAGTCCCCGAGTCCTAATTTCAAAGAAAAATCGCCAAAGGTCCTTTTAAAATCATAAGTTGTCGAATTAGTCCTTTGGTGAAAATGTAAAAGTTTGAGAAAATTACAAGTTTGGTCCTCCAAGTTTAAAATTTGGCAAAATGGTCCTTGGAAAATTTGAAAATGTCAAGTTTAGTCCTTATATTATTGTAACTTGTCACTTTTGGTCCCTTGAAACATCTTTGATGAATTCAAGATTGGTCCTCCAATTTTCGAATTTACACAAATAGTCCTTGTGTTTTAAACCTTTGCAAACCCTTGGCCTTGTCACTAACCAAATGGACCCTGCCATAACCTTTTGGACCCCTTGTTTTGACCCCCTTGCAATATTAAACACCAGTCAAACCTGTGGTCAAATAACCCTACCCGCCAAGACTTTCTTCCCCACTTGCTTGCCTGCAAAACCAGAGCTCCCATCCCCCCTCCTCACCTTATCCCTTCCATGTTCCCCCCACCTCCACACAACTACAAAATGCATTAATTACCTCACCCCTCATCTCACTCAACCTCGCAGTCAAACACAATTTCCGCCAAAATGATCAACGGTCAAAAGTGGCTTAAGCTCATCCAATGGTCCAAAAGATGGTGGGATCAAATCGAAACAAGTGGGAAGAAGTTTGGAATATAAAAGAAGCAAGAGGAGAGATGGAAGAGTAGTAGAATTTAGTTAAAAATTTCTTTAATGTCGTTTTTTTATCAATGTATTAGTGTAGCTTAAAATATGTAATCTTTTGTTTCTATGATCAAAACTCAAGTGATTTTATCATTGTAACTGCTTTCAAGTCCTTATTTAAAGTTTCATTTCGGGCCCATGCTTTAATACTCTTTGTTGAAAAATTGAGTTTTCAAATCTTATGTTAAAGCTTCTAATAGCTTATATCTAGTTCACTCAAGTTTATTTCAACTTGTTAAAGCATTTGTTAAACCTAGTGGTCATTTTAAGCAAGTTTCATTCTTTGGTCAACAAAAGTCAAAGGGGAATTCTTGTACTTTGGATATTAGACTAGACTTGAAATACTTGCACGTCACATGTGACCTTGTTTACATCTTATTCATTTCAAAATATAAGGTGACAGTTTACTCTTTTCATTTTCAAGTTTTAGTTTAAAATTGGTAAAAGTAGTTTCTTTGTTATTTATTGCTTAAGATTGCTTATTTATGTTAATTTTAGTTTAACTTAAGTTAGTTTGAGCTCTGTTTAGACTTGCATGCTCGAATCGACACATGCTTTGTAAAATGCCATTTATGCCACTTAAAGGGGTGTTTGGATCATTGGAGTAACGTGTTTTAGATTAGTTCGATGGATAAGTCTTGTAGTCCTAAGCTTGTTATGCTCCATTGAGATCAATTCATCACCCATTTGCACCCTAGAGCGACTATAGTCAACTTTCACATGTAATCTGTCCCAATTGCTTAACTGTTGGATTTTGGAGAATCAAAGTTTGTTTGTGTTCCAAATTCATAGGTCTAGCTTGCATTAGTTCAATTTCATCACATTACATCTATTTGGTCCTTAAATCAAGATCAAATCTCAAGTTGGTCAACTTTTCGGTTTTGTTAAAAAGTCAAAATCTTGAAAATCGGTTTGAGCCAAATGGGATGAATTTTCACAAGCTCAGTTCTGGGCCAAATCAAATGAAACTTGTTGTTTTAAAAATTCCTACTGGTCTAGTTCATTATTGTCATTTTTGTATAATTTTTTCAATTTTCTATAAGCTTCATATAGGCTTGTCAACATGGGCTTATATCCCCTGTGCAACTGACTCAGTATTGACTGAGTCTGCACAGGGGTATTGCAGTCTTTGCATCAAGCTCATCTGAGCTCCTCTAGGTCTAGCTTTTGGTTTACATGTTCTTAGCCAGGTCTTGATTTAGTTCCAACTTTTAGTTTTCACCCTCATCTTATTTGGTAGCTTATTATTAAGCTTAAAGTAGGCCCCTAGAATCTGTTTTTGTGCTTAAACTCAAACAAGCCAAATCTTAGCAATTTGCAATATAGAGGTTTAGAGCAGTTGAGAATAGTTGCTTTTGAGTTATTTTAGCATAGTGTAGCCTTTGTTTCAGTTTGGTGGCCCTTGGTGCTCATTAGCTTATTCCAAGTGCTTATTTCTAAGCACTTGTGCTTGCAACTTCTTACTCCTTCACGCAACCCCTGCTTTTTATATTTTCATATATTCTAAATATTATTTTAAGCTTATCTTGAATTTTCAGATTTTTCCAAGTTGGTTTGCTATTTTTACGCATTTTAATTACTTTTTAGCACTTTTAAATAGCTTTTAATCCAAATAATTAAGAAAAGTTTCAAAAAATAATTTTCATTTTTCTTAAGTTAAGATAAATATAAAACACAAAAAATATTTTTCAGATTTTCTTAGTTAAATTTGTATTTTAAGTAATTTAAGTAGTTTTAAATAGTTTTTGATTCCTAGAAAATACAAAATAATCGAGAAAAATACAAAAATAGTTTTGAAAATTCTATTTTGTTATTTTAGATTTTTCTAAGTCATAATTTTATTTTTCTAGCTTTATTTCCTATTTTCTTGTATTTTAGGTAATTATTTAATAGTTAAAAATAGTTTTTAATTAATAATAATTAGAATAATAGTTGTAAAAATAATTTTCTTTTTCTAGAAATTTTATTTTATCATTAGGTTTGTAAAAATGTTATTTTCATATTTTTAGGATTAATATTGTGTAAGTTTCACAATTTCATTTGTACGTAACGTAGTTTTTAATTCAGTTTCATAAAAACATAAAATCAAAACATCATTTTAAATATAGTGATAGCGTTTATTTAATATTTTTATCTTTTAACTTCCTTTAATTTGCATTTAAGCCCTTGTAGTTTATGTCCTTTTCCTTAGTTATAATCTATCAAATCCTTTTCCGTTCAAATCTCTCGATCACTATATCGTTTGGTGATCCATTGCATAGCTCATTGGGACATAACGACCGGAAAACACTATTCTCCCAGATCTTCATTGCATTCGTTTTGAACCGTCTTAAGTTTCTTACGGATCGGCCATTCACAAGTCGCCATTGAGTGATAAAACTGATTGTTCGGGAGCGAATCAAATTTTTAGCGCCACGGAGTCAGTCTTGATTATCTTCCGTCTAGCAGATTAGTGATTTGGATATTCACTCTTGTTTATATCATCTATATATATTTATATTTTCTTATAAAAATCAAAACCCAAAAGATTTTCATTCTTTGTTTTCACATCATGTTTTTCAAAAATACCCAAAATATTCCTCTTTACCCTCTTACCCTTTTTGATTCTTTATCTCTTTACCCTCATCCATTTGATTCTAACTCTTCTATTCTCATAGAATCTCTCGAGAACGACTGGGACGAAGTTGAAAAACTTCGGACTTTATCGCAAATGTCAAGAATTCGTGTTGTTCGTGATGATCCATTAATTACTGCGTAGGAAATGGAACGAGACACCGGGTGACAAAGGACCGATACTTCCTCCGATAATGGAAGTTCTAATACGTCCAACCTACGGTTATCCAAAAATCTAACCCCTCAATTGCTCCTAAGCCGTCTAGAATTGATCCTAAACTTTCACGATTTACGGTTAAAAGCAAACATGCGAATTTCGACCGGTGACTAGCAAGAATGACTTGCCTAATCTTCACGCTTCTCAAGAACTAGAACCAGAGACCATAACGAAGTGGTGGAAATTGCTAGCTCTCGAGCACACCACTTGTCCCACCTCCCGATTTTTCAAAATGTTCTTCGAGACTTGATAGTCATTCGAGATCACCATGTTGGTTTTGTTGATTCTTTGAATAAACCGATTCCTTCTCATAACTATCAAATGAAATCATTTATTCCTTGTGTCGGTTGTGGTGAGCCTCTTTGGTTCACCATGTCGTTGGTGTACGTGTGTACAATGTGGTAATGATATTCATAACGGAGTTGTTTGTTTTGTGGTTCGAGGAATTCATTTGATTATGATCCTAATCGAACTCATTTAACGACCTTCAAACTTTTCCAATTACCCACCACACCCGACTTATCTTCATATAATCAACATACTTCTTGTGAATATTGTGGAGGTCCTCACCAAGGATTTGAGTGTCAATCCGAAACACGTTTGTCTATGAACAGCTTTTCCAATGATGATCGAACTTTGGTTATGACCGTAATCCATATGATTCACCGATCCGCACTCAACAGTTTCTTGTTGTGAGTCTTGTGGAGGTCCCTATTTCACTCGATTGTCAAATAGGAACCCATTTCCTTGTAACAATCATGACTCTCCTTGCTTTGACAATTTCCAACCTCCACAAAGACCATACGGTTCAAACTCCACCTGAGCCGTTGTCTCAAGAAATCTCCCAAGATTTTGAAACCGTAATGAAAACACTTGATGATACTTTAAGAATCAAGTGAGTGGTGAAAAGACCATGGGAGAATTGCTTGTCGAAGAGCGAGAAAAACGAGAGGCCCGCAAATCTAGGGAAGAATTATTAGTCCTAGAGCAAGCAGCTCTAAGGCGTTCCCAATTTCTCAAGGCAGCTCTATATGACGATGACGAGGAGAGTTTTATCCTTTTAATATTATTTCTCAACTCCTCGTCGGTTGATATCCCATAGCTTGAGATTCCATCTCAAACAACTGCTATCACACTCAAGCTCCCACTCACTCTCTAAACATGGGGGACGAGCATCTCGACACTGTTCCTGAAAAGGAATCGGACGAATTCATAAAGTCCAGTGTTGAGAACCTTATCCCAATCCCAAGTGAGTCTCAGGGAATTCTTGACCATGAGTGTGATGTGTCTTCTCCTCTTACAAATGATCTTGTTGAGACTTTCTCCGATTTTGACAGTGATTCTAGTGATGCCGATTCTTTATATTCTAAAGACATAGAATTTATTGATGCATCACTTCCACATTCAGAGATCGTCAACTTAGAAGAGGATGTTGACCATGTTGTTTCCACAACAGTTAATACGACTATCACTAATCCCTTATTCGAATTCGATTCTGAATTTACTCTAAATTCAGTTAATCCAATCTTTGATAGTGATGAGTCTGACACGGAGACTATAATGGACGAGGTGCATATTTATAGCCCACAAAGCACCGCACATGTCCCACCTCCAGATACTCTTCACGAGGAGTTCCCAGTGAACTCACTCATATCATATCTCCACCGGAGTATGATTGCTTGGATGGCAAAATCATGATCGGGAGAGAATCTCAATTTGCATAGTTATGACAAATCTTCCCACCCTCCTCCCGAGATGCTTTCCAAACCAAAGAGCTCAACCGATAAAATCCAAACGAGTGCATCGACTGATCCCGAGGAAGAAGATCTTATCCTGATCGTCATCATGATTTTCCTTCTTTTCTTCACCTACCGGTGACTTCCTCTCTTCTTCACTCGTTCGGGAGTGAGGACACTATCTTTGACCCCGGCATTTTCATTTATCATCGTGAGCGGTTCTATGTATATCTCATCGGTGTGGAACTTTCACGTGCTTCAAATGTTTGTCCAAACATCTTGAATGAAAGTCCGATGGAGATTGTTTCTTCCACTTTGCTTCCCATGAACCAATGAATTGGGTCGAGTCAAGCTAGCGACTCGGTAATCAAAAAAAGAGCAAAACATGGGTTTTCACCCATGTGTATCGCCCCTAGTGTGGGGAGTTGCCCACATGTTATATATATATAAGTTTTCATAAAAAAAAAAAAAAAAAAAAAAAAACTTTCTAAATAATGGCCGTAGTATTTCCCTTTACGTTCTCGGTTTCCGCATAACGCGGTACTTTGAATATTGAGGGCAATATTCATTTCTAAGTGTGGGGGATTCTCACTAATTTTATCATATAATTATACCGCCCAATTCCCGTTTTTGGCCAAAATGTTTTTGGAGTAAGTGTTTTACACTTACTCATTTGGTTATCGATCCGCCATGTCTAATAAACAAAAGGATTGACTAATCCAAGAGCAAACGGCTCTTGGTAAAGATATCTCAAAACCGCTGACGGCTTGCAATTTGCCCAAAATTGTATGGTATTC
The DNA here is from genome assembly GCA_022545495.1 of Chrysanthemum lavandulifolium. Lineage (NCBI taxonomy): Eukaryota > Viridiplantae > Streptophyta > Magnoliopsida > Asterales > Asteraceae > Chrysanthemum > Chrysanthemum lavandulifolium. The sequence goes on along the minus strand of CM040242.1, from coordinate 47,889,576 downwards.
ACCACCATATCCTAAAAAGTGAAGAGTTGGCTAGCCCGCAAGTTTATGGCTTGTGGTAAAGGCGATGGAAAAACCATAATTGGTAATCACTCACCAAAGATAATATTGATAATTTATCTAAGAGTTGGCTAGTCCGAGCAAACGGCTTCGTAAAGACAAATCAAATCCGTTGAAAGTCGGTGGTTTGCTCAAAATCACATGGTTATCGGTGTACCATAGTTCTTACTTGAACTAAAACATTTGGCTACTCCGTAAGTAATGGCTTTTGGTAAAGAGATTCAAATCCATTAAGTTTTCTCAAAAGATTGCTAGGGACTAGCAATAGTTTAGTGTGGGGATTGATGAGTGTGTAAATACTCATCATTTTGGTTAATCTGAGCGCAAAACGCTTAAAATGCTCGAATGCATCAAAATATCGAAAATATTCTAAAATTGCATTTTATATGTTTCGGATGCAAAATGTTTAAAATCAGATGAAAAATGAGCAAAGTTTGCATAATTGGCAGTTTCAGTCCCCCAAGTTTCTTAAATTGTCAGAAATAGTCCCTGAGTCCTAATTTCAAAAGAAAAATCGCCAAAGGTCCTTTTAAAATCATAAGTTGTCAGAATTAGTCCTTTGGTGAAAAATGTAAAAAGTTTGAGAAAATTACAAGTTTGGTCCTCCAAGTTTAAAATTTGGCAAAAATGGTCCTTGGAAAATTTGAAAATGTCAAGTTTAGTCCTTATATTATTGTAACTTGTCACTTTTGGTCCCTTGAAACATCTTTGATGAATTGGCAGCATTGGTCCTCCAATTTTCAGAATTTACACAAATAGTCCTTGTGTTTTAAACCTTTGCAAACCCTTGGCCTTGTCACTAACCAAATGGACCCTGCCATAACCTTTTGGACCCCCTTGTTTTGACCCCCCCTTGCAATATTAAACACCAGTCAAACCTGTGGTCAAATAACCCTACCCGCCAAGACTTTCTTCCCCACTGCTTGCTCGCAAAACCGAGCTCCCATCCCCTCCTCACCTTATCCTTCCATGTTCCCCACCTCCACACAACTACAAAATGCATTAATTACCTCACCCCTCATCTCACTCAACCTCAGCAGGTCAAAACACAATTTCCCGCCAAAAATGATCAACGGTCAAAAGTGGCTTAAGCTCATCCAATGGTCCAAAAAGATGGTGGGATCAAATCAGAAACAAGTGGGAAGAAGTTTGGAATATAAAAAGAAGCAAGAGGAGAGATGGAAGAGTAGTAGAATTTAGTTAAAAATTTCTTTAATGTCGTTTTTTTTATCAATGTATTAGTGTAGCTTAAAATATGTAATCTTTTGTTTCTATGATCAAAACTCAAGTGATTTTATCATTGTAATCTGTTTTCAAGTCCTTATTTAAAGTTTCATTTCAGTTCCATGCTTTAATACTCACTGTTGAAAAATTGAGTTTTCAAATCTTATGTTAAAGCTTCTAATAGCTTATATCTAGTTCACTCAAGTTTATTTCAGCTTGTTAAAGCATTTGTTAAGCCTAGTGGTCATTTTTAAGCAAGTTTCATTGCTGGTCAACAAAAGTCAAAGGGGGGGAATTCTTGTACTTTGGATATTAGACTAGACTTGGAAATACTTGAACGTCACATGTGACCTTGTTTACATCTTATTCAGCTCAAAATATACGGTGACCAGTTTACTCTTTTCATTTTCAAGTTTTTAGTTTAAAATTGGTAAAAGTAGTTTCTTTGTTATTTACTGTTTAAGATTGCTTATTTATGTTAATTTCAGTTTAACTTAAGTTAGTTTGAGCTCCTGTTTAGACTGCATGCTCTGAATCAGACACATGCTTTGTAAAATGCCATTTATGCCACTTAAAGGGGTGTTTGGATCTGTTGGAGTAACTGTGTTTTAGATTAGTTCAGTGGATAAGTCTTGTAGTCCTAAGCTTGTTATGCTCCATTGAGATCAATTCAGTCACCCATTTGCACCCTAGAGCAGCTATAGTCAACTTTCACATGTAATCTGTCCCAATTGCTTAACTGTTGGATTTTTGGAGAATCAAAAGTTTGTTTTGTGTTCCAAATTCATAGGTCTAGCTTGCATTAGTTCAATTTCATCACATTACATCTATTTCAGTCCTTAAATCAAGATCAAATCTCAAGTTGGTCAACTTTTCAGTTTTGTTAAAAAAGTCAAAATCTTGAAAAATCAGTTTTGAGCCAAATGGGATGAATTTTCACAAGCTCAGTTCTGGGCCAAATCAAATGAAACTTGTTGTTTTAAAAATTCCTACTGGTCTAGTTCATTATTGTCATTTTTGTATAATTTTTTCAATTTTCTATAAGCTTCATATAGGCTTGTCAACATGGGCTTATATCCTCTGCAACTCGACTCAAGATTGATCGAGTGCCTCACAGGTATTCGATCTTTGCATCAAGCTCATCCGAGCTCCTCTAGGTCTAGCTTTTGGTTTACATGTTCTTAGCTGGTCTTGATTTAGTTCCAACTTTTAGTTTTCACCCTCATCTTATTTGGTAGCTTATTATTAAGCTTAAAGTAGGCCCCTAGAATCTGTTTTTGTGCTTAAACTCAAACAAGCCAAATCTTAGCAATTTGCAATATAGAGGTTTAGAGCAGTTGAGAATAGTTGCTTTTGAGTTATTTTAGCATAGTGTAGCCTTTGTTTCAGTTTGGTGGCCCTTGGTGCTCATTAGCTTATTCCAAGTGCTTATTTCTAAGCACTTGTGCTTGCAGCTTCTTACTCCTTCACGCAACCCCTGTTTTTTATATTTTTCATATATTCTAAATATTATTTTAAGCTTATCTTGAATTTTTCAGATTTTTCCAAGTTGGTTTGCTATTTTTCTGCATTTTAATTACTTTTTAGCACTTTTTAAATAGCTTTTAATCCAAATAATTAAGAAAAGTTTCAAAAAAATAATTTTTCATTTTTCTTAAGTTAAGATAAATATAAAAACACAAAAAAATATTTTTTCAGATTTTTCTTAGTTAAATTTGTATTTTTAAGTAATTTAAGTAGTTTTAAATAGTTTTTGATTCCTAGAAAATACAAAAATAATCAGAAAAATACAAAAATAGTTTTGAAAATTCTATTTTGTTATTTTAGATTTTTCTAAGTCATAATTTTATTTTTCTAGCTTTATTTCCTATTTTCTTGTATTTTAGGTAATCATTTAATAGTTAAAAATAGTTTTTAATTAATAATAATTAGAATAATAGTTGTAAAAATAATTTTCTTTTTCTAGAAATTTTCTTTTATCATTAGGTTTGTAAAAATGTTATTTTCATATTTTTAGGATTAATATTGTGTAAGTTTCACAATTTCATTTGTACGTAACGTAGTTTTTAATTCAGTTTCATAAAAACATAAAATCAAAAGCATCATTTTAAATATAGTGATAGCGTTTATTTAATATTTTTTATCTTTTTAACTTCCTTTAATTTGCATTTAAGCCCTTGTAGTTTATGTCCTTTTCCTTAGTTATAATCTATCAAATCCCTTTTCCGTTCAAATCTCTCGATCACTATACGTTTGGTGATCCATTGCATAGCTCGCTGGGACATAACGACCCGGGGAAACACTATACTCCCCTGATCTTCATTGAGTTTGTTTCTGAACTGTTTTAAGTTTCTTACGGTCGGCCATTCACAAGTGGCCGGCTTGTGTGATAAAACTTGACTGTTCGGGAGCGAATCATGGACCGTCACAAAAATCTTGGGACGGCGTCGCCATTAGCACTCGACGCCGCCTTCTAGTTTCAAAGAATCGTGAGTGTCTCGATTTTGACTTTGGCGATTTTCTTCATATATTCGCGCCTTTTCGTCAAATAAGTGCCATTCCAAAGATTTTGCCTTCACGAGACCTAAAAAGTGAAAAGGAACGATATTAAGCAATAACGGATACAAAAGTGATCAAATAAGGACTTAAACGACCCTCAAAATGGTACCTTTAAAACCTTATCAAATATCCCTACACTTGTTATTTGCTTGTCCTCAAGCAAATGTGGTTTTAGCCAATTAATTTATAAGTTAGGGGTCATGAAGCATTAATTCAAAACGGTCCACAACACATATAAGCCCATAAAAGTCATAACAAGCACGGAATTACATACTAGCACCTCACATGGGGTGTTTGGATTCTCATCTCTCTCGGGTGTATATATGAAATATAACAAATAGGAAATGGAAGATAAACACTCATTAACCGGTCCTAGTACATAGATTACCATAGGCTTGAGAATAGATCAAACCTCCATCGCTTTGGCGTAAGCACCTAGGAAAGACTATCAAAGAGGTCTTTAAAGGGTTGTAATGTTAGGCTTACGGTAGGAAATAAGGGTTTGGTGGGATAGGCTATTTAGTGGTGGTAAGTCAAAATCTTTATGTTAATCGCGATATGAAGAATGGCGTTGCTAAGCCAAGACTCGACACTCTAAACTCTAGATAACCTGAAATAAACAAACAAAAATTTAAAGGATAGATGTAGGATGGTAGCCCGTATTTTTTTTTTTTTTCACTCTTTTTTTTTCTTTTTCTTTTTTTTTTTTTTTTTTTTTTTTTCATACACTTTACTCTACCATCCTCTACGATAACATCAAAATAATAGGATTTACAGCATATCCCTACACTTGAGTTTTATTACTCTAACACTAATTTGACCCGATTTGAAAAGATCAAAACACTTGGGGTACATTATTATGCAAACAAAGGGAATTTGAATTTTAACGCTCCATTCCGTCATTTCATAAACTTTAACTTTTCCCATGAATCCAAATCATCCCAAAGCGTATACAAAGGATATGACTCGACTTAGCAACTTATGCAAGCAACTAGATAATTGAACTAAGGGTTGGGGTGATAACACAAATTTGCACTAAAAGTGAGTGCATAAGGGTAGGCTAAGGCGATTTGGGTGTATATTTGGGGGTGGGGTGTAAACAATGTTTTCATTGATATTCGGAAAAAACCGAAATATCACGAGAACCGCGAAAAGGATAGGCTCTGAGGGGTTAACTAGGGGTATCGTGTACTAAAGATGAGTACAACGCAAAGGGTGTGGGAGAATTACTCAACCGATATGGAAGAAGTAATTATATTACAGGTATCAAACAAGGGTTTATCCTAATGCCTCTTATCATTTAGTTATTCTTAACTACACAAGTGTAGCCTCACTTGCGATCTCGGAATGCATCACAAAACAAGTTCTAGAATCTAATAAACTACCGGTTCACACTCTAAGCATTAAAGATGAATGCTTTAATTCCTACTAATCTAAGGGCGATCCTCACATTTTGGTGGAATTTGGGTGGTAAAGGGTTTTGTGCTAGTCGATAACTTCCTATCCGTGAGACGCTTTTGTTAAGACTAATGGCCCACTCTTATATGTCATGAAAAATTTTAAATTTGGTGCCAAAATTACCCTAACCGACATTTTCTCATGGTTTATTACACAATCACAATTGGACAAAGAAAATAGTCAAGGATAAGCATAGTTTCAAAGTTCCGCTTTATTTTCCCTCCTACACTTAAACCGAACATTGTCCCCAATGTTCCCGAAAGTATCAAAGTTATGATAAAAGAAGGTAATTAAAAGCGAAAGAAACTAGTACTCCCGATTAGCTCGGTAGATCCGTGTAAAGTGGTGGTTAAATCCTTTTCAAGAAGAATTATTGCGTGAAAAGCTCCTTCCAATCTTATGTAATTTCTTCTTGACAAACTAAACTCGCACACTTGAAGAAAACAAACGAAACCTTCAGCGTAAAATCGGTGGTAATAATATATAAGACTCGATTTAAACTAAGATATAATGCTTGTGGAATGGATGTTTACTGAATTTCTAAGAAAATTAAAACCGGAAAATTCCAAAAATTTATAAGTGGCTCGAAAACGAGAAAAAGTAACTCGATGTTTTACTCCTTCTCGACGCCGTCAGTTGCAATCTCGACGCCGTCAAAGTTATCCCGACAAAACCGGTCTCGATTTTCGAAAAAATTCGGAAAATTTACATCTTTAGAATCTGGAAAATTTCGCAAAACATCCATTATGACTCGACACAAGCATTTGACTCGAACAAACAAACATAAATATCTTTTAGTTAATTGTTATTCTCATGTTTACGCTTTTGAAAACGTGTGTAATCCTCCCTACACTTATCCCTTATGTAAAATACCTTTATATGCAATTAAGACGAAGTTAAAAACAAAATAAAGCATTTTACAAATTTAAACATGAGGATAAACAATTAATAAAAGATATATGACACTAACAAGCAAACAATTAAGCATGGGTTGCCTCCCACGAAGCGCTTTTCTTTATTTAAGAGTCTTGTAGCTAGACTCATAGTCGTACTCCTACGTTTTCTCATCATCGCCCTCTTGACCCTTTGTTTTTCCTTCATCGAAAGGGTGTAGACGCTGTATGCTCACCGTGGATTCCTTGCCAACGCTGTCAATTATGGCGACGGTTTTATCTTTTAAATTGGTCTCCTTAACTGTGAAAGGCCCAAACCATCTTGGTTTGTTTCTTCCTCGTAATGCCCTTATCCGAGATCTATACAAGAGCACTTTTTCTCCCTTTAGAAATTCCTTAGGGTCCTTTTGTACCTTAGGTATTGAAGTGGGATTGCTTCCTAACTTTTATCGGGTTTCCACAATGTCGCATACAATCCTTGAACCATAAAGTCTCTAAGCCCTTTTTCCTAGTCATTTATCTTCTTCTTGACATTGTTGCCGGGGCTTTTCGATTTCCACCGTAATCATTTCCATAATCTTAAGAGGGTATCTTGGGATGATGGGTATCCTAGCGCACCCTTCCCGCTTTTGAGTATCATGATGCCTTCTCGGCATTTGATGGTTGCCTTGGCGGTGGCCGTGAACGGTGTCCCAAGAATGAGGGTACGTTTTATCTTCCTCAACATCAATGATCACGAAATCCACCGGATAAACGATGTTAGCCACCTCAATTAGAACATCAAACGATTCCTACGGGTGGACATAAGTATGATTAGCTAAGGAAAGTCTAAGGTCGGTTTTGGCTGGTTTCTCATTAGTTAACTTATTATAGATTGACAATGGCATTATGTTCACATCGGTTCCTTGATCGGCCAAGGCATTTATATTGTCCATGTCACCGACACTAAGCGGTATCACGAAATTCCTCGTGGTGTCTCGTTTTCTTGTTAACGGTTTTTATAACCAACTCATACAGAGGTTCCATAGGTAAGGCGTCGATTCTTCTTCCGTCATTTTTCCTTCAAGAGCTTCCCTAAGAACTTCATTGTACCTAAAGTTGTTTACTTGGTTTGCAATGGTTTTCTTGTTAATTTCGTGCTTAAGGTAGTACTCAATGGTCTCGTGTTCATCATTAGGCATGCATCATCCTTCGTGCTTTCCTCGCTTTTCCACATCTCGGTCCTTGCATTCTCGTGCATGATGGAAACGGCGTTTACAAATGAAGTGGGAGGGCAATCATTGCTTCTACGAGCACTTTTTGGGAACCTTTGTTTTGGTAAATTCAATTACCAAATCCATCATTTCTTTCATTTTCCTTGCATTTCCTCTCTCGCCTATAAACCTCCTCTTCAACCGCTAATCTCTCCGTATGAGCTGCCATGTACTCCTCATTTGATCCTTGAAGCTTGGTGAAAGTGGTATTGGGAAGTAGAACAGGCGCCTTTTCGAACTCGGGTTTTGCTCGCGACTGGGATTCCAAAAGAGGTGGAGCGGTTGGTGGAGTGGGCGGATTTGACGACCTCTCGAGGAATTTGTACGGGTGCTCTTTTCTGCCTTTCCATAAGATAATCAATTCTCTCTCGATGGCACTCAATTGCTCTTCGAGTGTATCGGAGGATTCGTAAGGAGTGGATACGGCATTAACCACGTTAATCGGAGTTTCGGAGATTCACCCAATCTTCGTGGCTTTGATCGGCAAGCTCCTCTATAATATCCCATGATTTCTCCGCATTAAAGTCGCCGAGTCTTCCACCGCGGCTCGATCAATGGATCGCCGAGTGATGAAATCGAGATGATCATAGAAGATTTGGATTGAAGCCATAGATCAATGCCATGGTGTGGAAGTCTACGGAGTAGTTCCTAAATCGAGTCCATGCTTTGTAAAGAGACTCACCTTGGAGTCATTGAATGTCAAGATGTCTCGCCTAAGCTTAGTGGTTCTCCGGTGGGAAAAATTGAGCAAGGAAGCGAGAGGTAAGATCATCCCAACTTGAGATGGAGCCATGGAAGTCGCTCAAGCCAATTACTAGCTTGGTCCCGTAGAGAATGGAAGAGACGCAGCGCGTGGTCTCCCGAGTAGTAGCATCAAGGTCGATGGAATCGACAATTTTGAGGAAATCCCTCAGATGTCGATTTGGATCTTCTGAACGAAGTCCATGGAATGCACATCCGCTTTGCACCAACCGGATGGTGCCGGATCGCAGGCCGTAGTTTGGGCTTGGTCGGGAAGCTCAATGGTGTTCCTATAGCCTAGGTGGCTTGGTCTCGAGTATTCACCAAGAGTACGGGCTCTTGGCGGGTCATTGGTGGTGGGTTGATGAAAGGTAGTGGGTTATCACCTTCCATGATGAAAAGTGATGGGGTTACGAACAAAGGTCACGAATAAGGGGATAGACTAAGAGGAAGCTAAAATGAGAAAGAGTTTACTTGATAGAATCAAGCAAAGAACCTAAACGAGGTGGACTACTAACTAGCTATTCTATTCCCGGCATGGCGCCTAAAACTTGATAACGCCGCACGCGCCGTTCGGGGTCAAGGAAACTTCCTTTTCTTGAGCAAGTTTTATAACACCCCAGGCGTTGAACCTAATCGTTGTAGTGTAGTAATTAGGGTAAGCCACGGGTATTGATATCGTTCTCTGGGAATAGGAATGCTAGTAAGGAGTTACTACGCTAAGGTTAAGGTTGACGAAGATTATTTTTATCTTTTATATTTTATGAAAATGGAAAGGTACGAATCTCGAGTATTGGATGGGGGGTTGGTATTTCACCGATTACTCTACTATTATCTAACTATCTAAACTAAGGTTGGGAGTCTATGTCTAATTAATGTGTGCTCGTATGATAGTTTAAAGATGTGTTTTCTTAGGTTGTATTACTCCTTAATTATCTCCTATTGATGGTTGAGTTGTCGCGTCTTATTCTTAGTTGCGTTGTGTCTAAAGTTGTAGGGTATGCTTTCTCCCTAACTCTTTGAACTTACCAAAGGGTCTTGTCTACAAACCCACTAGGGATGATAAACTCCTACTCTAAGGCGCTCTTTGGATGGTTTAGCCTACAACTACTCGTGTAATTATATTCTAAGGTTCACAAAGATGAATCAAGCATTAAGTACACAACGAATGACCTATCGCATTACTAGATCATTAATCAACTAAGATAAGAAACAACCAATCAATATTCAATAATTAAGTTTCATACTTCCTAAGCAAACACACAAATAAATTAGCCGGACATGGAGAACATGCAAGCATACACACAAATAATCAAAGACATAATTGAATTAATGAAGTAAGACTTATCTTGATGTAAGATAGGGTTTAAAACCCTAAAATACTGTACAAGACACCTTAGGTTCGGTTTTAGGTTTTTACTCCAAAGACTCTCCACACAAAGACCGAAAAATTCGGATTCTATATATAAGATTACAATTGCGACGGCCACCTTATGTTTAGTGACGCCGCCGTGTCGCCGTCATTAGGGTTTCGCCTTGGCCACGTTAACCTTGTGACGGCGCCACCTTATGTCCGTGACGCCGTCCTCTTGACCGACGTCGTCGGATTGCATCTAGGCCGCCCGAGTAGCGACGGCCTACTCTTTTACAACCGGACGCCGCCGCTTGAAAATACGAGTTTTTGGTTCCGGACCGTCACAAAAATCTTGGGACGGCGTCGCCATTAGCACTTTGACGCCGCCTTCTAGTTTCAAAGAATCGTGAGTGTCTCGATTTTGACTTTGGCCATTTTCTTCATATATTCGCGCCTTTTCGTCCAAATAAGTGCCATTCCAAGATTTTGCCTTCACGAGACCTAAAAGTGAAAAGGAACGATATTAAGCAATAACGGATACAAAAGTGATCAAATAAGGACTTAAACGACCCCTCAAAATGGTACCTTTTAAAACCTTATCACGTACATAACTCATACTATTGTGTTCCTTTTATACACAAGGAACCCTAACCCGTTTCCCAAGAAACGTATAAACATAAAACTAAATAAGATATACATTATAACTTCCTAATAAAGCTCATGCATATCCTAACTAACTATAGAATACGCGGAATATCTATATCCGCAGAAACCATCTACACGGTTTCATTACTTCAACAGAATTAAGTCTTCACCGTAATCCTTGCACTTGGCAGTAATCCTTCAAAAGAAACTCAAAGATAATTCATACTTAGCGTAATAAATCCGGTGGTATTTTGTAAGATGTGATTCACTTTTTGTCTTCGATTCGACACTCAAGAAGAACTAGCCTTTGAGGACCTCGAGCGGTGGATCCATTTGACATGGAGGAGATGAATTTGAAGTGGCAATCGCTATGCTCTCAATGAACATCAAGAAGTTTGAGAGTAACTGGGAGAAAGTTTGGGTTCGTGGAAGAGATCCAAAGAAGATTTAATGTACAAAGTCAAGTGCTTTACTTGTGGGCGATGGGTCACTTCTAGAGAATGCAAGGATAGGAAGGCTGGTGATGAGGTGAGATATTCTTCTTATCGCAGATTTAAAAAGAAGTCGAAATTGAAGGTGGATCCTCCACGCATTGTCACTATGGATGACCATGTCAATTGGAATCGCATGAGCACGAGAATGATGAAGGTCCCGGCTTGGAGAATATTGGATTGTTGGCTAGCTGTACTTTAGAGGATAGGCATGATCAAGTTGCCTTAATGGGCATCTCTCAGGTACATAACTGTGTTTTTGGTTGTAGTGAACGTTATAATGAACTTAAAGAAGCCTACGTTGAATTGAAACCTAAATATAATGAATGTTATGTAGAAGTTGAGGCTTATAAATAGGCTTTAAAAACATTAAAAAGACAAAAAGTTTGGTTTCAAAAGAATCAATTGGCTTATGATGAAAAGATCAGGGTGTTACAAAGTGATTTAGATTGTGCTAAAATTGATTTAAAACGTACTGAGAAAGAAAAAGCCGAGGTTGTTTATGAAAATCAAGTGCTAAAAGAAAAACTAGATAATGAAATAGCTAGACATAAAGAATGGTTAATCTCAGGTAATAATCTAGCTAGACATATCTATAGTAGTCAATCTGAGACCTCAGCGATAGGTTTTCAAAAGTATGTAGGATTAGAAGCTAGGCATGATGGGCGTAAAACTACACCAGTATGTTTAGCTAATTATGTCAAAGAAGGAACATTACATGCTGTCTCTGGACCTATTAGAGGTGAACATATGCCCGTTGACCTTTCCCTAATAGTTGACTTTGATGGATCACACCATCTTTATGGTAAAAGTCAAAGACTTGCAGACTCGATTCTTCATCTCATCGACTTTGTCTCTTGTTGTGATAATGACAAGTCCTCGACCAAGGGTCTACTTCTACTACTGTGTGATTCAAATGACAGTTAGACCTACTCAATACCTTGCCCAAGCCTACACCCAAGACGCTTATAAGCCTTTTAAAGTTCTTCTTGAGAATCAACTTCCAAGCCAATTTCTTCGGAAGACTTGTCTTTTAATTCTTTGCACAATAATGCTTTTAAGTTTGTTAACAACAATTCTGTTAATTCTTGTGGTTTGAATGCTTTTGCATGTAATAGAACATCTTTTACTTTGAATAAATCTTCTAAAAAGAAGACATGTTTTGTTTGTGGAAGCAAATTTCATTTGATTAAGGATTGCAATTTTCATGAGCAAAGAATGGGTGCAGGTGCTGGTCAAAAGAATTCTAGACCAATGTGGAAAAATATTAATGATATAGCACCTTTTATTCCACAAGCAACTAATAAACCTTCTCCTTGGAGAAGATCTGTTGCTAGACCTTATGTGAAACCAACAAGTTCATATTTTCAAAATGGTTATTAGCCTGAATGTGTTGACTCAATGTATGATGGGATGGGAACTTGGGGTACTGCTGTGAAGCCCTCAGCAGGTTGTTCTAGGACTAAAAAGGGACCTAATTTTCAATGGAGGTCCAAGAACAATGGTGGATCTTTTGTTTCAACATGGCCTAAATCTTGTGATCCACAAGACATGCTCAAGTCAGTAATGACTTGAGTCTCCATAGTGTACTAATATTTTGTATATTTTTCCATTGTTGTAGGATCATCCTCTTAAGCATAAGGACGTTGGCATTGTTGATAGTGGTTGTTCCAAGCATGTCCGAAACAGAGAAATGATGCATAATTTCATACCCATCAAGGAGGAGGCAATGTGACTTTTGGTGGAAGTGATGGTAGAATCACTGAAAGGCACCATCAAAACACCTCAACCTGGATTTTGAGAATGTTTACTATGTAAAGGAACTCAACACTTCAACTTGTTCTCAGTCTCACAAATTTGTGACACCAAGAACAAAGTATTCTTTTCTGAGGATGAATGTCTTGTGCTATCTAAAGACTTCAAACTACTAGAAGATACATCAATTCTGTTGAGAGTTCCTAGAAATCACAATCTATACACATTCAACTTGAATGATGTTCAACCAGAAGGTGATCTAACTTGTTTGGTGGCTAAAGCATCCCTGGATGAGTCTACAAAATGGCATAGAAGGATGGCTCATGTGAACTTCAAGACCATCAACAAACTTTCTAAACTTGGTCTAGTTGAAGGACTTCCTTCCAAAGTTTTCACCAATGAACATAATTGTGTTGCCTGCAACAAAGGAAAGCAACACAAAGCCTCATACAAAGCCATTACAGCTGTGAGCACTATCTCAGACCCTCTTCAGTTGCTGCACATGGATCTCTTTGGTCCAACCCAAGTCAAGAGTATTGATCACAAGTATTTCTGCCTGGTAATAACTGATGATTATAGCAGATTTTGTTGGGTATTCTTTTTGAGGACTAAAGATGAAACATCTCAAGTTTTAAAACAATTCATTACCCTTGTTGAAAACCAACGACCAAAAATGTTAAAGGAATTTGGTGTGATAATGGGACGAGTTCAAAAATGTTGTATTAATAGAACTCAGTAAGTCTAAAGGGATAAAAAGGAATATAGCACTCCAAGAACCCCACAACAAAATGGGGTAGCCGAAGAAAGAATAGGACCTTAATAGAGGCAAGAAGATCTATGCTTGCAGACTCTAAACTACCCACTATGTTCAGTGCAAGCGATTAGCACGGCTTGCTATGTACTCAACAGGTATCCATTACTAGACCTCATTTCAAGACACCTTATGAACTTCTCATGGGAAAGTTCTGCTATACATTACCTCAAACCGCTTGGATGTCAAGTGACCATTCGAACACCTGATCCATTGGGGAAATTTGATGAGAAAGCGGATGAGGATATATTGTGGGTTATTCACTCATAGTAAGGCTTATAGGTATACAATTTATCGCTAAGAAGATTGAGGAGACTCGAACCGAGATTTCTGAAGATAAGCCTAATGTTCAAGGACAAGGTCATGTTTGGTCTTTTGATCTTGATTACTTAACTGATTACTTGGGTTATTCTAGACATGTGGCTAACCAAAATGCAGGTTCACAAGAGTCTCCCACGACAATGCAGTACCATGGATGTCGACTGATTGTGAGTTCGAGGATGATGAACATCCTATTATTGTACCTTCCTTCTCCCTAACCATTTTGCGGTGATACTTCTAAAGTTACTCGATGAGAGTGAAGATGAGTCACACTATGCAGAGGATCTTGCTAGGCTTAAGAAACAAGAGTATGCGGCTAATCTTGAAGCGAGAGAAGCTTGATGGGGAGGTTGCAAGAGAAGCGGTCGGTGGAAACCATGATTCTTCTAACAAGACTCTGCTTTCTCCCACCATCACCAAATCACGATAGCCATGTTGTTTACTCCCATTTCTACTAGAGTGTCCACAGACTTTGGAGAACCTTATACACGATTTTCAAGTCCTTCGGATCTTGGTAATCATCAACCCAAAGTCGGCATCTTCACCTCACCTTCCTATGACGGTGATTTTGAGCCAACCGTGACTAATCTTGATACATCTATTGAAGTCAACCCCATTGCTACAAAAAGGATCAACATTGCTCATCCTCAATCTAATGTCATTGGTGATCTTTTTGCACCGTTAGAACTAGAAGGACCGTGATAAGTTCTAAATATGGACAAAGTTGCTTTTCTTTCCTATGTCTCAAACCAAAGAAAAGGACAATCACATAGACTTTAAGCATTGTCTGCTTGCTTGTTTTCTTTCTCAAGTGGAACAAGCGGTGTTACTCAAGCTCTTGAAGATTCAAGTTGGCTTGAAGCAATGCAAAAGAGATGCAACAATTCCAAAATCAAGAGGTTTGGATCTTGGTACCATTACCGATGGTAAGTATGCAATTGGGACTAAATGGATTTTGAAGAATAAAAGAGATGCAAGGGGGTTGTGATTAAAAACAAAGCAAGATTAGTGGCTCGTGGGTTCGAAAAGAGGAAGGAATTGATTATGATGAAGTGTTTGCACTGTTGCTAGAGTTGAGGCCATTCAATATTCTTGGCCTATGCATCCTACATGGGGTTTATGGTATATCGATCGATGTCAAAGGTGCTTTTCGCATGGTGAAATAGAAGAGGAGGTTTATGTCACTCAACCCAAAGGATTTGAAGATCCGATCATCCTAAACATGTTTACAAGGTTGTAAAAGCTCTCATGGACTACATCAGCACCAAGAGCATGGTATGCTAGGCTTTCAAGATTTTACCAAGCATGGTTATAGAAGAGGTGCCATTGACAAAACACTTTTCCTAAAGAAGAATTCCATGACATCATACTTGTGCAAGTTTATGTGAATGACATTATATTTGGCTCCACTAAAGAAGCTTGGTGCGGGGAGTTTGAGGAGGCGATGAAGGAGAGTTTTAGATGAGTGCTATGGGGAGCTTACTTTCTTTTGGGTCTCCAAGTTCGCAGAAACCCGATGGTATTTTTATCATCGGGATAAATATGTGAGGACATTTTGAAGAAGTTTGGTATGGAGAATGTCGAAGCGCCACTACACCTTATGAAGCTCCAAAACCTAAGAACAACATTGAACCAGATCCACCGTGAATGTTCACTTATACAGATCTATGATTGGTTCATTGATGTATTTAAAACTTCTAGGCCCGATATTACCTTTTGCAAAGTGAGTGTTTGTTCTAGACATCAAGTCACTCCACTTGTTTCCCATCCGAATGCGATCAAAAGATCTTTAAGTACCTAAAAGGCCAACCCCATTTAGGTCTTTGGTACCCAAAGAGTCTCCTTTTAAGTTGGAAGCATATAGTGATAGTGATTATGCCGGTGCAACTGGATAGGAGATCCACAACCTGAGGTTGCCAATTCCTTGGAAAAGATTGATTTTTGGCGGGCAAGAAACAAACTATTGTTGCTACCTCATCCATCAAGCGTAGTATGTTGTCACGCTAATCTGTTGTGGTCGGTACTATGGATACAAAATCAATTGTTGGATTATGGGTTTAACTTCATGAACACAACAATTTTTATTGATAATCAAAGTACCATATGCATAGTTAAAAATCCAGCTTTTCACAAGAGAACTAAACACATTGAAATCAGCACCACTTTATAAGAGATGCATATGAAAACATTTGATAAAAGTGGTTAAGATTCACACCGATGATAATGTGGCGATTTATTGACTAAGGCTTTTGATGGACCAAGGTTTCAACACCTAGTGGTCAATATTGGGATGCTTAACCCTTAACGCAAAGTTTAAGGGAGGCATAAACCTCGTGGGAGGCATATGCCTGTGGGAGGATTCATGTTGTAAACTTTGTAAATTATTGTTTATATTTTAGTTTGCTAACACTAACTAGCTAATGTTCTTTTAGTTTTGTTTGTTTTGGTTTGCTTTGTGTGTTTCTACGTGTCTGTTTTTGTAATGTATATATAAGTTGAAGTTCACCATGCTTAGTTAATTGAAAATGGTCAAGTAAGCTTAAAGCTTGTTTCATCAAGAGAAGTAATCAAGTGATCTAATTATTTCATCAAGAGAAGCATCAAGTTAAATTGTTCATTCATTCAAGAAATGTAAACTTATACCATCGACTTACAATCAACTTCAAATGAAAATACAAGACCATTTCTATACAAGATCTTCTAAACCTATACTAGCTCCTATCATCTATTCCAAATTTGGATATGCATGACCAAGACGACGAAGAAGCTCAAGACAAAAATGGGAAGGATGGATTGATGAAAACGAAGATGAAGTGGTGGATATGGTAGATGGATTTGTGATATGAAAATCTTCGGTTGTTCCATCTACTGCTCCACCATAAAGCAATCACTCCATCTTCCTTTTGCCCTTTCCCTTAACGATATGAGATGAAGCACCAAAACATGGCGCAGGAAGAGCTAACACAACCTCTCTTCTGGCACGTGGCCTTGGTTGAGGTTGAGGTGTTGAAGGTTGGGGGTGTGATGTCCTCTTCTTGTTGAAGAGTGGCTCTAGACACTCTGAGGAGTCATCAGAACCCATAGATGAATCACTTGGATTCACTACACTATCATCTTCAGAAGAAGGAAGAAAAGGGGATTTTAATGGCCGAGGTTCATCTTGATAGGGGTAGCGAAACAATGGGCTTGAATCTTCACTGGATGATGATGATGAGGATGAGGAAGTGAGATTTATTACTTCTGGTTTGGTGGACATTGGTTATTGGTGATGATTGAGAAGTTTTTGGAGAAATTAGGGTTTGTGAAGATAATTAGGGTTAATTGATGTGAGTTGAATGTGCATTGGGACTATCTTATAGGCGGATTCAAGGCTTAATTAAATTTAATGAGAGTTGGGTGGCACAGTAAAACTCAAAGATATTTACTGAAGATTCTTGATTACTTGAGTTATTTCTGCTGATGGACCTCCTTCAGCAGATTGACCATACTTTCTGCTGAAGTGTTAATTTAAATTTGGTTGGAGTTTTTTTAAAAGTAAGATATGGTCAACAACTTGTTTTTGACCATAAATTGGGTAACTTCTACTAATACCTTCTTCACATATCTTCGCCTAAAATTAATTGATTCCCTCTTCACTCAATTTAAACATACTTCTAGTTGCGTGAATCATAACCCATTATCACAATTTCTCATGGCGCTTCTATTTAAGAAAGATCATAACAAAGTTGCTTTTCTGGGAAAAGCAAAGGGTCATGAATTATATGAACCAATGGTGGAGTTCTTGAAGCGATCCAAGATTCATTATGCTTTAACGCACTCTCCGAATGTGATATATGAATCGTTGGTTACACAATTTTGGGCATCTGCTACGAAACGGAGTGACACAGAGATTGTTGCTATGATTGATGGAACAGAGTATGTTGTGACGGAGGAGTTGATAAGGAGACAGCTTCGTTTGGACGATGTTAATGGAGTTTATCATTCTAATTCCGTGGAGATACTTGCTGGGCTAAGAGCTATTGGATACCAGAGTACGAGGACAGATATATGGTTCAAGAATCAGCTTTGCCCTATGTGGAGATTTTTGGTACACACATTGCTTCAGTGCATAAGCAATAAATCAGGAGGATGGGATCAATTTTCTACTCAACTTGGATGTGGTATTGTATGTCTTTCTCAAGGGTTAACTTATAACTTTTCTAAGTTTATTTTTGATAATATGGTTGAAAATATACAAAGGAAAAAGCATAAGTTTTTAATGTACCCTAGGTTTTTGCAAATGATTTTAGACATAACAACCCAAGCCCAAGCCTTTTTTCCCATAGGAGCTTTAACTGCTAAACTGTTTGCTTCAATGAAAACTCATTATGAGGAGGAACATCATCCTTTGCTAGCAGCTATGTTACCTCAAGGCAATGAGGCTGCTGATGAGGGTAATGTTGGTGATCCACTCTCTACCAATGTTGCTGCTGATGGTAACCAATCAGTTGCCATTGATGAGGGTCCTTCCACAACCGCCAAGCATCTCATGTTTCTCCCGACCGACCTCCACCTACTGCACTCCACACCTAGTCTAAGTCCACCACACTCATGATACTCTTGATGAGTTTGAGCATGAGCTTAATAGGTAGCCACACCAAGTCCAGTTAGGAGCCATTTGATGAAGGTTCTCCTATCATTGAGTATGTCCATATTTCTCCTGAAAGGTCTAATGAAGTTCCCATTACCACTGAGCAATCGGATGGTGGAGCTGAGGACCCTATTACACTTACATCTTTATATGCTCTAGTGAACAGGTATGTGGCAGAGTTTGCTGATCTCAAAAAAGAGCTTGCTGAGACTAAATCGACACTTGGTGGTGAGATTGTGGGGTTGAAGACCAAGGTTAAGGATTTAGAGGACCAACTTGGGAAAAGTAGCAAAAGGAGGTTTCTGGTTTCTTCTGATGAGGAGCAAGAGGATACTCAATTTGAGTCACTTGATATTTTGGCTGATGTGGCTCAGAAGACTCATGTTCCTTCACCGGTTGTTGCTGAATCTTTAAAGAACAAGGAACCCATTCAGTTTACTAGAAGAAGGAGAAGAAAGTATTTAAACAAGGATTCTACTGAAGCTTCAAAGGAACCAAGTGTTGAAAATGTTACAACTGCTGAAGATAATATTGATGATGCACAAATGGTGGATGTTGGTTCTGCACATGGTCAAGATACATCTGTACCAGAACCATCATGTCCTACACCTTCAAGAGATGATCATGAAGTATTTTTTGTTGGAAGAAGTTTTAATCTGGATCCTAATGCTGATGTCTTTTCTACACCTGTTGAAGATCAGTCTCACCATGTTTCTTCTAATGCTAACTTGGGTGTTTCTTCTGAAGTTCCTAATGTTGATACTTCTCATGTTGATTCTGCTAAGGAGTCTGCTGACAAAGGGACAGGAGTAATGATTGATGAAGAGCTTGGTTCAGATCTTGTGAGTAAACAGGAAAGGCAAGAACAAGCAAGATTGCTAGCTGAGTGTGCAGATATGAAGCAGAGTCATGCATTTGCTCAAAAGCTTGAAGCTCAGTTTACTACAAATTTGCCTCCTGAGAGACAAAGAGAAATTGATGAACTGTCTACTCAGACATCGATGAGCAATGGATGTATATACTCATCAAGTCGCATCAAATCCTACTCTTGCACAAAGTATCTTAGGTCTTGCTTTTGATTGTGACAACTTCTTTGAACAAATGGTGGCTCTTGGGAACAAAAGAAACTAGTCGCAATGCAAAGAGGAAAGCCATTGGCGATAAAAGGCTCAAGCTAAGAGAGAGACCACAAACCGCAACTCGGAAGAAACTTAATGAAGTAGTAGTGTAGGAAGATGATCTTTGAGGAAATAGGACTTGGAGCATAAGTCATCCTATTTGAGGAGGCCCCAACAAAAGTCAGTATGACTAGGGTGGATGAGCGAAAAGGACTTTCACATCGTGCTCAAGAGATTTAAGTCATTGTATAGTTCATCAAAAGTGAGCATATCCAAACCCACCTTTTGCTTTGAGGGCAATGCTAACTTGCAACCAAGATGAAGGTAAAGATCGCAAGAACTTTGAATTACAATCATCATTATCTAGCTTTGCCTTCAGCTGATTCAACTGACTCAATATCTTATGAAACCTGTCATATCCCTTGTGGATACCTTCTTCTTTAGAGATTTGGAATTCTTGAAACTGTTGTTTCAGCATTGATTTCCTCATTCTCCTGGACTCCTCATTCCCACCAAACCTAGCCTTGATTGCCATCCATATGTCCTTAGCGTCCAAAGATGTAGTGAAAATCACCAAGTGATCTTGGTATAGCCCCAAGGAGAATAGTTCTCACTTTGTTCTCTCTTTGAGCACCAAGATCTCTTCAACAGATTTGGGAGGAACAATGGTAACATTACCATCGGGATCTGTGATAGTCCTCTTCAAACTGTTCCCTTATTCACAATTTCCCGTAGATTCCAATCAATATTGGAGATCCAGTTCTGCATCTTCATAGCCCACAAATCATACTCCTCCTTGTTGAGGTATGGAAACTTTGCGTTGCTGTTAGAGAGACTGAGTTGTTGCAGAGAGGTGTTGTTATGGTTGTTGGTGACTTCAATATCATCATCTGATCCAGGCATGGTGAAGGTTGTTTTGGTTCTATGAGTGTAAAGAAAAGATTGTTCTTAGTATCGTAGAGACTCTCCCGAGGCTTTGATACCACTTGTTGAACCTAAAGATCTTGATAGATCTTAAAGCACTCGTAGATCGATAGTAATGCTTATGTAATCAAAAACACACTATAAGACAGTCTCTATAACTTGTATTCAAGCGGAAATTAAACACAAGAACAAACACAAATAACTAAGAACACTTTGATCCTCTATGGATCTTTTAATAATACTAAAACTTTGTTTTCAACCCGTACATAACTCATACTATTGTGTTCCTTTTATACACAAGGAACCCTAACCCGCTTCCCAAGAAACGATATAAACATAAAACTAAATAAGATATACATTATAACTTCCTAATAAAGCTCATGCATATCCTAACTAACTATAGAATACGCGGAATATCTATATCCGCAGAAACCATCTACACGGTTTCATTACTTGGTAATTAAGTCTTATTGAGAATCCTTGCACTTGCGAGAATCCTTCAAAGAAGAATAACTTGAAGATAATTCATACTTAGCGTAATTCCCAACAAACCTTGGTCCAGAAATGAATTGATTGAATACTTTTGGAAAACCCGTTCGATGTGCAAATCTTCTTTCTCTAGCACATCGAATGTGTATTCATGTTTTCAAACACAAAAAGTATCGCCGATTGAAAAAATACTTTTGGAAAACCGTTCGATATGCAAATCTCTTCTTTCTCTAGCACATCGAATGTGTATTCTTTTCAAATACAAAAGTATTTCGATTGAAAATTGATCTTCTCATAAAACCTTCATCGTATTGCAAAACTCTTTCTTCTAAGCAATACGGGATTGTTTTCAAATCAATTTTCATCAATCGGTGAATCTCAATTATTTGGTTCACTCACTCCGTGTTGTCAACTTTGGGATGCTCCGGTTTGAGAACGGCTAGATCAAGTTGCGAAACCTGTCAAGAATATTCTTGAACTCTACACGATCACAGCAAGATTTATCTTGATCAACGGGAACCGTAGTTCTTGCAATCGTATTCAAGAAGTGAACAAAGACACTTTCGTGTGTTTTATTGCTAACTTTGTTTGCGGGAACATTGACGGTTGCGGTGATCGATATTGAGAAGTTAATTCACGACCACATGCTCACAACATTCACACTTAATTGAAAAAAATATGACAATCAAAGATATACAAAGATGCTTCCGCTACTCGATGAAAAGATGTCATGATCCGAAAGTGTGAGCATGTCGGTCCAAAAGTCACAAAATCACATGAAGGCAACACAACAAAGGGTGATCCAGATTTCGTGGTGATGATCTCAAAGAAAGCTCAAGATCATCAAGATGTGGATCGGTTTAAAGACCTCCACCGAAAGTACAAAATAATCGGACTATG
The DNA here is from genome assembly GCA_022545495.1 of Chrysanthemum lavandulifolium. Lineage (NCBI taxonomy): Eukaryota > Viridiplantae > Streptophyta > Magnoliopsida > Asterales > Asteraceae > Chrysanthemum > Chrysanthemum lavandulifolium. The sequence continues at coordinate 47,867,953 of CM040242.1, read as the reverse complement.
AAAAGTCACCGCTAAGCACAAAGATTGCGGAGTGAAGAATTAAAGTCTACGAGCTCAAGACTGAAGATAAAATTGAATGCTAGGATTCTAAATTTAAAACATGGGGTGACCTCCCTTAGGGGGAGATTGTTAGAAATTAGAAATTCCATAGTGAAGAGTCGGTCACCCCAAATATGATCTAGCATAAGTTAGCTCGTAGACATATCGTTATTTATTAGTTTCTAAGTTAGTTATTAGCTTAGTTTAGTTTAGAGCAACACCGTGGAGGAAGGACGTGTCTTTACCCATCAGATGCTCGATCCACGACCGACGTGAGGCGTGAAGGTTGTAACTATAAATACCCTTCCATCCTTGGAAGGGTGGAACTTTAATCTAACCTTTCATTTTTGTTTATTTCTCTCTAGAATTCCTCTTTACTCTTCGCCTCTAAACATGGCACTCTTGTATCATCATAATCCTAGACCACCCGAATCATCAAACAACATAAAAGGTGTGATCCTAACATAACGACCGTTAGTATATAACGGTCGTTAACTAACGACCGTTAGTTACTTTTACATCGTTAGTCCCTAGAGGACCTATTTTGCAACACAAGTTAAACCTCAGGGACTCTTGTCGTATTTTTGTTTCTTTAAAAAGTATTAAAATAATGTAACGACCGTTAGTAGATAACGATCGTTAACTAACGAGCGTTATTTACTGTGCGTTTCACTGTTCATTCGCTTCCTATTGGGTGTGGCAGTAGCACAAAGCAACCTGCCGATAGCCACATTGCTAAATGTACTTTAGTAGAAATATGCAAAGCACCTTAATATATCAAAGATGCGTGCAACAAGTCTATTATCATTCTTATTCCACTTTAAAATTGTTCCCTGTAACTCCCTTGATTGATTCTTTTTAGCAAATGCCAAATGGAGAGGCTTCAAAATTTATACTTTGAAGAGTTTGAATACCATCAATATTGGTCTCATTGGGCCAAAAATTTTGTTTAAGATGTTTATGATCACTTAACCACATATATGACTTGTGTAGTAGTCCGTAGTTGTTTGTGATTATATTAATTAAACATGCACATGGCCACATGGGTGAAGCTATGTATGGTTAAGAGTGACCTTAACATCATAGTAAAATAGTGTTGGGATTTTAGAACTAAGTTAACCATTAACCTCTACGAGTACGCAGCGGATAAGGATCTAGTATTTGCAATTAGGTTAAACACGTAATTAATAAACAATTAATTAATATAACAATTAATTAATAAAAGGGATAAAAGAAAACCTAACCTTTCGTGGCTATTTGAACGCAAGTGTAACGGACAATAAAACCAATACAAAACTAAGCATCTAAAGTAGATGCCTCAATGAGTATCACACACAAACACGATAACCGAATACGTTTGATGATGAGCTAATCGAGAACGTATAAAACCATTCAACAATTGACATCACTTGAATATTACATGAACAAGAAAACCACCCAAGACTAGCTTGCTTCCTGCCCGAGATCACAAAACAGCCAAGAAGTTGTTTCCCCTTTCTTACCCGATATCAAACATAAGGGTCCGATATCCACCTGCTTGTTGTCCGAGAAAAAGCCCACGAACAAGAAACAAAACAGCCTTGTTTCAACTGCTATTCGACCAGGAATTGAGAAACAAGAAATCACCAATTAATCTAAACCTAAACACTTGATTCAATTGCAAGTTTAGGATTAAACAAAACCAAAACACAAAACCCTAATCGGTTTTATGAAAACCGATTGGGTATTGGAACCAGTTGGATGAGTCGATCATATCGTGGAGTTTAGGGATATCAGTAGATTGTAATTACTGATTTGGGATGTAAAAAATTCCTCCTTGTGAATGTATGTTTGCATTTGTATATATAGTACATAAGAAAAAACCAAACATGGGCTTTAAACTTGTGTCTCAAGATACAAACCCAAACACCCCGATCAACTTGTCTCTAGGCCCACGGCAAACACCCCAACCGACCCACTTTGAATTGAAACAAGTCCAATTGGTCGTTGGTATGGATCGGGCCACATTCATGCATAATGGGTTGAATACAATTCAAGTATTATACGTTCGACACGTACTCTCGTGCCCATCGTATGTGCCCCCATCGGCTCACACACTCTCAGTCGTTTTGTCGTGTTTATAACTCCCATAAACCAACAGCTCCCACTTGGGAGTTGGTGTGTCGAATGGCACACAAAACTAACGACGGAAACGCCTAGCAAACGCTCTCACTCACTTTTTAACTAAAAGTTTCTGAGAGAATAGTTTCGTAAAATTTTCTCAGTAGCATGGTCATTCAATGTCTTGCTCTAATCATCCTTTGTTATAGATACCGTTAAACCATGGATAATTGATCTTAAATCATTCCATATAGTTTAACCATTTAGAATCTCGTTATAGATTTTAATTTAGATATACCAAATGTAATCAAGAATCATCTTGCATTACCCTTTGGGTATGGCCAAACAGTTATCTGATTAAATTTGGAGAGGTGCCATGGTATCTTTCTGCACATATCAAGTGGAGTAGCAAATCCTTTATTGACTACAAGTGTTGTGGATGCTGCTTCACATCACTCCGAAATATAGCCTTTATAACTACCTTATTCAGATAGCGTTTTGCGTATACTTACAAAAAATGATATCCACACATAACATAACTTGCTTGCATCTCAAGTCTAGGACGATTTTAACAAACCATTTTTAATATTTTACTTATGACAAGGATCCAAAAGTAAATGTTTGAAAGTTGGGGAATCTAATATGCATATCTAGTAAATACATATGAGTTTGGCGGGAACAATCCGAATTCTCGTTAGAATTATAACCAACACTCACATTTGCCTTACATAACAATATTTCCATATTGTTAACCGACAATGGACATATTTAGAATAATAAAATTATTCAAGGATTAAACATGCAAATATAGTATAACAATTATTATATGAATGAATAACAAATACCAAGTATCTTTATTCATCATAAAGTAAAAGTTATCTTTCAATCCCAATTATCCAAATACTAAAACAGATATGCATGAAACTCATTTAGTAAGTTGAAGCCTAATGTTTCCAACATTCCCAACCTTTCTTTTACAAGAAAAACTAAATAGTTATCTGAGTAAACTTTCCGAATACTTGTTTCAAATTTCACATATAGTGAGTGATTTGAAATATAAGATGAGTGTCTTATCTCATATGCTCATACTATTGCAAGAGTTATAGTATGAAGATGTCACCCTACCTTGTATGAGGTATTAGAAGTCAACGACATACTGACAGTCATCTTTACAGTTTCTAAAAGTGTAAAGTATTATCATTCCTTAATGTGTAATGCAACAATGCTCTATGTTGAGCACAACTAGTTAGCAGATTTATCATAAAAGATGAAATCCTACTACAACTAGTATTAATAATCCTCTAGCAGCATTTGTACTTATACAACACTATGCTTTATAATTCGTAAACATTTATAAAACAATAATCTAAACACTCTCAATTAGATATTATTGTTGTCAGCTCATTTTGTTCTTGTACAAAAGCAACAACTAGTCTTATACACAATTATAATATATATATATGATGAATCCTTAGTTTAAACAACATAAGGATTCCATCCATGTAATAAATTATTCCAAGTGAAATGTATCATTTAAGACTTGCTCAAATGATATATTGCATTTGTGTCAGACTTAATTTTCCGCATTTGTTTATTCCATATAAACATCTATTCCAAGGTTGTTTGTGTTATTCCCTAAATTCCAAGTGAAGTTTAATTCCAAGCTTAAGGATCAATATCTAGCTTAAATAGAATGATATCTTCAACATGTAAATTTTAAGGAAAAACACAATGCTCCCACTCAATGTCAGATGTACTCAAGAGTTTTCTTAATTTAATCATAATCATATTGTAATTAAATTCAAGATCTCAGCTCTTAGATGCATGATCCAATCCAAAAATGGATTGCTCAAATTTTGTATATTACATAAAGATAATATAAATTCATAACCCTTTTGATTACACACAGTTCTCGCAAAAGGTAATCATAAAAAAATAGTTATAAAATCTAATTGTCATATTCAACCTACAAATCACATGTATGACAATTAAATATCTTTATATAATTAATGCGTGTATATATAAGAAAATTTAATCATAGTCAATTGCTTAAGTATGATTAAAAACTTCTTATAAAATGTCATGCATTAACATGTATTTTGTCCTTGTGAGTCTTTCTTCAAAAGAAACTCATTCCAACCTCATAGGTTAACTGTTAGGCGAAATAACAATCAAGCTCAAAACTCGATTTGCCTTTTAAGGACTGCATCTTATCATTCATAGTTCTAAAACATTTATCAGATTCAAGATGTGATAATATATTTTAGTAGTTAGTTGATTTACAATAATCTTCTAACTAATATCCCTCAACATTGATATAAAATATCACTCAACTGATGAGACATCCTTTTGGATTTATGAATGAGAGTAATCATTATACTTCGGTCAACATTTTCATGTTTAACCTTAGTATGACATTAATAAGTAGATTTTAGAAGGTTGAGTATTATGTTCTCAAAAAGTTTGAGATATGTATATACTCCCACTTACTTTTGTAAGTAGAGGCAATTCTCTAAATACAAAGTATTTAAGCAACAATAAATTGTTCTTTATGGAGAACCACAAAATACATTTTAAGTTCTCATCTCAAGATTTGTTAATAAAATGCTTCATAAGATTTTAACAAATTCAATACTTAAATCAAGACATAATGGAATTCCTCAAATTAGGGTTTATAGAAAAACTCTAATTTAGTATCACTCTTTAACCAAAAGTTCTAGCAATAGTTTTGTGTTTTGTCAAGCTAGGAAGAACACCAAAACTACAATCTTCAAGCTAGGAAGTGTATAAAAATCAAAAATCCAAAAGGGTTTATGATTCAATTGGTTTTAGTGGTAAAACCTTAAATCCCTAATGAATTAGGGTTTTCAGTTATAGATTGTCTTGAATACCTTCTAGGTTTGAACTATATTGAGTGTATCCATGACACACACAATTTCTAACCTTGATATGTTTTTGGAGGTAGAGCAATTAAAGCTATCATGAAACAAACAATATGAATAAGGTTTGATCGAACACATTAGACATACCATAATGAAGTGGTATCCTATGGGTTATTAGAATTGTGAAACTATATCAGAATTCTATAGATAACTTAATTCTCATTGGATTAAATACTTGTCAATTGGGTCAAGCCAAATTGCATATAAAGTATTTACGAATCAAGTGCATGCTATAATGTATATTCATTGAATAATACAAGAACCTTATGTTCACGTGTTCACAAGAAGACGGAACTGTTCAAGTATTGTATGTTCATATGTTTACAAGAAAACAGAACATGTCAATAATGCATTATAAGTCTTTGAATAATTCAAAGGCCTTATGTTTATGTGTTAACTAGAAGACATAACACTTTTACTATATATACTTTATGTTATAAGTCATTGATTAATTCAAGGACTTTATAATTATGTCTTAACATGTAAGCATAATTATACTAACAGAAGTAATCATGAACGTAAACTATTGAGTTCTATAGTAATTTCAAGTTAATTTTATACTTCAGAATTATGACCATTATCATATAATCATAATTATGTTGACTAAAACATGTAGTCTAATATTGAAGTATCTATACATAATATCATGACATTTGAATGTAGTAGGGCAACAAACATCTAGCATGTTCAAGTCCTAGTAGAATCATTATTTAGAATGTAATAGGGCAATAAACATCTCACGTGTTTAAGTCCTAGTAGAATTCTTGTTTACATGTAGTAGGGCATTAAACATCTAATGTGTTTAAGTCCTAGTAGAATTATTAGTTTCCTTTACCTTGCGGTCAAGAGATACCAATAATATTGTTGTTTCTTGCACACACTTTGAGATTTCTCCCACTTGTGTAAGGTACAACATCATATTATGAAAACAAACAACACGTGATTGATTGTTCAAACAATATGATAATGTCATATATATCATAAGTAGTTTTAGAACCATAACCTGTAGTAAGGAATTGTGGATTATTATTCTATAGATAACATTTCAGAAAGCTACAGCAGGAAGGCAACGTGTTATCTTATAAAATAAAATGCAATTTTCCTTTAAGTAATGGTTGTTCATATTCGAAAAGTAATGGATTATTTCAAAGCTAGTTTGAAATGATATGGTTGACTAACAGGAAATAAATCCCGTAGCTCCCACTAAAATTGACAACATTATATGAATGATATTTTAGTAATGAAATGCAACTGCTCCCACTGGATTTGTCAACATTTCCAGTAGAAAGCATATAGCAGTTTTATATACTTTCCTATTCTCTTCAAATGCCTACGAGTAGCATGTACTTAGGTATTGAACAGAGTACATGAAGTTCTACTTATGTAGACAATGGACTAGCCATTCTTTTATTCAATTAACTTGAATATTTAGCATGCAATTCCTCCTTTATCGTCTACATAGCCCCAAGGGTAATTAGCACTTTAGGAATAATAAGTCCAAGAAGATTACCTAGGAAATATGCTAGTAATTTCTTTACTCTTTGCGGTTTAAACTCATACATCGTGACAAGTGCAGGATGTTATTTGTTTTGGTAGCTCTAAACACACTGTTTCCAGTTACACAAAATATTCTATCTTTCAATTAACTCTAGACTACAAAAGGGTAATGAAAGATCATAAATGAGTTTATCAATTTGTAATCCTATCTTAGTTTGTCAACTAAGGAGAAAAGATAGGTATAAGTCTCACTATTCTTACTAGAAAAAGAGACTAAGTTTGTCTTTCAAATAAAAACAACTTTGTTTACGAATTATGTTGCAATAACACAATTAATCAGAACATAAAAAGTTCAATTCTAGTATTTTCGATAATTATATTCTTAAAAGAATTAACTACCCAATTAATTACTAATAAGACTAAGATCCATCTTGCAACCCCATTTAATTACCATAGGTCTGACCAGTGTATAAAAAAAATAGGACAAGAGGTAAGCGACGAGAGTTAATTGCATAATGCAACTCTTAGACTTTATGAGACTGTTTAAGGCATTAGTATCAAGCAATAATGTCAAAATCATGTTTAGTTCTCATCTTATGCCTCGGGTTCAAGGTCTGACCAAGCTAACTTGAGATAAGTCGACCAAGTATGAACGTGTAAAAATAATCATAGGTCTGACCAGTGAGAAATAATTACCATGGGTTGGAAAGGCCCTTAGGTCTGACCAGAGAAGTCAATCCAAATGCACGTGTTCATAGTTGGATGGCATAGACTTAAAATTAAGAAATAGGTATGCACATATAAATGTGGTAAAGTTTTGTACAAAGAAGCATGCAAAACAACTTTGTAACAATAATTTTAAAAACTTTTGGTAATGACATTGTAGTGATCATCATGGTTCACGGTAGCTCAATCGAGCATACGGGAGGCAAAGGACCGTGTTACCAAGCATAACCTAGACATCCTTTCGGTGCAACTGTGTGCACCTCTTTGAACCCCTTTGAGTTTGTTCTAGTGGGTGAGCCGTACATCCCAAGTTTCCATAGCGTCTAGTTTTTAAATTCTTGAAAACGTGTTTCATTATTTTAGGTCACTTTATTTAACAAAAACGATTCTCTACGAATCAAATAGCAGGTCACAATTAAGCATGATATTTAGGGGTGTAAATAAAGACCAATATTAATGTTATGGTTACGATATGTATTATTCCATATTGCATACAATTAGGTGTCAAAGTAAGTAATAATGCACATATAGGAATCACAAACATATAAACATAAACATCAATATATATACCCACATATTGTTCCGAGTTCTCTTGCGAGTCTTCCCCAAACGGAGAACCATAAGACCGTCACTAGGATACAATACCTAGATTGCCCCATACATCGCAAAAGCAATTGAGTAGGTCTTGTGGCCGGAAAATACATAAAAACGCATGGAAATCTCAATTAACAAGTAATTACGCAATTTTATGTATTTAATAAACAATATGTAATTCTAATAATCATTATAATTCAAATTAACAATTTATTAATTTTAATTAACATTTAATTTTAATTAACAAGTAATTCTAATTAACATGTAATTCTAATTAATAATTTAATTCTAATTAACATGTAATTTAAATTAACAAATTTATTCTAATTATCAATATAATTTAATTTGTGTGTGACTAGTTATTTTTTATTAAAAATTGACAAGTATTGCATATAGTTGTCAAAACAAAATAAAACGAATAACTAAATTAGGTTTCATGCAGCCTTTTAAACATGTTTATTAATAAGAAACGTGTAACCCATAATCGCAAAAACGAGATGGCTCTGATACCGCTGTTGAGATTTTAGAACTAAGTTAACCATTAACCTCTACGAGTACGCAGCGGATAAGGATCTAGTATTTGCAATTAGGTTAAACACGTAATTAATAAACAATTAATTAATATAACAATTAATTAATAAAAGGGATAAAAGAAAACCTAACCTTTCGTGGCTATTTGAACGCAAGTGTAACGGACAATAAAACCAATACAAAACTAAGCATCTAAAGTAGATGCCTCAATGAGTATCACACAAAAACACGATAACCGAATACGTTCGATAATGAGCTAGTCGAGAACGTATAAAACCATTCAACAATTGACATCACTTGAATATTACATGAACAAGAAACCACCCAAGACTAGCTTGCTTCCTACCCGAGATCACAAAACAGCCAAGAAGCTGTTTCCCTTTTGTTACCCGATATCGGACATAAGGGTCCGATATCCACCTGCTTGTTGTCCGAGAAAAAGCCCACGAACAAGAAACAAAACAGCCTTGTTTCAACTGCTATTCGACCAGGAATTGAGAAACAAGAAATCACCAATTAATCTAAACCTAAACACTTGATTCAATTGCAAGTTTAGGATTAAACAAAACCATAATCGGTTTTATGAAAACCGATTGGGTATTGGAACTAGTTGGATGAGTCGATCATATGGTGGAGTTTAGGGATATCAGTAGATTGTAATTACAGATTTGGGATGTAAAAAATTCGTCCCTGTGAATGTATGTATGCATTTGTATATATAGCACATGAGACAAAACCAAACATGGGCTTTAAACTTGTGTCTCAAGCTACAAACCCAAACACTCCGATCAGCTTGTATTTAGGCCCACGGCAAACACCCCAACCGACCCACTTTGAATTGAAACAAGTCCAATTGGTCGTTGGTATGGATCGGGTCGCATTCATGCATAATGGGTCGAATACAATTCAAGTATTATACGTTCGACACGTACTCTCGTGTTCATCGTGTGTGCCCCCATCGGCTCACACACTCTCAGTCGTTTTATCGTGTTTATAACTCCCACAAACCAACAAATAGCATCCTTAAATATTGTATGAGAACAAATTATCAAGGTCATGTAATTTTTCCAAACAAAAACTTGACATCTAACAAAACAAATAAAGAAAGCCATCACAAGGCATAAGAAACCCAAACAAAATCAGCCCCTTTGGTTCTCCTCTTTGGAACCATCCTGTTGTAATTTTGTTTCCTTATTGTTCTAATATACATTTCATTTTCTAAAGAACCGGTTAAAGAGATACATGGTTTGATATCTCCCAATTTCGGATATGCATTCGTGTCCACAACAGAACATTTATTTGAGTTAACATTTTGTTAGCCCCCAGTTTCGGATGCATTCGTGTCCGCGGCTTGACCACTTTTTAGCATAGCAAGTTTCGGATATGCACTCTTGTCTGCGGTTTGAACATTGTTTTTAGCTCGAACATTTTGATAGCTCCCAGTTTCAAAAGGCATTCGTGTCCGCATATGAATGAGTAAAAAACTAAACAACTTGCTTAGTCCTCCAAGTACCAACCTATGGATTTGCATTGTCAAAAAAGGAAAATTGTTATCTCATACATTAGTTAGACGTCAAATAAAGGGTTGAGTTATTTGAACACCCTTTTTGGTTATATATCACATCATATACCCACGTCTCCAACATTTAGAGCTCACGATATGGTGTTTTACAAAATATAATCACTGCACTTTATTATTTGTTTCTTATTATTTCTTATTTCTTTATTAACTATTGTGTTTATTACTCTACGTACTTCTTGTTAGTATTATATATTGTAGCGTTAATAGTCGTCTTACTTAGCGTTTTTATTATTTGAGTCATTATATTATTTTATAGATTTGATTCACCGTTCTCAGGACTTCGACATTTGCTAAATGAGTCAACAAACTTATATAAACCAATCATTTATTTCATTAATTAAACGTTTTACATCAACCGATTACATTACCCCTTTAAAAGCATTCACACCATGTGTCATGTCATTCAACTAAGTTTTATAAGTTACGTGTCAAGGAAAATAAAATTAAGCTAAAATGATCATTACTCTAAAAAATAATTTGTATGTGACGTGTTTGATGTCACAAGACATATTTGAACACTTTTAAATTAAAGGGCTAATTGCTTAATATGAGATATTAGGTTACCAAAATGATTGTTTTGTAGAAGACTGACTTAAGAATTTTTGATAGTACATTAGATTGTTTCACAAGTTTTGTTAGCACAAGTCAAAAAGCAACAAAATAGTGCAATGACTTGAATGACCATAAATATTGGGACCTTGAAAGGATACGTAACATGAGAAGCGGAGAGAAAGATAGAGACTAGTAAAAAATGCGACAAATGTAAAATAATCTCAAAGATACGCAGCATGAGAATGAAATAAAACAAAATTGGTTTTTTCTTAACAAAATAGTGAAATGCTATGAAACTAAATAGTAAATACATGAAAATTCAATAGAAAAACATAGTGAAAATGGAGGTTTTTAATGGGTGGGCTATTATGGGTTTCATAAACAACATGAGCAGCTTTTTCAATGGAGTGGGTTTATTAGGCTAAACGGAGTGGAGCATTTTTGGACCGTGAGTGAGACTTGCGCTGCGAGTTCCAAAACGGAAGAGTAAGTCGCTCGTGAATGGGGCAAAGCAAAAGTGTTCGTATGATGAGTCAGTCACCAAGCAAAGAACGAATAAATGTGGGGCCCAAAGTACATATTACCGTTTGATACTAAAAAAAAAAAAAAAAAAAAAAAACCTACTACTCAATATTTTTACCTATAAATATCCAATAATTTCACCATTTTATAAACATCTTCTATATATTATTAACCTTTCATAACAAATATATTTCATTGTTACAAAAAATCGGATATGGCTTGTTCGGTTCCACATACCATCGATGAAATCATGGCTTTAGTTGATAAACTAATTGCGTAGAATAGAGCTCGTCAACAAGCGTTGTGCGAATTAGCCGTGCAATTTGAAAAAGCATGCGAGGCTAAAGATAATCTGAGACAAGCATACGAGAAATGCAATGACATTCCGCCTGAAAACCGTGCTCAAATAAATACTTTTTTAAACGAAGAATCTACGAAAGATTATGAGATGCATAATGCTCTGTTTAGCAAAGCGGGGAAAATAGAAAAACAAATCGAGAGGAAGTTTATTTGGCTACATGAAAAATACATTTAGGACAATTATGTATTGTATTTTAAATTTTGTATTGTAACTTTTATGTTTAAACAAATGAATGTACTTTTAATTTTTTAAATAAACACCAAAGGTTGTTTTCTTGTTTATGGATCGGATTTGCTTCTGCTAGAGTTGAGAAAGTTACAACACAGAAGATGCAAATGAAACAATATTGTAAGAGTAGAAGGTACCATCACATTACATTCAAATTATTCATTAAAAACAATACATAGCTTAATCCGTTTCATAATCGAATACAGGTTACCCAAATTCAAACACGAACTCATCATGTTGTGCTTGTTATTTCATACGTTTTGCTTCCTACTCTTTCTGAACCCTATTTTCTTCTTCTTGACGCCTTGATTTTTCTTCTAACTATTCATTTAATGCCTCTTCATCTCGCATAAGTTGATATAGTTGTTTCTTAGTAAATCCGTTCTCATCAACTGGTTCCGCTGCTGGTTGAAATGAAGAAATGGGAGACATTGTTTTGATGACGAACCACTCATAGTGTTTTCCTTATCGCTATCATTGATTTCTTCGACATTGTGTGGGAGATTACAAGCCATGATTTTCGGTAAGATAATATGTATTGAAATTGTGATTTGTAAGATTACAAGCAATGGAATATTTATAGGAAACTGGGGTAACTTTTATTTGAATTTGAATTTGAATTGTAACTTTGAAATTGAATTTGAATTTGAATTCCTATTTTGAATTTGAACTGTAACTTTAAAATCGAATTTGAATTTGAATTTGATAGCCTCTAATGACTATTTACCCCTATAAATACCCCTTTGCCATCTTTCGTTTTCTCAAACAACTTCTTATCAAACTCTCTCAAGTATTACTCATTTTCACATAAACGCTGTGGCTAACGAACCAGCAGAGGTGTAAAAGGCTATCCTTAACCGAATACGCAACGAAAAAGAAAAAGAACTCAAGCTGATTGACAATTTGCTAGGTGAGATAACTCGTATTATGCTATAGATGCATGATCGTGCTCCAGAGGTCGAAAGGTTGCATGAGCTGCCTCAAGACCATCCAGCTATTAGGGTCGGTCTACAAACTCTATTAACAACTAAGGAAACAGATGTGCAACTTCATCTCGCCTAGAAGAACGTTAGGGAAAAAATGTTGCAAGTCTGGGAGGAGAAGACAGATCTCATTGACAATTACAAATCAATATAAAAGCTTCATGAGAACTATTGGATGATCTGTGTTTTCGTATCGTATCGTCATTTGTGTTTTAAATTTCGTATCGTAGTATGTTGTGTCTTTTATTATTTTTTTTTCGTACTGTATTTGATTTTCGTATTGTAATTTTATTTTAATGAAGTGGTTTTAGTTTTACTTCGTACGTGTACGTTTTTAGTTTCGTACGATTTTATTTAAGTTTGCGTTCACATTTACGTTTTTAGTTTATAAATATAAAGTATTTAATTAAATAAAAAAAATGGGATGTATGGTGAGTAGAAGTAACCAAAACAGATGTATGGTGAGTGGGAGTGAGTGAAAATAAGATAAGAGAGAAAGATGAAGTGGCGGTGAGTGACTTGCACCAATACTTCAAGTCTTAAGATTTCTTGTTTATAAAGTTATATTCACATGTTTTTTGGTTTTTTTTTTCTTTTTTATTTGTTTATATTATAAAATATAATTTCTCTTTCCTATATCTATCTCAAATCCAAATCCTAAACCAAATTCAAATCTTAATCTAGCCCCACTTATAAACCAAACGCACCCTAAATAAATTGGCTCTCATTTACTAATTAGTTTGTATTTTACCTTTTGTTTAAACTTAAATGTAGTATTTCAAAAACTTTTGTATTTTACACACACACTTTAGTGTTAAGTATGTTTTATGTTCAAGAATTATCGAATTATTGTTTTAATTAATTTGTATTTTACCTTTTCTTGTTTCAAAATTTATCGTTAAATGAAGCGGTGATTAATAAACTTTAACTTGCGTAAAATAGTCCACATATCATATTTTCATCTTAAGTTCACCACTCCTTTTGAACAACAACCCGAGAGATCTACACTTGTGGCGATACTTAGGTATGTAAGTTTGTATCTTTATCTTTCCACTCAAATACATAATCTTTTGATAGACGACCAAATGACACGTTGTCAAAGCCATTTCCCCATTGATAAAGTGCACATTCGTAATTCGTCAATTGGCATACGGCACTGTTCCATACGCCTTTGATAAATATTTGCAAATGGGCGAAGCAAATGCTCATCTATTTCTTGATAATTTTTGTTAGGTTGTTATTAAATTTTTTGGAGTCGAGTCTTTGCGAAAACCTACTATCACTGATGTTTAAAGGCTATACACGTTTCATGAAAAAAAGCATGGGTTTCCGAGAATGTTAGGAAGCCTTGATTGTACAGATTGAGATATTATCTTGTTAGCGAGATATATCTGGAATGAGCGACACTTGTTTAGTTGATTTCAAATCCAGTCGACGATGACCACAAGTGAATACGGTATAAGCGAATGCATGAAACGAAAAGGAAAGATGTGGAACGAGCGTTTGGTGTTCTAAATAAAAATTGGGTTATATAAGTCAATCTCGCACGACTGATGAGTCCGGAAAGAATAACTAATATGATGATACATGCATCATATTACATAATATGATTAAAAAAAAAGATGATATCTCTCAGTTAGTATCCGGAAGAAGAACATCAATCGGACGACCTCGTACGACCCCATGAACAAGTGCTACACATTATCTGACAAATCAAATCGTCACAAGCGCATCAAAACCTTCGTGCCGCTTTGGTACCACACCTTTCTTGTGAAGTTTAATTTAACTTATGATGTTTTAGTTTTTCTTTTCAATGTAATGTTTTTAATTATGAATAAAAGTTTAATTTAGTTTTTCGTATGTAATTAAATTTGTTAAAAAAAAAATAGGATGAAAGATCAAGGGAGTAATGACCATTGTGAGTGAAAAGCGATAGTAAATGAGAAGATGTGAATGATGATGTAATGTTGAGGTGATGCTGAGGTGGAAGATGACCACCACCTCTCTTCTGACAGATTAGTCATGTTAAGACATATGATTAGGTTGATAATACGAGTTTCAGGTCTTTGTTTTGTATTTTGTTTTACCTTTTTCTCTTTTTATGGTTACAACTTTATCACCATTTGTTGATGACACGCTCAAACAAATACAACTCACAGCACACTCACTTGTCGTTTGTTTTTCTCAATATCCATTTTTTTCCTTTTTCACTTCTTTTATCTGCGGGAGGCGAGAGGTTTTTGTTTGTTTTTCGGACATAAGTCTTCTTTTCACTTTTCCTCTTCTAAATTTCAGACATTATTTTTTACTTTTTACCTCTTCTTTCACAAACCTTACATCTCTTTCTGACATCTCTTTTACGTTTCGTCTGTTTTTTTGTCGTTTGTTTTATCTCACATCTCTTTTACGTTTCGTCTGTTTTTTTACGTTTTCGTCCCTTTTGTACGTCTTGGTCCCTTTTTTTACTTTTCCGTCATTTTTTTACGCTTTCGCCCATTTTTTACGTTTTCGTCATTTTTAACGTTTTTATTCCTTTTTCTTACGTTTTTGTCCGTTTTGTTAATTTTTCGTCCACCTTTTTACGTTTTCGTTCGTTTTTTTATGTTTTTGTCTGTTTTTTTTAACGTTTTATACGTTTTCTCATTTTATTACGTTTTCTACATTTTTAACGTTTTCTTATAGCACAAAAAGAAAAAAATGAAAAACAAGTACTTCAATAACACAAAACAAACGGTCTTCATCCATGCGGATGAAGACTTTAAATCTCTTCTTTTGCAGACATGGTTTGCAGATGAAGAGGTTAAAGTTCTAAAAAAACAAACGACACACACAAAACTTTAAATTCTATCAGGGGCAACTGATTAAAATTTACCCATGTAACTTTGTTTCACATGTGTACTACAAAGTTGTTACCATAAATGTGAATCACCACAAACTTTAAAAGATCTTTTGCAACTTTGTTCCACATGTGTTTGCGTATGAAATGTCCTATTGTTTTAGGGTGTGTTTGTTTCACTTAGATGTTTTGGGTCTGAATCTGACTACCACATCTTACTGGTAAGAGATGAGTATAAAGTCTGAATCTGAATGAAATAATGTTGTTTGTTTTTTTATAATTGTCTGAATGGTTTTAATTGTTCGTCTTCTTAAATATATATTAAACCAAAATTATACGATGAATAAGTAACATGTGTAAAAAATAAAACAAAACATTTTTATTATAAATTTAACATATTATAAACTATATTTTTTTTTTTTTTTTGAACTTTATAAACTATTAAATAATCGACTTAGATCCAAAACATCTTAATAAACAAACACACCCTTAGGGTGTGTTTGTTTCACTTAGATATTTTGGTCAATCGACTACCACATCTTCTTGGTAAGAGATGAGTATAAAGTCGAATCTGAATGAAATAATGTTGTTTGTTTTTATAATTATCGAATGGTTTTAATTGTTCTTCTTAAATATATATTAAACCAAAATTATACGATGAATAAGTAACATGTAAAAATAAAACAAAACATTTTATTATAAATTTAACATATTATAAACTATATTTTTTTTTTTTTTTTGAACTTTATAAACTATTAAATAATCGGACTTATTTAGTGATAATATAATTGCTTTACTTGTTAGGATTAACACTTATTTCAAAAAGAAAAAACAAAAGAGGATATAAAATTCTTATACTCCTTATTACATACTTCGTATAGAGAGTTGCAAAATATTGGAAATTTATTAAAGACATACATAACGAGTACTTATATTTAACTACAACCATTTTTTAAGCAATAATAAAATTTTGCACGTGACCCTACTATATACATTTGATATAGAGTACTACTACTATGTACTATTGTGGCTGGTTTTCTCTCTTCCCTATGCATCTTCTTCATCTTTCTTCTTCAAAAAAATTCAGATCTACTTTGTCATAGTTCTTTATATTCCAACAAAATATCCATCAAGAGTTTGAAGGTAGGTAAAAGATGTTGTGGGTTTAAAAAGTTTGAAGGTGAGTGAAGGTCATGTAATGTTAAGAGACAGTCAGATCAAATCGCCAGCTCTTACTGAGTCAGAGTTATTACGTCTGACCGTGTCTGACTCAAGATGAAAAAACAAACAACAAAAACCTCTGACCGCGTCTGACTGGTAAGACGTTAGAGGCAGTTAGACGTTTTTTTGTAAAAACAAACACACCCTTAGTAAAAGTTTAAGCTATAAATATGTTTTTTTGCTATTTGATGTAGTAAGAAAATGTATACTAATATATTATGATTTTTCATACAATAAGCAAAAGACATAGATCATCCCAGATTCTGAAAACATAACATGTTTAACCAATTTATTCTAGTGCAAGAAGCCTATACAGATCAGCTCTTACAGTCATGATTGTAAACCTTTGCCACAAGTCGAAGCGCATTTGTTTTATGTGTTACAATTCCATGAGTCCTGAAAGTATCAATTCCTGCTGTTCCCACAGGTAGCTCCCAATTGAACGAGTAAATAAGATTCGAAAGAATAATCTCCACATTTGCAGCCCCCATCGACAACCCGGGACAAATTCTACGACCAGACCCAAATGGGATAAACTGGAAATCTGTCCCTTTGTAATCAATATGACTGCCACTAGTACTACCCATGATGAACCTTTCTGGCTCAAATTCTTCTGGTCTTTCCCAAGTACTTGGGTCTCGCCCTAATGCCCATGCGTTAACGTAGACTAAAGTCTTCTTGGGAATCTCGTATCCACTTAAAACACATCGTTCTCTTGATTCGTGAGGGAGTAAAAGTGGAGCCACTGGATACAATCTGAGTGTCTCTCTGATCACTGATTTTAAATATTTGAGTTTATCAAGATCATCTTCGTCTACTTTCCCTTTGTTCCCGATCACATTCCTCACTTCTTCCTGAAGTTTCTTTAGACATTTAGGATTGTTCATCAGCAATGTCATCGCCCACACCACTGTCGCAGCACACGTGTCTGTCCCCCTATCAATATATTCTAAACATTTAAAAAAGTAAGGCATAATAAAAAATATATATATACATTAGATTTAAAATTAAAGAGTGAAATGCAAATTACTCACCATGAGAATAGCTTTAATATGATCAAAACTGAGATTGAGTGAAGGGTCTGAATTTTTAAGTTCTAGCAAAATATCCACCATATCCTTTTGCATTATGTTTGGCCTGTTGGGATTTAAATGTTCATCTATGAGTTGCTGATAGAACTCATCCATATTTTTTAGAAGCTTTTCAAACCGAGCGATGGTGCCATTGAGTTTATCAAGCCACCCCAAAAAGGGAAAGCTATCTTTAAAATAAAAGTTAACAAGCATAGCTTGATACTCGTGCATATTCTCTTGAAACAGTTTCACTTCTTCCTGTCCGTCAGTGTAAGCAGACAGTCTCTTCCCAAAAGCCACCCTAGTAATGATATTACTTGTGAGAATCATCGCAGTTTCACTCAAGTTCACTACTTGTTTGGACGGAATTCGAGTCTTTATTGTATTGATCATATCAAACACTTCTTCTTCACGTACCCAACGAAACGAATTAACTTGTTTCATTGAGAAGAGATGAAGGATGCAAGTCTTCCTCATATGTCTCCAATACTCGTTATAGGGTGAAAAAGCAAAATCTTTATGATCGTATGACATCATCTGCATGCCAGTTAATAAAGGCCTAGAGCAGAAGTTCAAATCATTTGTTTTCAATACTTCTTTAGCCATTTCAGCCGAAGAAACTACAAGGGTTTGGACCCTACCAAGGCGAATGAACATTAAAGGTCCATAACGTTTTGAGAGACTCCATAAGTGGTCCGGTAGGTCAGAGATATCTAGCTGATGGAGGTTTCCAATTATAGGAAGTCCGGTAGGTCCGGGTGGTAGTGAGAGGAGGGTTTTTGACCGAAAGCTTCTAAGTATTGAAATAAGGAAGAGCAAGAAGAGAAGGAAAACTAATAGTGTGACTAGAAATGAAGCCATTGTTAGAAATAAGTGTTGGATATATGAGATGTCACAAAAATATTGTTCACAAAATTATTACGACAAAGTACTAAATAACTCTTGGTTATTTGAAATAAACAATGAACTCAAAAAATTCTTTATTTAAAAAACTTGAAAACACTTGTATTATTTTGTGGACTCACTGGTACAATTGTTCACTACAATTCAACTAGCTTATATAGGCAAACATTGAAGTACTATTACAATATGAAATGAAATACCATCAAACATTAGCATAGTATACTACTATAGTGTATAGTAGTCAAATTTAGTAGGTAGCATTCTTTCCGTCCACAATCTTCACATGTTATTGAAATTGTATAGAGAAAACAAACTTGCATTCATTTTACCCAAATATTCATTTATCAAACTCAAATAGTTGGGCTTGACTTTTTTTTAAACGTTTTCTTTTTCTTTTGGTCGGTAAACACATTAGTTCACATTCTCTCCATAATGTGTTTTGGCTCAACTCCCAACTTTCGTCTGAGCTCCTGAAACTTTTCTCGTGGAAGTGCTTTTGTGAAAATGTCTGCTAGTTGATCATTCGTACCACAAAATTCAAGTTGCACCTCTCCGTCTTCAATTGCTTCTCTAATAAAATGATGTTTCAAAGCGATATGCTTTGTGCGGCTATGATGAACGGGTTCTTTGCGATTCTATTGCGACATGCTATCGCGAGAAAATTGTTGTAGGCTTCAATTGCTTTTCTCCAATATCTTCAAAATTCTTCTTAGCCAAATTGCTTGTGATGTGGCTAGAGTCTTACATACGATACTGCCTCCGCTGATGATTGTGCGACTGTTTGTTGCTTCTTGGAGCACCAACTAAACACACCTGAACCAAGTGAAAAAATATATCCAGATGTACTTTTCATGTCATCTGTACATCCTCCCCAATCACTATCACAAAAACCATGCAAATTTATATTTGCATTTTTATCGAACTTGATTCCAAAATCTTTTGTGCCCTGCAAATATCTTAAAATTCTTTTACCAACTCCCATGTGAATCTGACTAGGATTGTGCATGAACCTTGAGAGTAAACTTGCGGCAAATATGATGTCGGGCCTTGTTGCTGTGAGGTATAACAATTTCCCCACCAAACTTCGATAAAGTGTAGCGTCCACTTTACTTGAACCGTCTTCCTTCATGAGTTTTTCATTGACAACCAAAGGAGTGTCCTTCGGTTTGCATTTTGACATATCAAAAATCTTCAAAATCTTTTCGACATACTTTTCTTGAGAATTAAATACACCGCCATTGTCTTGATATATCCCCATTCCGAGAAAATGATTTAGACGACCTAAATCACTCATCTCGTATTTTTGCATCATCTCATTCTTGAAATCTTCAATCATTTTCTTGTTATTCCCTGTGAACACAAGATCATCGACATAGAGCGCTACAATTAAAATGTCATTTTACCTTGATTTTTAACATACAAGGTCGGCTCACTCTTGCTTTGATTAAAACCTTTTTCTATAAAATAACCATTGATCTGGCTATACCACGCTCGCGGTGCTTGCTTGGGTCCGTAAAGTGCTTTCTTCAACTTGTAAACTTTTTCTTCTTTTCCCTCAACCTCGAATCGTTGCGGTTGATTCACATAACATTCTTCTTTAAGTTCTCCATTGAGAAATGCTGACTTGACGTTGAGTTGGTATAGTAACCAACCTTTCTGGCCTACTAGTGAGATGATTGCTCGGACTGTGTCCATTCGAGCAACTGGAGCAAATGTCTCGTTATAGTCAATTCCAGGTTGTTGTGAGTAACCTTTTGCGACTAATCTCGCCTTGTTTCTTTGAACAGAACCATCTGCATTGTACTTGACTTTGTACACCCATTTAACACCAATAACGTCTTTGTCTAATGGTCTGTCTGTGAGCTCCCACGTGTTATTCTTTTCAATAACTTGGATTTCGTCCTCCATCGCTTTCTTCCATGATTCTTCTCTAATCGCTTGTTCAAAACTTTCTGGTTCTACATGACAAAAATTAGCATTGTATATTTCTGTCAACGAACGAAATTTTCTTGGTGGTGGACTTTGAGATTCTTCATCTGGTTCTTCGTTGGGTACTTCATCATGTGATGGTTGATTTTCATCACTTTCCACATGTGCTTCATCATGCATTTTGTTAGTGGGAAAACTTGGTCCTTCCTTTTTTTCTTCTTCCCAATTCCAGGAAGAATTTTCATCAAAAATTACATCTCGACTAACTATTACATTTTTTGTTTTTAGGCTATACAATCTATAAGCTTTTGACTTGCTACTATAGCCTACAAAAATGCACTTTTCACTTGTCTCATCTAATTTATATCCTTTTTTCTTTGGTATTTGAGAATAACAAACACATCCAAAAACTTTAAGATGTCTTACCGAAGGTTTTCGTCCATTCCACGCTTCAAGTGGAGTCTTGTTATCGAGGGCTTTTGTTGGACTTCTATTCAACAAATATACTCTTGTGTAAACTGCTTCAGCCCAAAAACTTTTTGGTAAACCTTTGTCGTGCATCATTGACTTCACCATTTCTACAACGGTCTGATTTTTTCTCTCGACTACACCATTTTGTTGAGGTGTGTATCGAGTTGTGAGCTTTCTGTGCATGCCTTCATCCTCACAAAACTTGTCAAACTCTTTTGAGTTGTATTCTTTTCCTTGATCACTTCTCAAAATTTTGATAAAACTCCCCGTTTGTTTTTCAACAAAATTTTTAAACTTTTTGAAAACTCCAAAACTTGACATTTTCTTTCATGAAATAAACCCATGTCATTATACTAAAATCATCAATAAATAGAATGAAATAGAGATTATTACCATGAGATGGATTCTTCATCGGACCACAAAGATCGGTGTGTATTAGCTCGAGAATTTCCTTGGCTCTCCAAGCGACTCCTTTTGGAAATGGTTTTCGATGATGCTTTCCGAGCGCACACCCTTCACAAACTCCTTCAATCTCGTGAATTTGTGGCAAACCTCCAACCATATTTTTCTGGTGGAGTAAATTTAGACTTTGGAAATTTAGATGTCCAAGCCTCTTGTGCCATAACAAAGCTTCATCTGTTGTTGTGGCCTTTAACGCAGAGTGTTCTTCGTACCTGAATGTAATCGGAAAACTTCTGTTCCCACCCATTGTTATCTTCTGCATTAACTCTCTATTTCTTCCTTTGTTATATATATATTGCAGCCTTTACCTTCAAAAACAACAATGTATCCATGCTCTACAAGTTGTCCGACACTTAGCAAATTTTATGTAAGGTCGTGAACAAGTAAAACATCATTAATATACTAGATACATGTTTTTGTCTTGACCGGAATCTTGCCTTTTCCTTCACTTGTACTCTCGCTCCATTTCCCATTTTTACTTGAGAATTTCTGCGGTGCCAATGTCGACCAAAATACTTTCATCACCGATCATATGGTTACTACAAGCTCTTTGTCAAGAAACCATGTGTCATTTTTTCAATGTTAGATGAGTGACAAAAGAAAACATTTTCATTTTCTTGTTTTTCTTCTAAAAAATTTGCTTGTTGTTGGTTTTTCTTTCGACAAAATTTTTCTAAATGACCAAATTGATCACAGTGAGTACATTTGTACTTTTCTTTATACCAACAATCTTTATCCTCTTGATTGTCTTTCTTGCAAATGGAACACTTGTGAGAGTTTCCATCGCCAAATGATCTTTTGTCAAGTTTCCTTGACCTCTAAAACTTCCGTAGCTTTGTCCACGCCCACGGCCTCTAAAATTTACGCCACTCGACCACCTCGGGATGAACTCCTCTTCCATAATTTTGTGGTGGGACTTGCAAGCTAGATTGGAATGCACTTTCGATCGCCTTGCGGAGTGGCGAGTCATACGTTGCTCATATGACTTGAGAGAACTTAGCAATTCTTGACTACCCAAAGTTTTGAGATCTTTGGTGTTTTCAATAAGCGCTATAATTGGATCAAATTTTCGGAATCTTGATGAGATTATTCTCAACAATACGTTGGTCTTCAATTTCATCACCGAATTTTTCATTTGATTAATCAAATCGGTTAATCTAGATGAATAGTCATTTAGTGACTCATTTTCCTTCATCTTCGCGATCTCGTAATCTCGTCTGAGAGTTTGTAGCTTTATAGCTCTCACTTTGACGTCTCCTTGAAATTCTTGCTTGAGCACCTCCCAAGCTTCTTTTGCTTCAATTCTTTCATTTGCTCATCGGTTAATTTTTCAGTATCAACGGGTTCTTCAAATTTGTTTTTGACATCGTCAAACACATCTAAAGAATCAAACAATGTCTCTATTTTGACACACAAGTAATCATAATTTTCACCATCGAAAATTGGGACGACAACATGACTTAAATCAAAACCTTGTCGTCTTGCCATGACACCTTATAAAATGATAAGAACTCGTTTAACCCAAATGGATTCGAACAAGCTATGGTACCAATTTATGTTGGATATATGAGATGTTACTCTCACAAAAATGTTGTTTACAAAATTATTACGACAAAGTATTAAATAACTCTTGGTTATTTGAAAGAAACAATGCACTCAAAAAATTCTTTATATAAAAAACTTGAAAACACTTGTATTATTTTGTGGACTCACTGGTACAATTGTTCACTACAATTCAACTAGCTTATATAGGCAAACATTGAAGTACTATTACAATATGAAATGAAATACCAGAAAACATTAGCATAGTATACTACTATAGTGTATAGTAGTCAAATTTAGTATGTAGCATTCTTTCCGTCCACAATCTTCACATGTTGTTGAAATTGTATGGAGAAAACAAACTTGCATTCATTTTACCCAATTATTCATTTATCAAACTCAAATAGTTGGGCTTGACTTTATTTTTGAAACATTTTCTTTTTCTTTTGGTCGGTAAACACATAAGTTCACAATAAGTCCACATTCTCTTTGTCCTTCTTATACAGAAAAGATGAGATCACAAATAAAGAAATCTCCTAAGTGGTATCTAAAGAAATCTCCGAAGAGGCGGCCAAAACCCGGTTTTTGCAAAAACCGGTTCGGTTTTTCTCGGATCCGGGGTCTAAAAAACCGGTTTCGGTTCGGTTCCAAAACTGGTTCCTTGGATAGGAGCCGTTCTCCAATGTCAAATATTCGACTCAGATATTGAAACAAAATACATTAAAATGGTTAAGAGGTTAAGGTTATTCAAACTTAAAATTATGTCAAAGTAATGGCTCCCCCTCAATATGTGCATCGATATACGAAAGAGTTTAGCACATATTAAAGAAAACTTACACTTTGAATCAAAACGATCAGCTTTATCAGATTTCATATTTAAATCACATTTTCTCCCCCGATAAAAAATATAAAACCCTTTGAGATTTTGGATCCCAAGTGATTTAAATAGTTTTAGAAGACTTGGGAGAAAATATGCCTGGTTTAAATTCTCTTCCGGATTTTGGTCAGATGCTCCTCCACAATCATGTACATCATGTATTTGAAATCGTTTGGCTAATGAAGGAAGGAGTGCTTTTGAAACAATCACCCTTTAAAACCGATTTGAGATTTAAATCACGATCTCTCCCCCGATCAAAAATTTCAAACCTTTTGAGATTTGTGATCTCAATTGATTTAAATCATTTAGAAACTTTTGGGGAAAGACGTGACTTGATTTAATTTTTAAAAAAGACTTAAATTGATCAATTTAAGACATTAAAGATTGTTAGTGTCAGGTATGATAGTTTTAAAAGATCTTTAAGTAAAACAAAACAATTTCACAATCAAACAAGAACAGAAAAATTTTCATTTTGAAAGATCTTTGAGTTTTAAAGAAAATAATACCATGACATAACATTAAATCTTTAGATCACCACTTTATTACGTACAAACGGACTTTTATGAAGAAATATCGTTTGAAAATACTTAAGTTTGAAATCACTCTCCCCCTCAATCAATGACCGTAGTCGTTGATTGAGTGAATTATGTTTAAAATGAAGTTCGGTTGATTTCCAAAATTTGAGTTCAGTTTATTTTCAAAACAATATTTTTCCATTTTCAAGACAATATTTTTTCAAAAATTGTTTAAAAATGGTATCATCACTATTATCCCTGCACAAAGATACGCTAGGTGGATAAGCTGCTTTTGTTGTTGTTGCTGTAGGGCTGGAAGAAAACCGTCTGCAAATGCAGTGACACCTCTGACGTTGCATCTATCGTGCCAACTATCCATAGAGATCCAATTAAGCTCAGTTTCTTCATTTGTCGACTCAAGAAATAGTTGCCCTTTCCTTTCGGCATCCAATCATCTTCTTTTGTGGGATCTGGATCGGGAACATTCTTATAAACCATCTTATCTGCATACGTTAGTCAACACAGACAGATATATGGTGGTCGACAACACCCAAACAACAATCGACTAATAAAAGTCAATCCAGCATATCAATCAGATCATAAAAGGCATGGGAATTATGTGTTTATCAAACTCTAATCATCTAATCCTAATAATCATATCCTAGATTCCTAGTCCTTCAACGTAGGAAAATATATTTTTCAGTTAAGCACGTAGGATAATTAGATAAGCCTGATAGATGATATAAATTTGAAAACATTCTCCCCCTCAATCAATGACTCATTTCATAAAAGAGCTTAAACGAGCTGAGGTCATTGATTGGGTTTTGCAAATTTATGAAAATTGCAAATCTGATTGATTTTAAAGCAACTCAATTTCCACCATTTTTGAATACAACAAATATTTTTCTGAAGAATTTTAGACGGGAAAACATTTGTGTAGGAACAGCAGTCCTTCGACATATTTTCCTCATTTTGTTTTTAGGATAAGTGCATGAGATTTTTGAAAATTTGTTTAGCGCAACACTTTCCTTCTTTTGAAGAGCGGGTTGCTATAAAAAATAATAGCAAACCATTGTTTAAGCAGGGGTTACAGTCTGAAGTAACTGCAAGCCATATTTTGAGACATGTTTTGAAAAGAAATATTTACACCTCATGCTCGAACTTCATCTATGGTCCCGTGCCATTATTGAATGACATTTCTAAGACCGTAGATGTTATCGATACCAGAAGACAAGTTAGAGAAAAACTAAATTCTTGGCTTTTTCAAATTTTCTAATTTTTTATGGATTTTTGTAGGTTTTATATTTTTCTATTTTCTTTTTGTTGGTTTTATATTTTTGTATTTTCCTTTTTGATAAATATTTACAGATAGTTTAGATGATATATTTTAAGAAGATGATGGTACGAGTACCGAGATAAGGATATCGAAAAGTCCCGTTGAAGAAGATAGAAATCGTCATCTCTTAAACTTTCACCACCAAAGCTTTCGAGGCTCTGAATTGAGAGAAATTGAACCTTCGAAAGTGAGACTTTGCGACTTCCCCAAACCGAAAATCTTCTTCTTGAGCGATTCTAAGCTCTCTTTCAAGCTTGCCTTAGTTAGGTGCAGAGGAGCACACCATATCATCGAGTTTTTGCTCCTTTTAAGAAAGATCATCGATTCTCCGTCCGGGGTTATATCATCACGATAGAAGAACAGCAACGTATCATCTCACATTTGAATAACTCTTCTCAAATTCCTTTTCCACTGAACTCTGAAGCGATCCATTCCAAAAGGTGTCACGATACCTCTTCCCCCATGTATTTGAAATGATGCAGTTAGTCTCTTTGAATGAAGCTCACGAACCCAAGTACACATATACCAAGAGAGAATAGCCGATAGCACCGAAATAGCAGATTGAATCATCGATCATCTCTGCGGATGTCAACTCCGAATAAATCATTAAGTCCGATCACGTGAATCGCTAAGCATCCACGAGTACATTTTCTCCCCGATGATAGTTTATGAAGCTCAAGAACCGAAGTGCCCAAATGCCCAAAGAAAGAATAACCGATAACATTGAAGTAGCAAGTCGAATCACCGATTATCTCTGCGGATGTCAACTCCGGAATAAGTGATTATCACTGAATCACTGATTAAGCCCTCAAGTGAAACAGATGTGTGTCTCCAATGTATACAATCTCTCTCCCCTGATGATTTTGATAATATCAAAATCATCACACACTTGTGTACCTCTTTTATCTTCAGAAACAGTCTCTTACATCTCTTCCCCTACGTAGTTGGAATAAGAACACTAAAAGCCACTAGATACACCGAGTTTCTCTGCGGTCATGACATTTATCTTCCCGGGATATCTTCAATCACTTAGAAGTATTAAGTTCATCAAGTGTACCCGTTGAGCTTTTAGATGTGTGTCTCCTTGCCCCTTGCTGGTTTTGATACTTCAGAATCAACAACTCATTGTAAGCCCAGATAATTGAAATCTTTTGAGAGGAACACTTTTAATCTTTGTGAGAATCAACTTGCTAAAAAATGTGAGCAAGTCTAACTGGGGATTAAATCTGACATTTCACTCTCCCCCAATTAGTGCTTCCCGCTAAACCGACAATCTGTTTGATAAATGCTCAGATTAAGAAGAAGTCTTTAGAAAATCGAATGCAACTTGTCTTTAGTCTTCTAACATGCAGCAGAAAAATGTAGAACATACTGTAGACTCGACCATCTTCAAGATTGCCTGTTTGGGGAATAGAAAGTTAACATCTTATTCTCACCAAATGTATTCCCGTTAACTTATATGTAGCAAATCTCTTTAATTAAAAGGAAAATGACAAAAAATGCATCGAACTTGACACTTGTTGTCATTGTGTGTATAACTATTTTTTTTCATTGTAACACAAACCTTTTGAATTTTGTCATTGTATGTAGCTAGTTAGGTGAATTTGTGTTATTGTATGTACCCGGTCAGCTTAGCGTTACATCGTTAGTCCTTTTATATTAACGGTCGTTAGTAAATAACTTAAAATTTCGTTCTCTTACGTTTTATTCGCTTTCATCCGTTATTATATCGTTTTGTCCGTTTTTATACTTTTTCGTCCGTTGCTTTTTCCCGCTTTTACGTTTCGTCTGCTTTCTTACATTCTCGTCCGTTTTCTTACGTTTCGTCCGCTTTTATACGTTTTCATTCGCTTTTATCGCTTTAGTCCGTTTTATAAGTTTTCATCCGTTTCGTCCATTTTCATCTGTTTTATCGTTTTCAATCCTTTTCATCCGTTTATATTTTTCATCCGTTTTATCGTTTCGTCGGTTTTAAATGTCTTCGTCGATTTTCTAACGTTTTGTCTGTTTTTATATGTTTCGTCTGTTTTTTATCTGTTTTATACGTTTTCGTCTTTTTTTAAGTTTTGATCTTTTCTTACACCTTCATCCATTTTTATTCGCTTTTGTCCGTATTCTTAAGTTTTATACATTTTCGTCCGAAAAGTAAGAAAATGAACGAAAAGTAAGAAAACCAACGAAGCGTATAAAAGATGAAAATGTTAGAAAGTAGAAAACTTTAAAAAATAGACGAATATGTATAAAAGCAGGTTGAAAACGTAAGAAAACGGATGAAAACGATAAATACGAATGAAAACGTAAAAACGGACAAAACGCATAAAACGGATGAAAACGTAAGAAAGCAGATTTAAACGATAAAACGGACGAAACGATAATAACGGACTAAAGCGTAAGAAAACGTAAGTAAACAAACGAAATGTAAAAAGCGGATGAAAGCATTGGACCAAAATGTATAAAGCGGACGAAAAAGTATAAAACAGACTAAAACGTATAATAACGGACTAAAACGTAAGAAAGCGTAAGTAAACAAGCGAAAATGTAAAAAGCGGATGAAAGCATTGGACCAAAATGTATAAAGCGGACGAAAAAGTATAAAAGCGGACGAAAACGTATAATAACGGATGAAAACAAATAAAAGCGTAAGAGAACGAAATTTTAAGTTATTTACTAACGACCGTTAGTAAATAAGGACTAACGATGTAACGCTAAGCCCGTTGGGTACATACAATAACACAAATTCACCTAAGCGGCTACATACAATGACAAAATTCAAAGGTTTGTGTTACAATGAAAAAAAATAGTTGACTACACAATGACAACAAGTGTCAAGTTCGATGCATTTTTTTATCATTTTCCCTAATTAAAATCCCTCCCAATCAAAAATGAACAGAAAGATGTTCATCAAAGAAATCAGCCCAGCAACTAGAA
This sequence comes from Chrysanthemum lavandulifolium, assembly GCA_022545495.1. NCBI lineage: Eukaryota > Viridiplantae > Streptophyta > Magnoliopsida > Asterales > Asteraceae > Chrysanthemum > Chrysanthemum lavandulifolium. The sequence continues at coordinate 47,839,203 of CM040242.1, read as the reverse complement.
GCACTTTGTCATTAATCATCGGTCTGTGAGAAGATGTCAACCAACGGCTCTTAGAAGAAACTCCATGTGAAGATGACCCGATAAGATGAAGCTCGGTTCTTACATGAGTTAGGAGCCGTATGACCATATATTCTCATGTGTAACTCAACATGCAAAAGTATCACACTTCTTCTTCCCCTCAAGAATTGCATACGGAGATGCCATTCTTGATTAAACAAGTAAATATCATCCAAATGTATTATATTCACACTTCTCCCCCTCAAAGGTTGCATATGATGTTGCCATCGCCATTTTAATTGAGCAAGTGGAATAAGAGTACTAGCAACGGTAGTCCGGTTCACTTGATAACTGAAAGCGCATGGAAAAAGCATGAAGCGTGTTGATGAGAATGATCATAATTGAGAAGATTTATCTTCTTCAGAAGATAAAGCGCACTGAAGCGTACACTTTTATTTTCTTTAGGAACGAAGCTTGAACTGTTGTGTACAAACGTCATAATCTCTCTCTTTTCTACCTCTCTTGGCAATCTTGTAATCAACCCCATTATCCTTCAGTAGGCTCTTTGTTGTGACAGCTGATGGAGAAAACCTAATATAATGAATTTGACCCTGAAGTAAAATAACCCGAAATCGTGACTTAAACTTGCACATATATAACAAAGAGCGGTGCCCATATTTCATGCCCCATTGAATCCCTAAGTACTCTATACTCTTCATCCAACCAACCATCAAGTATCAGACATACATCACCTCTTGAAAATCCACAATTCAATGTGACACCGAGCACTACAATGTAACTCCTTAAAGTGATAGTTATTTTGTGGCGGTAAAAGAAAAGAAAAATCACCCAAAATAACTAGATTTCCAAGTCTTTGTCTTTGAAAATGTTAAAAGCTCGAACAAGGATCTCAAGAATCTTCATCCAACCATCCCGATACCTTCAGATACTAAGTACACTCGCCGTGATATTTCACTTTAACCTCAAATAAATAATCTTGAATTAACGCCGTTGTCACATCTTGTGGTTAAAAGCTCGATCTAGCCTCCTTTGACTTATTTTAGGTGAACAATGATAATGGTTTCATCCCGACCATGGTTAAAAGCATATAACCCGTAAAACCATGTAATAACCAAAGCGCCATAAAGAATATCCAAACACACATCCAATTCATGAAGTACACCTTTATCCCTTCTTTGAAGAAGAAACCGTAGCACCAAAGATCGATAAGATTCGAAATACACTTTCCTTTCTCCGGGATGGTTCCATCATTACGGATTTTATAATTCTATGGTTTAAACCGAGAAATAGTTTCTTCATGGGATTTTACAAAACCAAGAATAAACCGTAAGATAGATCCGAAATGCACTTTACTATTACCGTGATGTTTCCATTGTCACGGATTTTACAAATCTAAGATTTAAACCAGAAATAGATTCTTTCGGGATTTTACAAAATCAAGACAAAACCGTAAACAATGTCAGTTCGAATGAGATATGACAACTTTGGTTTCGGTAAATATTTGTTTTAGGGGAATATGCAGCGGTTCATCAACAATTCATCTCCATCATCAACAATATTATCAACAATTTGTAACATATTGGATTTCACATACACATCAAACCAAACACAAAGTAGGCGTACAACATGATTCTAGAGAGAGAAAGTTAGAGGTTTGGGAACTTTAGTGAAAGAAAGAAAAATCTTATTAAGAGCTCCAACTCTCTACCTTGGGAGGTAGAGAGTATTTATAGTCATTACATAAATCGCCACCTATCGGGTGTGGATCGGGCATACGGTGGGTAAAGACCCGTCCGTCCTCCACGGTGTTACTCAAACTAAATACTACTTAACTAATAATAATCTCGACTCACGAGCTTTTAAAGATTACATATACTTGAGGTGACCGACTCTTTATAACTGGATTTACTAAATCCTAACAATCTCCCCAAGGAGGTCACCTCAAACATATACTAAAATTACATTGAATACAAACAGATATTACATAAAAATTGTTCTTACATTCTTGATGTAGTACTTTGCTCAAGCTCGTAGTCATCGATTCTTCTCATTGCATGTTGGGTTAATCCAAGTGGAGGTCTTTTCTTGATCCACGTGATAATAATTTTGAGCCAACTTTTGAGATCATCATTAACATCAATCTTTGACTCATCCATTGTGGTTTTGGTATTATGTGATGTTGTGACATACGGACCGACATGCTCACATTCGGATCATGATAAATTCTCATCGAGTGAAAGCTTCGTTGATTCATGATATTGGCAAGCGTGAGCGAAGCATGGAGTGAAAATATCGAGTCATTGATGCACTAATCATGATTTCTTTAGAGATGAATGTGTTGAGTGAGCATGCGGCTATGGATTGACCGCTTCATTCGATCGGTTGCAAAAGTAGGGCGTGCACTGCACATGTGATTAGCAATAAATCGCGAAAGTGTCTTTGATCACTTTTGTTGAATTGAGGTACACGCCCACGGTTCCCGTTGATCAAGACAAGTCTTACTGTGATTAGGTATAACTCAAGAATTTCCTTGACAAGGTTTCGCGGTGCTCTAGCTGTTCTCAAACCGGAACGTCTCAAAGAAGACAACACGGAGTGAGTGAACAAATGAATAGAGATTCACCGATTGATGAAAAGAGATTTGAAAACAATCGTGTATTGCTCAATAGAAATCATTTTTGCAATACAACGAAGGTTTTAATGAAAATCAATTATCAATCATAAACACCTTTGATTTGAAATAAAGTACACAATTAAGTACTAAAGAAAAGAGTTTTTAAGCACAACGACCGGTTTTCAAAGGTATCCGTCAATCCATAACTCGATCGTGATTGATTCAAAAGATTGAATCGCCCCATTGTTTCATTCGGTTGTCACATGGTTGATCTCGAATAGATCTCACATGCCACCTACCGGGAGCTTGTTTGATGTTGGCTCTAGAAGGCTTTCCATCTTCATTGTAAATATGTTTGCATATCACTCGGATGTTCCGCAATACCACAAGGATAATGCATAGGACTCAAGATATAATCTCTTCCACATTGTGTGAAACAGAGAGTCTTCATTGAAAGTGTCCTAATGAGATTTATTGATGATCTCGTGGCTCTAGACTCAATTTGTGCATATTTGGATCCTATAACAGAGACTAGGGAGAGGGTCTCCTTCTTCAATACCAACAATCTCTAAGAGAAAGTCGATAGATAATGTCGGTTCCCCGTAAGAATGAAACAAGTCCTTTTAAGAGGAACTTGAGTGGTTTGGGAAGATGAAGTGTAGTGCGTCACTGCGTCCATGACGTCTTGTCTTCAATACCGATGTTACCTTGGTAACCACCGGTAGCATATGAATTGAACCGGTATCGCCCTAAGGTTGAATAATTGGAGGCTATTTGTTTTCACCCTTTCTCATTCAATTCTTTTCATTCTTCAACCCTTCTTAATGCTTACCGAGACTTCATAGCTAGAACCTTGTTGGGTTTATTCCAAGACTAGCTCGGCCTCATCCGCACTCTTCCCATATCTCATTTTCTCCTTTTTCAATATACCTAAAGACTTCTACACTATCTAGTGGATTGTCCTCGGTAGATCTCTCCGGTTCGGCGGATCATGGGAACAAATACCTAACCTTATCATCCTTATATCACCATACATAAAGTAAAGTTGGTCGGTCTATTTGGTATTGTTCATCCGCCATTGGAACCAATTGAAAACCATTTGAAAATTAATCTAGATACTTATGATATATTATCAAAGCATTTTGTACTGAATTGTTTTTGATATTTTTAGAACAAGAGCTCCCCTCAACATGTGCATCAAGTGTATGAAATCATTTTGCACACCTGAGGCAAGAGAAAGAATTAACTTCTTTGATTACCATTTTCTAAAAGATATCAACATCACTTCCCTGATCAAAACAAGTAAATAAAGCGTATTAGGGAAGGATGAGGTTTTCATAAGCTTGTTCCCCCTCAATATGTGCCTTGAGGTATGAAAGAGTTTTGCACATACAAGAGGGAACCTACACATTGATCACGTTTCAAATCTTTGTGGTTTAAGATAGATGCTCCCCCTCAACATGTGCATGAAAATCTTGAAATCGTTTGACACATGTGGGATGGAGAGCTTGTACATCCTTATAAAACCATTTACTGAATTATCAGATTAAATCCAATTTAAATCACAAATTCTCCCCCGATCACAATTATCAAATCATTTGAGATTTGTGATCTCTGTAGACTTAAATTGATTTTGAAAGCTTTTAAGGAGAATTGTGACTTGATTATGAAAACGTTTTAACTGATAAGGATCGAATTTTAAGACTTTAAACTCCATTGAATATACATGCATGATTATCTTTTGAAAACAATTGTATGACAAATAACTTTTTGATTTAATTGAAATCATTCTCCCCCTCAATCAATGACATAGGTTGTTGATTAAGAGATAGATATTTTGACAAACTTTTTAAGTCCTATTGATTATCTAAAATAGAGTCCGAGTTATTTTTCAAATCAACTAGTTTTCATTAGATAGTAAGAATTTGTTTAAAGAATCAGAGCATGAGATTTGAAAACCAAGATAAAGCATGTCTCTATTCTTTCTTTGAAAAGCGGTTCTTGCTCGAAATGACAATAAACCATTGTTTCTCTTTCTCCCAAAATATTTTTGATTTTTTTTTTTTTTTTTTTTATATGAAAATTCGAACAACATCTAAAGTCCCTTGTCATTCTTTGAATAATGACATCAAGACCGTAGATATTATCGAATCGAGAAAAACATAGCAAAAGACATATATATATATATATATATATATATATATATATATATATATATATACATTTTGAAGATTTTTGAATTTTTCAAATTTTTATGGATTTTGAAAGTTTTATAATTTTCTATTAGATTTTTGAAGGTTTTAAAATTTTGTATTTTGTTTTTCGAATAGATATTTACAAGAGATAGATGAGAGAAACCTTTTACTCCTCTTCTTCCTCTTGAAGACGTTTGAGTGTTTCGGTTGTAGGCTCTTAAGACCCGGTCGTGGAAGAATAAACTCAAACGTTCTCTAGGAAGAGCTTTGGTGAAGATGTTCGCTAAGCGGTATTCGGTCCTCACAAAGTAAAGTTCCACCACACCGCTTTCAACTTGCTCCTCGATGAAATGATGTCGAATGTCGATGTGCTTTGCTCTTGAGTGTTGTACGTTGGTGCATGAGAGAGCAATAGCACTTTTATTATCACAAGATGTAGAGGATTTTGTTGAATTCAAAGCCATAGTCGATAATTGGGATCTCGTCCATAGGATTTGAGCACTACAAGATGACATGGCTATGTATTCCGCCTCAGTAGCGGAAATAGAAGTACTCATTTGCTTCTTTGAAGACCAACTCACAAGCTTATCACCCAAAATTGAGGACCTCCAGACGTACTTGACGAGTATCTTGACATCCCGCATGATCGGCATCTCGCATAGGTCGTCATGACATACCGGTTTCTTCGGTACCAAAGTCCCATATTGATGGTTCCTTGGAGATACCGAAGACCCGCTTAACCGCTTCAAGGTGCTTTTAGTAGGCTTAGCACGGTATCTAGCACACATGCAAACAATGAACAAGATGTCCGGTCTCTAGTTGTGAGGTACATCGTGATCCAATCATACTACGATATTTCGTTTGGTCTACCATGATCCCTGAGTGGTCCTCATCTAGTTTAGTACGTTCAATCATGGGTGTGTCAACAGGGTCACTAGAATCGAATCCAATTTTCTTTAAAATCTCATTTGCATATTTAGATTGATTTATGAAAATGCCTCCGGGACTTTGTGAAATTTGTAATCCCAAGAAAAATGACATTTGTCTCATCATTGACATTTGAAATTTAGAACCTATTTCTTTTGAAAAATGGTCAAACTCATTGGGGTCTGTCGAGGCAAAGATGATATTATCAACATAAATTTGAACGTGAATTAAATGTTTGCCTGACTTCCTGGTGAACAATGTTGGATCAACTGCTCCTTTCTTGAATCCGTAGATTGAAGAAACTTTGATAGCGTATCATACCATGCCCTTGGAGCTTGCTTTAAACCGTAAAGAGCCTTCTTCAAACGATAAACGTGAGTAGAATGCTCGGATTCACAAAGCCTTCAGTTGGGCGGACGAGACGACTTCTTTAAGATCTCCGCTCGTAAATGCCGTCTTTACATCCATCGATAAACTACCATGTTTTTACTAGCGGCATTAGCCAAGAAGATTACGATTGCCTCGATACGAGCAACAGAGCAAATGATTCTTCAAAGTCAATACCCTCCTCTTGACGGTATCCTTTAGCAACCAATCGAGCCTTGTTCTTTAAGACATCACCATGCTCATCAAGTTTCACTTTGAAGATCCATTTTAGAGCAATGATCATAGCACAACTGGAGCGGTACTAATTCCCATACATCAAGTCGATCAAACTCATGAATTTCTTCTTGCATAGCATTGAACCATTGTCTTCATTCATGGTGGTTTTAACATCTTTTGGTTCGATCTTAGAGAGTACGGAGTTGAATAAGCACCATAAGGCATCGGTTGCAAGTCGCTTCCGTGTGGATCTTGGTCGAGAGGATTTCCAATGATGTTGTCCAATGGATGATCATGAGTCCATTTTCCGAGGTGTTCATGTGTTTGTTGTTGAGGGATCAAGTAGCAGAGTCGATGTCTCCTCAAGAAGATGGTTCGATGATGATTCAGAGCAAATATGTTTTAAATGGAGCATCTTCGGGAGTAGCAAAGGATTAACTTCATCATTGATGCGTAAGCAGTTCCATGATGTACATTTGAAGATTGATGATTTGTTGATGAGACGAGTGATCGGCAGGCGCTTGACTTAATGATATTGAGACCGAAGGGTTGACTTCATTCTCATGGATAGAGCGACCTCGTTGTTGGAATTGACATATCATTGGTACTTGGCTCATAATGTTCATCAAACATAGGATCAAACAATTTCTTTAAATCATCTTGGATGGAGGTACATATGGAGTTCTTTGGAGAGGAGTTTGGTACAAGGATGAACCAATGGGACTGCTTTTGAAGTGCGGGTCTGGCTGGATTGTCTAGGAGCCATTTGACCGGTCACTCATCAAACATAATGTGAATTGTTTCCATGATATTTCGGGTTCTCTTGTTGTAGATTCGGTAACCTTTTCTATTTGGTGCATATCCTATAAATACTCCAATGTCAGCTTTAGCTTTCAGTTTTCCTAAATCTTGACCATCATTAGTTGGATAACATAAAGCACCAAACACACGAAGGTATGATAGATCAGGTTTTCTATTGTGGACAAGTTCATAAGGAGTCTTTCCATGAGAAGTGTGAATTAGAGATCGATTTTGAGTGTAGCAAGTAGTGGCGATAGCTTCAGCCCATAGAAACATTGGAACCTTTGAATAAATCAGCATTGTTCTTGCAGCTTCTACAAGAGTTCGATTTCGTCTTTCAACTACACCGTTCTGTTGAGGAGTTCGAGGAACACTTCTTTGAGGACTGATTCCAACATTTTCATAAAATTCATTGAGTACATTATTAACAAACTCAGTTCCATTGTCAGTTCGAACGATTCGAACCATTTTGTTGAGTCAGATCTGAAGTTGTTTAATGAGTTTAATGATGACATCCGGTGTTTCATCCTTCGTCCTCAAAAACTTAAACCAAGTGAATCGGGAGTAGTCATCAACCACTACTAACACATATCTCTTCCCATTAATAGTTTGCACTCTCATTGGGCTGCACAGATCCATATGAAGGGTATGAAGAACTTCCATTACAGAGTTTGTGGGTTTTGGTTTGTGGGGATATTTCGTGCTTTTTCCCAATTGGCAAGCTGAACAAAGATGATATTTTTCATATTTTAATATGGGTAAGCCTCGACAAGATCCTTTCTGGAGAGGTTTTTATGGTGTCGAAGTTCAAGTGATTGAGACGACGATGCCATAACCAAGACTTTGTTTTAGAAGCCTTTGACAGCAAGCAGATTGGATAAGACTTCATCATGTCATCGATAGAGATGGTGTATAGGTTAGAACCTCGAGTACCTCTTAATAATTCTACGCCATCAAGTTCTCTAACGAAGCAAGTATGTTTTCTAAAAACCACTTCTAGATCGGAATCACCGAATTGACCAATAGAGAACAAATTATGACCAAGACCTTCCACATAATATACCCTGGAAATTACACTTTTACCAACCACATAATCTCCATAACCCATAATAGCTCCAAAATGGTCGTTCCGAATCTAATCGTCGGATGAATTTACTTACGAAGTTCATGAGCATGACGGTCTCCAAATATATGCTTGGAACGACTGAGTACAGTACCACGAGCGATTTGAACGATCTGCGGTTGAACACAAACAAGAATGGATAATCGGATAATTGGGATCCCATGCAAGAATGGGTTCCATTTGGTTAGTAATGATGATTGGAACACCCACATCGAAATAGAAACATTCATATCGTAAATTGAGGCAATGGAATCATTATGAATAGATGCGATACTAGTGGTCATATTTGCCCTATTCAAAGTATGTTCACTTCTTAAGGGAATAGTTCTACCAAGAGGCATCCATTTTCTAGTGGGCATTGCTCGATTAACCTTATGGCCAACGGTATCCATTGATAACCTATCTTACTAAATGTTCTTCCTGTGGACTTCCATTGTTTTCTAACTTTCTTTCGCCTTTGCCTTTTGCCTTCTTAGCATGATATTTTGCATTAATAATGTTGACCGGGAATTTGACGAGATTAGACAAAGCATTCACACCACATTCATGATTAGTATGAATTCAAGCGACATCATTACAAGGTTTGCAAATAGTATCGAATTGAATTAATTACAAGACGCCTATGGCTAATACTAGAATCAACACGATTCGTTTTATTCGACTCAAGCTTAAAGTTCCTAGGTTGGTCTTCTACTCTTCCAATGCACATTCTTAGCTTGCGAGGTCCTATCATTCCTTGTATTGTCTTGAGACTTTGACACGCTCGCTTTAATGTCACCGATTACTCTGTAGAGGAATGGGAACATTAGTTGGTTTTGCTACTTTTGCATTTTCTGTTTAGATGTGCTGGGATGTGAACTATTTGAAGGCGCACTGAAGTTCACCTTTTTAACACTAGAGGTTTTAGGATCTGAACTACTTGAAGGTATACTACAGTTCACATTCAAAACATTGGGCATCGAAAGGATTTCATACTTGGCACTAGGCATAGAACACGAAATCAAAGGGTTAACTCTCTCACCTAAGGACTTAGGGCATATTGTGATTAAGCATTCTAGAAGTTCTTGAGATCGTTTGGCATATAAGCATGCATGCCCAATTGCATTATCAAGTGGTTTCTCTAACTTATCCTCTTCAACAATCTCACGGAGACATTCTAGACAATCCTTAAGGGAAGAGAAATATGTTTGAATTGCAAGTTTGTTGTTCCTAAGATGAGGAGGAACATATTTCACGAGATAAAGCATATTTATTACAAACAGTACCTTTGATCCATCATTCTCCCATTGGTCATTGGCATTTTCCCTTTTACCTGGCTCTTCAGATTCTCAATTTCCTTTTGCAATGAAGCTATTTGTTCGTTATTTTTGTTACGAGTGACCTTTATTGATTCAAATAACTCATTGAAATGACATTTAACCTTTTCATTTTCTTCTAGAAAACTCTCATTTTCCTTTTGTAATGCATTTACTAACTTTTGAAGATGAAACGTTTGAGAATTCTGAGAATCTAAAGGAGGAGGCATTTGGGAGCTAGTCACATTGTTCTTTTCACCCTTTAATTGAGAGATTTGGGCTTTCAGCTTTCTGATCGTGTTACAATGAGCTTGAATCTGTTCGTCACGTTTGTTTATTTGAAAAACTGCATCAAACTCTGGAGCATCTGAGGATGTCTTGATATTTGAGGTTTTGACATTTTCTTTAAGATGTTGATATTTTAGTTGTAAATTAAAATGATCAACTTCTAGTTTAGAAAAGTGTTTTACCAGATTATCGTGATCATCCAGATCAATTTTCTCATTTAGTTTAGAGTTAGTTCTTTCAAGCTCAATGACACGATCGTGGGAGACTTTCAAAGCAACAGATAATTCATGAAATTGAGAAGCATTAATGGAACAATTTGTAGCAGTGAAAAACACATCTTGAGCAATACATTCAGAAATCAGATTCTCATTCAGTGTATGTAAGTTCTTCCTCTCAATCTTATTATATTTTAATTCTCGTTCATAGTCACTAACCTCAACGATCATTGCATCAAATTCCTTTTCCATTTCTTTAATGTCTAAATTCATTCCCTTTTTAAGACTTTCGAATTGATCTTTAAGTTGTTTAAAGAAAGGAATGACTTCAGTTAAATAACATTCTTTCGTTTGCTCAAAACCCCTTTCCCTTCAGTTATACCAGTGGGTGTGATCCTTTTCTTACAAGTTTTCTCAAAATCAACAAATAGTTGAAAGATAACATATTGACTTATTAAGGTCTTGCTTTTAGTGGCAATAGTCCGAGGAACTAAATGCATTGGTGTATTGGGAGGATACACGTCAAGGCATTTTCCTAAAGGGGGTTTGTTACAACAAGATTCTCGCTTTTGCTTATCCAAATCCTTTTCCGAACACTTGTTCGGGTGTTAACAATGTCTCGAGGCTTAAACTTGTTCAAGGAAATCCAATTTTCCTTCTTGTAATCATGGGGTGTGATATTTATTTTCTTCTCTTTACATTTAGGATCATCTAGTTTCTTGTTCATCTTTTCCCTAGTGACTTCATCGATTTCTTATCTTCCTCGATGCACTCAGTAGCAACTAGGTTTATGTCTAGGCTTAAGGATTTCATTGCCATCATAAAGTACTTTACGAGAACTTCTAGCCTTTTAATGACCTTAGGATTTGGTTCCTCAACTAGGGAATGCTATGCTTATCGCTTAAAACTCTATGCTTAGTGATCATGTAAGCGATCGAATGGTGTTTCCTTGTATGTACAACTTATTTTCAAGCTTGTTTTCAAAGTTTTCGATTAGAAAAATCATTCAAAGTTTTGATTCCTTAGCATTGAATTCTTGCTTAAGCATTTTCACATTTTCTTGAAGTTCTTGTTTTTGCTTAGCATGTTTTAGAAAGCTTTTCTTGTAAGGAGTTTAACTCTTGTTTTAATACTTCTCTAAAATTGCTTTTTCTAATGATTGTACGCATTTGGTCATCCATTTCCTGCTCACGAGTGGTTAGCTCAAATTTAGCACGTTGTTCATAAATAGCAACACGTTCTTTATAGGCATTCAGTTCAGAGACAACAGAATCATCAGGGGTGCATGCAGTGAATTCATAAAAAACATAGTCATTATTGACTGCAGAAGATGCATTACTTGGTACAGTCTCACTTTCACTTTGATTCACATATTGATCATATGTGACAATATTGCTATTATCCACATCATCAATATCTTATTCAAAAGTCTCAAGAGATTGTACTTCATTATGCATCTTTAGCTCATCAACATCATCATATAGTTTTAATATCTCTGAGATGATCTTGTCTTTGGATGGACCAGCTTGTTGTGGAGGAGAGACCTTTGGAGACACCATAGGAGAGATGCTATCCATGAAGATTGTTTGAGCATGGGTTCATCATCAACATCGAATCAAATGCATCACAATCGACTACTTGAAAGGCATTCGATGATTATGACCTATCTCCGAATTGGTTGCTCATCAACATCGACATCATAAGTCTTGGCATTCCTTCAAGAAGAAACAAGAACTCCTCTTCATCCAAAGTCGCTCCATTGTCCCGAGCTTGCACTAGCAACATCTTATCCTCAAGTACTCGAGATTCATGGACGTTTTAGAGATGTGCAGTTCCTTGCAATGTGTCCTCACCACCACAGTTGAAGCATTTGATAGGCTTTGTTTGTCCTTGATTTCCAATCCTTCCTCGATTCGATTTCCACCATAGCCTCCACCTACTCCACCCCTTCTCGATCGCATCGCCTTTCTTGAACCTGGCCGCACCATAACCTTCCCATCTCTCGACGGTGGCTTGATTGTGTGGATTGGATGTTGTTACGAGGTTGTTGTTGGTGTGTGGGAGGTATTCATGTTTTGACCGATCATGAGAGCTAGTTGATTAATGAAGTTTCCACGGTTGTATCAAGATCGCCTTGTTTGAACATTGGATCAGAATGAGTTTGTGATTACCATTACCCATGGGAACAACTTGAGAAGCTTTGGTGGTGATCCCAACATTTGTGTAAAAAGCGGTTGAATCATTTGATGAACTTGTTTCTCCCCGATTGGTTTTGAACTGTTCCGAATCCTTTTTCAAACATAGCATGTCTTTCATTCGGAGAAGGAAGGCATACAGATTGCTCATAGTTTGTATTCTTCAATCCTTTAGTGAGCTTCACGGATGTGACAAACTTGTGCCATTCGGGATTCATGTTGTTTACAAATTTTGAGTTCAAATTGAATATTAGGCATGGTCATTCGATGTTCCTCATGTCATTCACAAGCTTATGGAATCTCACGTAGTACTCATAGACACTCTCATCGGTTTCATCTTGAAATGCTCAAATTCATCATATAATTGTGATTCTCTATCTTCACAGTTAATTCGAACCCGAGAGAAGCATCTTGACATTATCCCATCTGACCTTTGCTTGATGTTGTGATTGATAAGCTTGTAGATAACTTTTGGAAGACCTTGCGGTATAATGTTAGAAGCCTTGATATCTCGCATCGAATCTCTTCTTCTCCTTATCATTGAGCTCATCATACGTCTTTGGTCCATCTATTCCATAGATCATTGTTCAATCTTCTTGAGATCAATTATGTCTCTAGTAGTCTCAACCGGATCACGGTCCTTCATCAATGGATTTGAGAATGTTGACCCCATTTTCCTTTCCAAGACAAGTACAATCGATTCGTTGAGCCCAAGAGTCGTAGTCGGCTCATCAAGCATGGGTGGACGGGTATCCGAACCATTTGCTTGAACATCCTCGACAGCGATGGAGATGATTGTAGGTACGTTGGTAGACATGTTAACAGATTAAACGGGATTTTATAACTCTATGATTAAACCGGGAAATAGATTCTTTCACGGGATTTTACTGAATCAAGAGAAAACCGTATTACAGACAAAAATCAACCAACTTGCTAAGAAACCTTGAACCAAGTCGCTAAGAACCAAGTCGCTAGCAAATTTTGACAGCAAGTCGCTAAGCACCAAGTCGCTAAGATGTCAAGTCGCTAAATAGCAACTCGCTAAGCACCAAGTCGCTAAGATGTCAAGTCGCTAAATAGCAACTCGCTAAGCACCAAATCGCTAATACCAAGTCGCTAACAAACTTAAGTACAAGTCACTATCTTTCACTAAGTCGCTACCCGTAGTGGAGAATCCACTAAGTGTACTGTTTGTCGGCTTGTCTCAATAGACAAGTCGCTAAGCTCAACTCGCTAAGAACTTCTACTACAACTCGCTACCAAGTTACAAAGCAAGTCGCTACCAAGACAAATTATCCGTAGCTCAAGTCGCTAGCTAGAAAATCAAACAAACACCACTTTTCAATCCAAAATAAACCCAACCACGATGATTCAAGCTTACCAAATCAAAACCCAAGCACATACAATGATTCTAAACACAAAACTACACCCAAGATTCAAACTTTAGCACAAGAAATGATCCAAATGATGCAAAAACCACTAAACTTTTTCAAACTCTAAAACCACCTAAAAGTCACTAGAAATCCAAAGATATGTAAGAGATGATCAAACCATGGCTCTTGATACCAATTGTAACATATTGGATTTCACATACACATCAAACCAAACACAAAGTAGGCGTACAAGATGATTCTAGAGAGAGAAAGTTAGAGGTTTGGGAACTTTAGTGAGAGAAAGAAAAATCATATTAAGAGCTCCAACTCTCTACATTGGGAGTTAGAGAGTATTTATAGTCATTACATAAATCGCCACCTATCGGGCTGTGGATCAGGCATACATTGGGTAAAGACCCGTCCGTCCTCCACGGTGTTACTTAAACTAAATACTACTTAACTAATAATAATCTACGACTACGAGCTTTCTAAAGATTACATATACTTGAGGTGACCGACTCTTTATAATCTGGATTTACTAAATCCTAACACAATTCTTAACCCATATGTAGACAACTTCACAAACCATACTAAGTCAAGTAGTATACACTACTTCCCCAGGAGGTTGACCGTAAAACATCAGAGTACACATTTCTCCCCCATATTTGTTTCGAACTTTCGGAAGCATGATAATGTGTACGACCATTTGCATGAGAAGTTCTTGTCATAAGCAAACATCTTGAAAATCATGACCGACGTGAAGATCCTTTGAAAGATTTTGCTTAGGCGTGAAGTATCATTGACATTTTGTGGCGTCGAATATTCTATGGGAATTGTTGATCACATCTCAACTATTAAACACTTTGGAAAACACATCATCCAAGAATTCTTTCGGCTATTGTTGTGACCACTTGAGAAGTAAAACACGATATATCAAACTTGAACATGAAGTAGAATTTCCCGGATGTGGAAAACAAGAAGGAGGGGGGGTTGAATAGTTTTGCCAATTAAAATTTGTTTTAAACTATTTAGATCGACTTATGTCAATCTATTTGGATGCGTGTTGGATGTTGATAAACAAACATATAGAAATATAAATATGTAATGAAAAGATAAAGAGTGAGAAGCACAAAACCACAACGCAGTATTTATAGTGGTTCGGCTAGAAGGACACCTTCCTTGCCCTACTCCACTCCCGAGTCACCTACTCGAGAGTTCGTAATCACTACACAACACCAACTCCTTATGGTGGAGAAACCTTCACAGCGTTGCCTACTCTTTTTCCCAGTACTAGGCTAACCACCGGGTTCTTTACACCAAGGTGAACCAATCCTATCACAACGTCGCCTACCCTTTATCCGGTACTAGGCTAGATACCGAGTTCTATTACAATGGAGGAACTACTACCCAAAACTACACCAATTAACTAACCCCAAAGGAGATCTACTCCTTATAATGTCAACAAGGATAACAATATCCTTTGACCCAATACTAATCTATCTTGTACATCGAAACACACCATATCAAATGTACATCTTAGGCACCTTTTACTAATGCCTTTGACTAGATCTTCAATACACCTTTCACTAATGTCTTGTGACTTGACTCTTAGGCACCCTTCACTAATGCCTACAATACGGACGATCGACACCCTTCACTAATGTCTTCGTCTAGACACTTGAGACATCTTTCACTAATGTCTTCAACACAACACTTTTTAGTAGAAAGAAAAGAACCATCAACAAGAGGATCGATGAGTCTTGATGATGAGGAAGCATGACAACTCATGGACTTGAGCTTGCTTGACTTCAAAGGTGGTGATCTTGCCTTTAAGAGGAACCTAGAGAATCACACAAAAACAACACTACAAACATAGATCACTTGGATCTGGGGTTAGAAACAATGAAGAAATGGCTCACTATTTATAGAGAGAAAATGTCCACTGTTTCACGGATCCCACATACCCCTCCCTTAAGGGATCCGTCCAGTGTAATCACTAGGATCCGTGGGAAGCTCCTTTTTTGCCCATGGGTATTGGGTCATGGGTCATGGGTTATGGGTCATGGATATCAAGTAGGTTCAATGTACCTTCAAGATGCAATGCATCTAGTCCATAGTTCATGGATTAAAACCATGGGTCATGGATATTATCCATATATGACATAAGCATGATGTCATGCAATGGGTTATGCGTCAAGCTCCATGAATATGGGTCATGGACTTTGGGTTGTACCCAACTACATTTAATGTATTTGGTCAATGGGTTATGATACTTAAGTTTCTACCCATTTGTATTACCCAATATACTACATACTAGTTATGTGTATATTTTACCCAAATATATAAACACTAGTTGTTGTACATATGTAATACTAAATTATAAAATCACTTATACTTGTTTTAGTGTTTTATGTGAAAGCGTAAGTGTGTTAGAAAACTATTGGCTCAAACCATTTACGTATTTTATTTGTTTCTTTAAAATGATTTTACGCTTGTTATCGACAAAACATTAAAAGATCGTAAAATATAAATAAACGCTTTTACGGCTTATTTGTATTAACAATCTCTCCTTTTTGTTGATGACAAAATATAAAATTATTTTAAGTAAAAAGCTAAAATTTGTAAACGTTTGAATTTGTAGTTTTAATTTCTTCTCCCCTTTTGTCGAAACAGAAAGAGCTTCAAAGTGAACTAACACATTGTTTTAAGAAAAATGTGAGAAAACAAAAAGAAAAAAAAATAATAGAGAGCAAATAACGGGAAAAGATCTCGTCTTAACTCCCCCCTTGACGAGTCCATCCCTATGTGAGGGCGTCAAGAAAGATAATACTAAGCTAGTTCATTTGCAACTAAGTTTGCAAAAGATTTCGTCTATGAGACGAATGTGCTCCTCCTTGATGATTGCAACTTTGCAAAGGGACATCATGAAATGTAATCCTAATATTGCAAGTAATTTTGCAATGTATTGCTTTGACACAAAGCTCCCCCTAGCTTTAGGGTGTCAAAGTCTTCATGTGTAAATTGAATAACTACAAAACAAAGGTTAGAAAACAAGTATAATGCATAATTTCACGCAAATATGACTCAAGTTAGTAGAAAAATAGTTTTACATCTCACGGATCCCACGATTCCCTCCTTGTAGGGATCCGTCTAGGAAAATTTCGGGGATCCGTCTGGTGATGGTGAATTCAAGAATGGTGATATAACTAATAATGTTAACATCAAAGTGAGATATGTATTATACAACATAATCATATACTCAGAAATATAGCAAGTAGCATGTAATTTCATTTAATAAAACTAGAGGTATGATATAAATGACTCTAAAAACTAAGAAAATGAACGATACATGACTTGGAATTACTAGACTTATCTAAGTAACGCTTGATACTAGGACACCACTAAAATCCTCTAGCTCAAGTTTGTTTAGGTTTAATATCGTCGAAACGTTCGAGAAGGTGATAGAACATGAAACGTTGATCTTCTCGTACTTCATGTATCACACTTTCAACATGTTGACAATGATAACAATCTTTGTCATGGCTAGGTGGTGGTGGTGGAAGAAATAAAATTGCTTGATGCGAAGGATCAAGTGAAGCGGGTTGGGGAGCCTCAAACGATGGAGGGATTGGTGGAGGCGCATTTGAAGATGGCTCGACCAAGAATGATGGTGGTGGTAGAGAAGTGTCAACTTCCATATGGTCGGGTGTTTGACTTTGATAATTTCTCATAATCCAAATGGGATTATTTTATGGTGACGGCGAATAGGAAGCCGGAGCTAGTGTTGACTCAACACTTTGATTTTGTACCATTATTCCTCCTAATGAGGAGAATGTTGCAGGAGGAGGAGGATGAGACGGACTAGGAGGAAAATCCTCTAGATTGTAAAGGTGTGGTGATGAGAGTGGAGTCGTGAATGAGATAGCTCTAGGCACCAATGGTGATGGTTTAGTGGAAATGGGATTGTTTGGTTTAGGAGGTATGGTGGTGTTTGGCATAGGTAGTTTTGTAGGAACTATCCTTTTAGGGATTGGTTTGATTGGTGAAGGAGAAATCCTTGAATTTGTGGATTTGAGGAGATGATTCGGTTGAAGAGATTACGTGTATAACACAAGCAATTTTCTTGGGTGGTTCTTTGGTGGATGAGTTACCACTTGGAGCTTTCCTCATGATGAGATGATTTCAAGAGGTTTGTAAGGATTTCTAAGTGTTGAAAATGAGGATGAAGATGATGATTTTAGGAGTCCTAACAATATGGTTTTATAAAGCAAGGGATCCGCAAGTGCATTCAAGACTTAAGCCACTAAAATTCATTGGAATGTGATGATTAACGTGCCAAGAGTCAACTTGAGTTGTCTTGATCTAGGAACTCATTTAAGATGAGATGGAGTGTTTAAGTTAGCAAGATGAGCTTGAAATGATTGTTTTAGCTAGAGTTGGCATGAGTCATCATACGGATCCCACGGTTCCCTCCAACGAGGGATCCGCGTAGGCTAATCCTAGGGATCCGTCATCAGTGACTAATTAAGAAAATATAGCAATGATGTTTGTAAGGTCTAATGCCTATTTCTTCTTGAGTGTTTTAGTTCATCTAAGTGTCTTAAATGAAGAGGTGCTCAAATACTTAAGGGTAATGAGTGATGTAGCTAATGATTGCTTTTTATGGAAGAAATTGGAACTTTCATGAGTACCAATGAATGAACAAAGATGACACTAAAGATTATGAGAGTGTCAAATGGAGCTAAATTATCCTAGAGATCAGATAGTGACTTAGGATAATGTTTTGGAGAATATCCTAAAGACTTTAAGACGGAAAAACTAGAATTTGATCAGTTTTGACCAATTTTGAGGTAAAGATGATTATGATCAATTTTGCCATAATTGAAAGATTTCCAAAGCTAGATATGAGGGATCATGTGACAAATGATGAGTGTTTGAGAGCGGAAGAGTAATGGGTTTAAGTGAGACGATAGATCTACAAGCGTCTTGAGAGTGATCTAAGTGAGTTATGTGTAGTCGAAAGATCTACTTAACTTGATAAGGATTCAATTTGCCTTAAGGTAGTATGTCTAGCTTATGTGAAGTGTTCTAAGGACATGTTTGAAATACAATGATTGTAATTGCATTTTTTGTTTGCCGGATCCCACGGTTCCCTAAGAGTAGGGATCCGTCTAGCACAAATTTTGGGATCCGCCTATCTACTAAGCAGAACCTTTACTAAAGGTATGCAATGATTTTAACAATGCATTTTATTTCAAGGTTAGTTTAAGAGGTTCTAACACTAAAATGTAAAATTTTTTATTTCATGAAAGAAATTGGATTACATTGATAAAGCATGAATACTAAGGATTGATCCTATTTGAAAGATTACTAAATTCCTTGGCGTTTTGCTAGAAGGATCATCAAATGGTTGATGAGTGTTGCCGATTCAGGAATGAAGAAAGTCTTCATGAGAGATGTGTTCGGAGGTTCCATCATCTTGTTCACAAATACGTACAACGGACTTTGAAATTGAGGTGGAAGTACATGATGTTATGATAAAGGCGCGTCAAGAACATTCCATAAGGGATGAGTTTGTTCTTGGAGCCTTGAAGATTACAATTCGCCTTCATGAAGAAGTAGGCGAGATTGTATGATTATTGTGTTAGCAAACAATACATTATGTGAGCACAACAAGCGGGAAGGATTTCTCAATTTCCCTAAGACTCAAACATTTTCCGTAGGATGAGTCACGAGAGCCTTGTACTCTTCTCGGATATCCTTTGTATAGATAATGTTTGGATCGGAGTAATAGGGTCGAGGTTTGCATATTGTGCGAGTCAAGTCTTCGGGGAAGGTATGCGTGAACAATATGGACTATTTTCTTCACGAAGTTGAAGAGAGAATCAAGAGACCAATCTTGGTGAAGGCACATTGTCCATGATTTGGAATTCAAGAATTTGAGCAAATTGCCCAAGATTTAAAACAAACTTTTGGTTTTGATCCAAAACCAAAGAGATAGAGAACGATCCTTATTACGAGCGAGTTCAACTTGACGGAAGAATTCCAATACAAACCTTGGGCATATTTTCTCGTTAATTTCGAAGACATTCCAATCTATGGTTGGAAGGAGGTATTGATACCTTCTTCGTATTGTAGAGAGTGTCGACAATACGTCCTTCGTGGAAGTGACGGGTTTCGAGATTATTGAACTCACGGACATGATTGCCGGTGTGTTGGGCTCAAGGGAGATGTTAGGAGTGTAGACGCTAGTGAGTGAAAAATCAAACTCATATTCATGCAACATAGCGAAACCTATAGGAAAGAGAAGTTAATAGGATGTGACGTATTACGGGTAAAATAATGATTACCTAACGTTTTTACAAGATGTTTATTAACAATGACATTTAACTCACTTAATGTTTGACATTCTAGTAGAACATTTCTTTTAGGAAGAAAGTGGTTTTTATTTTGCATGGAAAAATCATTATCGGAAGGACCGTTCCACGGTTCCTTTCTATCGTGATCCGCTAGCATACCCTGAGGGATCCGTGAATGCAGTAATGAAGAAGATTTTTGATAAACACGTAGTTTTATAGTTTTATACCAAGATATGTGTATTAGCCTACATTTTCTTTTAGCATGCATTAATGGTTTCTAATGTATCACGAAAAGATACGAAAGATATAAATAAAAATGTGAGAAAACACATTAAGATAATAAACGAGATAAACTAGTAATATTTCATTTCAATGCTAAGAATGATACAAAGGATTGGGTATATAACCCCAATGTAGATTAACAACACAAAGTATATGTCTCCGTATGAGAACTTCATCATAGAGAACACAAGAGCGATGAGTGTTAAGGCGATGAGCACGAAGGCGATGTAAACCATGTTGATGATGAACCTTCTTGGTCTTGGTTTGAGATGAGATGAGATGAAGAGGAAGATGAAGTTATGAATGAGAGGTAATTTTTAAAAGTGGAAGATTTGAAAAAGTGGGGATTTGATAGAGTGGACGACGGAGGGTTTATTTATAGGAAGGAGGAATTTTGAGATTTATGTTTTGTTTTATTATTAGAAAGATATGATTTTTGGATTAGGTGAAATAAAACACAAGTTTTATATGCCACGACTTTAGACGAAAAAGTAACACGTATGTGAGAAAAGGCTTCCTAATGAAGCTACATGTAAGCATCTTTATTTATCAAGCTAATGTCATTTAGAGATAAGGAGAAAGTCATACCTCTAATGCACTTAGGAATGTCTTTACAAATGACACAAAAAATGTCAGTAGACAATTCCGGCTCCTTTGTGTTTAAGATACCTCCTTAGGGAAGGTATTCTTGTTAACAAGCGATTCCTATGGCTTGGTAGGTGTGAGCTTTGACTAAGCAACATGACAAAGAGGATTAGTGCAATTTAAATGAAGAATAAATAATAAGGAAAATGTTGTCATCTAATCTACATCCAAACAAAGAGTTTTAAAAGACATGGTGTTTGTTTTTATGAAAAACCTTCTTTATAGTTTTCAATTAACCATGGATCGTATCACGTTTTTGAAGTACAATATACTTTAAGAAACTTGGTAACGAAGCTCTGATGCCAATTGTGGAAAACTAGAAGGGGGGTTGAATAGTTTTGCCAATTAAAATTTGTTTTAAACTATTTAGATCGACTTATGTCAATCTATTTGGATGTGTGTTGGATGTTGATAAACAAACATATAGAAATATAAATATGTAATGAAAAGATAAAGAGTGAGAAGCACAAAACCACAACGCGAGTATTTATAGTGGTTCGGCTACAATGACACCTTCCTTGCCCTACTCCACTCCCCGAGTCACCTACTCGAGAGTTCGTAATCACTACACAACACCAACTCCTTATGGCGGAGAAACCTTCACAACGTTGCCTACTATTTTTCCGGTACTAGGCTAACCACCGGGTTCTTTACACCAAGGTGAACCAATTCTATCACAACGTCGCCTACCCTTTATCCGGTACTAGGATAGATACCGAGTGGAAGGCTCAGCGACTTTAATGCAGAGAAATCTTGGGATATTATAGAAGAGCTTGCTGATCAATGCTACGAAGATTGGAATGAATCTCCTGAAACCCCTGTTAACATGGTTAATGCCATATCAACTCCTCTTGAATCATCCGACATCATCGAAGAGCAAATGAGTGCTATTGAGAGATGGATTGATTATCTTATGGAAAGGCATAAAGAGCCCCAAGTACAAATCCCTCGAGAAGCGGTCAATTCCGCTAACTCCACCAACTACCCAACACCTTTTCGAATCCCAGTCGTGAGCAAAACCCCAATTCGAAGGCGCCTGCTCTACTTCCCCAATACCACTCTCACTAAGCTTTAAGGAACAAATGAGGAGTACATGGCAGCTCATACGGAAAGATTAGTCAAATTTGAAGAGGAGGTTTATAGGCGAGAGAGGAAATGCAAGCAAAATGACGGAAATGATGAACCTGGTAAAGAATATACCAAAACAAAAGTTCCCAAAAGGTACTAGTAAGAAGCAACGATTGTCCTCCCACGTTTATAACGCCATTTCCATTATGCCCGAAGGTGGAAAGGTTAAGGTGAGGAAAACCGAGGAAAGCAAGAGGAGGAGGTTGAACCTAATGATGAGCACGAAACCATTGAGTACTACCTTAAGCACGAAATTAATGAAAAACCATTGCAAACCAAGTAAACAACTTTAGGTACAATGAGGTTCTTAGGGAAGCCCTTGAAGGAAAAATAGCGTAAGAAGAGTATGACGCCCGATGGGACCTCTGTATGAGTTGGTTCTAAAACCATTAACAAAAAAACGAGACACCACAGAAC
This sequence comes from Chrysanthemum lavandulifolium, assembly GCA_022545495.1. Lineage (NCBI taxonomy): Eukaryota > Viridiplantae > Streptophyta > Magnoliopsida > Asterales > Asteraceae > Chrysanthemum > Chrysanthemum lavandulifolium. The sequence goes on along the minus strand of CM040242.1, from coordinate 47,816,725 downwards.
TTCGTGATTCCTTGTAGTATAGGTGATATTGATAATATAAATGCCTTAGCCGATCGGGGACCGATGTGAACATAATGCCATTATCAATTTATAATAAGTTGACTAAGGAGAAGCCACCAAGACCGATCTTAGACTTTCCTTAGCTAATCACACCTATGGGTGAAAACGAGCCGAGCCGCTCATAAAAAGCTCGGGATCGGATCGGTAAAAGCTCGAATGAGCCGAGCCTAAACGAGCTCGAGCCCGAGCCTAAATTAAAGCTCATTTAATAAAGCGAGCTCGAGCCCGAAGCTTTATATGCGAGCTCGATTAGGCTCATGAGCCTAAACGAGCTCTAGTATATTATTATGTATACATATATAATAAATATAAACGATATGTATTTATTTTATAATGAGAATTAGAGAAAGAAAAAAAATTACAACGACAGATCTAAACTTCTTTTATTTTCTCCAAACACATAAACAAAGTCTAAAACCATACATCAAATCCACCCAAGTTTACCCTACCTTATTTCTCCATTAAAAAATCAAACACTGTCCTTATTACCCTACTTTATTACACCCAAGTTTACCCCTACCAAAACGCATCACCATTAAAAATATCAAACACCTTCTTTACGAATCAAATAAGCCGTCACTCTCCCTTCTTCAATCAAAACAACAACCATCTTGACTTTCTGATTGTAAAAACCACAAAGAAAACCGAGCACACAAACTATCGTAATATTTATTTTGACTTCAAGATCTTGTTACAAGATCTCGGGTTGTGTTTGTTTTTGTAATTATTTGAATAAAAGAAAGAAAGGATACTAACATCATCATTGTTCTTGTTCTTTCTTTATCACTTTTGAATATATGAAACAAGTTATGATTCTCACAGATCGATGAAGCGATTGTTAAATCTCTAAAGATTTTGTTAAGAAAACGAATCTCATATCTTTAGATTTTTCTTTATAGCTTTATTTATTTTTCTTTTTACTTTTGAGGGCAGTGAGATATGAGATGGGATATTATTGGTTTTGTACCGAGCTCAAGCTTTATATAAGTGTATCATAAACGAGCCGAGCTCGAGCTTTTTATATCATAACACGAGCCGAGCTCGAGCCTAAATATTAAGGCTCGAGCGAGTGGAGCTCGAGCTCGAGCTTTCTAAAATATAAGCAGCCGAGCTCGAGCTCTGTGCTCGAGCTCGGCTCGGCTCGCTTCCACCCCTAATCACACCTATGTCTACCCCATAGGAATCGCGGTGGATATTCTAATAGAGGTGGCTAATATCGTTTATCCGTGGATTTCGTGATCATAGATGTTGAGGAAGATAAACGTGCCACTCATTCTTGGGACACCATTTCGCCACCGCCAAGGCAACCATCAAATGCGGGAGGGCATCATGATACTTAAAAGCGGGAAAGTGCGCTAGGATACCCATCATTCAAGGTATCCTCTTAAGATCATGGAGATGATTACGGGTGGAAATCCACAAGCCCCGACAATATTGTTAGGAAGAAAATGAATGATTGGGAAAAAGGGCTTAGGGATTTCATGGTTCAAGATTGTATGAAACATTTTGAAACCCGATAAGAAGTTGGGAAATAATCCCACTCGATACCAAAGGCACAAAGGAACCCTAAGGAATTTCTAAAGGAGAAAAGTACTTTTGTACAAATCACGGATAAGGGCATTACAAGGTAGAAACAAACCAAGATGGTTTGGGCCTTTTACTGATGAAGGAAACCAATCTAAAGGATAAAACCGTCACCATAATAGACAGCGTTGGCAAGGAATCCACGGTAAGCATACAACGTCTCGCCCTTTCGACGAAGGAAGCGAAGGAAGGACATGCGGTAATGAAGTCACGTAAAGACACGACTACGAGTCTAGCTACAAGACTCTTAAATAAAGAAAAGCGCGTGGGAGGCAACCCATGCTTAATTATTTGCTTGTTAGTGTCGTATATATTTTATTAATTGTTTATTCTCATGTTTGAATTTGTAAAATGCTTTATTTTGTTTTTAACCTCGTCTTAATTGCATATAAAGGTATTTTACATAAAGGATAAGTGTAGGGAGGATTATACACGTTTTCAAAGAAACGTAAACATGAGAATAACAATTAATTAAAAGATATATATATGTGTGTTTGTTCGAGTCAAATTCTTGTATCGAGTCATAATGGATGTTTGCGTAAATTTTTCTAGATTCTAAAGATGTAAATTTTCCGAATTTTTTCGTAAAATCGACCGCTTTTTGTCGGGATAACTTTGACGGCGTCGAGATCGCAACATGACGGCGTCGGGAAGGAGTAAAACAATGATTACTTTTTCTCGTTTTCGAGCTACTTATAAATTTTGGAATTTTTCGGTATTAATTTTCCATAAATTCAGAAACATCCATTCCACAAGCATTATATCTTAGTTTAGTAGAGTCTTATATATATTATTACCGCCGATTTCTGTGAAGGTTTCGTTTGTTTTCTTCAAGTGTGCGGGTTTTATTTATCAAGAAGAAACAAAGATTGGAAGGAGCTTTTCACGCATACATTTTTCTTGGAAAGGATTTAACCACTAATTCACACACGGATCCTACCGAGCTAATCAAGGAGTATTAGTTTCTTTGTTTTCATTACCTTCTATTATCATAACTTTGATACTTTCGGGAACATTGGGGACAATGTTCGGTTTAAGTGTAGGGAGGAAAATAAAGCGGAACTTTGAAACTATGTTTATCCTTGATTATTTTCTTTGTCCAATTGTATTTTGTAATAAACCATGAGAAAATGTCGGTTAGGGTAATTTTGGCACCAAATTTAAAATTTTCATGACATATAGGAGTGGGTCATTAGTCTTAACAAAAGCGTCTCACGGATAGGAAGTTGCATGACTAGCACAAAACCCTTTACCACCTAAATTCCACCCAAATGTGAGGATCGCCCTTAGATTAGTAGGAATTAAAGCATTCATCTTTAATGCTTAGAGTGTGAACCGTAGTATAATAGATTCTAGAACTTGTTTTGTGATGCATCCCGAGATCATTGGTAAGGCGCACTTGTGTAGTTAGGAATAACTAAATGATAAGAGGCATTAGGATAACCCTTGTTTGATACGTAATATAATTACTTCTTCCACATCGGTTGAGTAATTCCCCACACCTTAGCGTTGTACTCATCTTTAGTACACGATACCCTAGTTAACCCCTCGAGCCTATCCTTTTCGCGGTTCTCGTGATGTTTCGGTTTTCGGAATATCAATGAAGGGCATTGTTTACACCCCACCCCAAATATACACCCAAATCGCCTTAGCCTACCATGTATGCACTCACTTTTAGTGCATTATTGTTATCACCCTTAACCCTTAGTTCAATTATCTAGTTGCTTGCATGAGTTGCTAAGTCGAGTCATATCCTTTGTACACGATTTTGGGACGATTAGGACTCATAGGAAAAGTTAAGTTTATGAAATGCGTGGAAGGGAACGTTAAATTCCCTTATTTGCGTAATAACGTTACCCCAGTGTGTTGATCTTTTCAATTCGGGTCAAATTAGTGTTAGAGTAATAAAAACTCAAGTGTAGGGATGTGCCTATAAATCCTATCATTTTGATGTTACTATAGAGGATGGTAGAGTAAAGTGTATGAAAAAAAAAAAAAAAAAAAAAAAAAAAAAAAAAAAAAGCAGGCTACCATCCTACATCTATCCTTTAAATTTATGTTTATTTGTTTGATTATCTAGAGTTTAGAGTGTCGAGTCTTGGCTTATAGCGCCATTATTCAATGTCTTGTAACATAAAACATTTTTGACTTGCCACCACTAAATAGACTATCCCACCAAACCATTTGTTTCCCTACCGTAAGCCTAACGTTACAACCCTTTAAAGACCTCTTTGATAGTCTTTCCTAGGTGCTTACGCCAAAGCAATGGAGGTTTGATCTATTCTCAAGCCTATGGTAATCTATGTACTAGGACCGGTTAATGAGTGTTTATCTTCCATTTCCAACTTGTTATATTTCATATACACCGAGAGAGATGAGTATCCAAACACCCATGTGAGGTGCTAGTATGTAATTCCGTGCTTGTTATGACTTTCTGCGGGCTTATATGTGTTGTGGACTGTTTTAAACCAATGTTTCCACGACTCTAACTTATAAATTAATTGGCTAAAAGCACATTTGCTTGATGACAAGCAAATACCAAGTGTAGGGATATTTGATAAGGTTTTAAAATATACCTTTTTGGGGTTCGTTTAAGCCCTTATTTGATCACTTTGTATCCGTTATTACTTAATATCGTTCCTTTTCACTTTTAGGTCTCTTGAAGGCAAATTCTTTGTAATGGCACTTATTTGGACGAAAAGGCGGATATCTGAAGAAAATGGCCAAAGTCAAGAATAAAGACACTCAGTCATTGAAATACAAGGTGACGGCCTTCGCTTAAGCTATGATGCCGTCGGAGCATTTTGTGTGACGTAAGCCAAATTTCTTATTTTCAAGTGACGGTGTCGAGCTTTAAAAGAGTAGGCCGTCATGACTCGACGGCCTAGATTTGATCCGAACGCGCCGAGATCGAAGGGACGGCGTCACAAGCATAAGGTGATGCCGTCGCAAGACTAACGTGGCCAAGACGAAACCCTAATGACGGCGACGAGCGGCGTCACAAAACATAAGGTGACGTCGTCGCACTTGTAATCTTATATATAGAATCCAATTTTTCGGTTTAGTGTGTAATCTTTTGGTAAAACCTAAACCGAACCAAAGGTCGTCTTATACTGATATTTTAGGGTTCGAAACCCTATCTTACATCAAGATAAGTGTTTTACTTCATTAATTCAATTATGTCTTTGATTATTTGTGTGTATGCTTGCATGTTCTCCATGTCCGGCTAATTTATTTGTGTGTTTGCTTAGGGAATATGAAACTTAATTATTAAATATTGGTTGGTTGTCTCTTATCTTTATTGATTAATGATCTAGTAATCGATAGGTCATTCGTTGTGTAATTAATGCTTGATTAATCTTTGTGAACCTTAGGCTATAGCACTTAGAGCGGTTGTAGGCTAAACCATCCAAAGAGGGCCTTAGAGTTAGAGTTTATAATCCTGAGGGTTTTGTAGGCGAGACCCTTTGGTAAGTTCAAAGAGTTAGGGATAAGCGCATACCCTACGACTTTAGACACACAACGCGATTAAGAATAAGGGCGTGACAATTCAACCATCAATAGGAGATAATTAAGGAGTAATAAAACCTAAGTGAACACATCTTTAAACTATCATACGAGCACACAATAATTAGACATAGACTACATACACCTTAGATTAGATAATTAGATAAGTAGAGTAATCGGTAGAAATACCAACCCCAAATCCAAACCCCGAGATTCGTACCTTTCCATTTTCTAAAAACATAAAAGATAAAAAATAATCTTCCTCAACCCCAACCTTAGCGTAGTAACTTCTCACTAGCATTCCTATTCCCTAGAGAGCGATATCAATACCGTGGCTTACCCTAATAATACACTACAACGATTAGGTTCACGCCTAATGTGTTATAAAACTTGCTCGAAGAAAAGGAAGTTCCTTTGACCCCGAGCAGCGTGTAGCGTTATCAACAGATTGGGTTTATTACGAGGTAGGAGTAGGTGTCTACATTCTACCTTCCCATACCTCGTCTCGACGAGATTGGGTATGTTGTTGTTGTACTTGTACACACTGAATAACCTGAATATAAAAATTATATGTTTAGTAGAAATAGATATGCAAAACACCTTAATATATCAAAGATGCGTGCAACAAGTCTATTATCATTCTTATTCCACTTTAAAATTGTTCTCTGTAACTCCCTTGATTGATTCTTTTTAGCAAATGCCAAATGGAGAGGCTTCAAAATTTATACTTTGAAGAGTTTGAATACCATCAATATTGGTCTCATTGGGCAAAAATTTTCGTTTAAGATGTTTATGACACTTAAACACATATATGACTTGTGTAGTACTCCGTAGTTGTTTGTGATTATATGAATTAAACATGCACATGGCCACATGGGTGAAGCTATGTATGGTTAAGAGTGACCTTAACATCATAGTAAAATAGCATCCTTAAATATTGTATGAGAACAAATTATCAAGGTCATGTAATTTTTCCAAACAAAAATTTGACATCTAACAAAACAAATAAAGAAAGCCATCACAAGGCATAAGACACCCAAACAAAATCAGCCCCTTTGGTTCTCCTCTTTGGAACCATCCTGTTGTAATTTTGTTTCCTTATTGTTCTAAGATATATTTCATTTTCTAAAGAACCGGTTAAAGAAATACATGGTTTGATATCTCCCAATTTCGGATATGCATTCGTGTCCACAACAGAACATTTATTTGAGTTAACATTTTGTTAGGCCCCAGTTTGGATGCATTCGTGTCCATGACTTGACCACTTTTAGCATAGCAAGTTTCGGATATGCACTCTTGTCTGCGGTTTGAACATTGTTTTAGCTCGAACATTTTGATAGCTCCCAGTTTCAAAAGGCATTCGTGTCCGCATATGAATGAGTAAAAAACTAAACAACTTGCTTAGTCCTCCAATGTCACATGTATAAGCTGCTTTAAGGTTTTCTTACCAAGTACCAACCTATGGATTTGCATTGTCAAAAAAGGAAAATTGTTATCTCATACATTAGTTAGACGTCAAATAAAGGGTTGTGAGTTATTTGAACACCCTTTTTGGTTATATATCGATCACAACATATACCCACGTCTCCAACATTTAGAGCTCACGGTATGGTGTTTTACAAAATATAATTACTGCACTTTATTATTTGTTTCTTATTATTTCTTATTTCTTTATTAACTATAGTGTTTATTACTCTACGTACTTCTTGTTAGTATTATATATTGTAGCGTTAATAGTCGTCTTACTTAGCGTTTTTACTATTTGAGTCATTATATTATTGGGTTAATAACGCTTTAAGCTAGACTATCTTGTTAAGAATAGCGTTCTTCAAGTAATAACTAAAAATAACTATTTTAGACGTTAAAGTTGGCGTTTTTTATCTTTATTTAAGTATTATGACCATATTATGATTATTTTACCCTTTCTAATTTTTCTTGAAATACTTTTTTTTGAATTTTTTCCAAAATATTTTTTGAATTTTTTTGAAATACTTTTTTTGAGATTTAAAATTTTTTTGAATTTCTTTTTTTTAAATATTTTTCGAAAAGTAAAATGGTCATAATTCTTAAGAAAGACAAAATGTCAACTTTAATGTTTAAAGAGTTATTTTTTAGTTCATTTCTGCATAAGCTCTTAATTCTTGACAAGTATAGTGATTTAAAGGTTATTAACTATATTATTTTATAGATTTGATTCACCGTTCTCAGGACTTAGACATTTGCTAAATGAGTCAAACTTTTATAAACCAATCATTTATTTCATTAATTAAACGTTTTACATCAACCGATTACATTACCCCTTTTATAAACCAATCATTTATTTCATTAATTAAACGTTTTACATCAACCGATTACATTACCCCTTTCCCTTTAAAAGCATTCACCCCATGTGTCATGTCATTCAACTAAGTTTTATAAGTTACGTGTTAAGGAAAATAAAATTAAGCTAAAATGATCACTCTAAAAAATAATTTGTAAGTGACGTGTTTGATGTCACAAGACATATTTGAACACTTTTAAATTAAAGGGCTAATTGCTTAATATGAGATATTAGGTTACCAAAATGATTGTTTTGTAGAAGACTGACTTAAGAATTTTTGATAGTACATTAGATTGTTTCACAAGTTTTGTTAGCACAAGTCAAAAAGCAACAAAATAGCGCAATGACTTGAATGACGGCCATAAATATTGGGACCTTGAAAGGATACGTAACATGAGAAGCGGAGAGAAAGATAGAGACGAGTAAAAAATGCGACAAATGTAAAATCTCAAATATACGCAGCATGAGAATGGAATAAAACAAAATTGGTTTTTTCTTAACAAAATAGTGAAATGCTATGAAACTAAATAGTAAATACATGCAAGTTCCAAAAGAAAAAACATAGTGAAAATGGAGGTTTTTTTTAATAGGGTGGGCTATCATGAGAATGAGCAGCTTTTTCAATGGAGTGGGTTTATTAGGCTAAACGGGTGGAGCATTTTGGACCGTGAGTGAGACTTGCGCTGAGTTCCAAAACGGAAGAGTAAGTCGCTCGTGAATAGGGCAAAACAAAAGTGTTCGTATGATGGGTCAGTCACCAAGCAAGGAACAAATAAATGTGAGGCCCAAAGTACATATTACCGTTTGATACTAAAGGAAAAAAAAAAAAAAAAAAAAAAAAAATCCCACTACTCAATATTTTACCTATAAATATCCAATAATTTCACCATCTTATAAACATCTTCTATATATTATTAACCTTTCATAACAAATATATTTCATTCTTACAAAAATCGATGTGGCTTGTTCGGTTCCGCATACCATCGATGATATCATGGCTTTAGTTGATAAACTAATTGCGTAGGATAGAGCTCGTCAACAAGCGTTGTGCGAATTAGTGCAATTTGAAAAAGTATCACGATGCTAAAGATAATCCGAGACAAGCATCGAGAAATGTAATGAAATTCCGCTGAAAACCGTGCTCAAATAGAGACTTTTAAGCGAAGAATCTACGAGATTATAAGATGCATAATGCTGTTTAGGAAAGCGGAAATAGAAAAACAAATCGAGAGGAACTTTATTTGGCTACATGAAAAATACACTTAAAGACGATTATGTATTGTATTTTAAATTTCGTATTGTAACTTTTATGTTTAAATAAATGAATGTACTTTTAAATTTTAAATAAACACAAAAGCTTGTTTTCTTGTTTATCGACCGGATTTGCTTCTGCCAGAGTTGAGAAAGTTACAACACACAAGATGCAAGTGAAACAATATTGTAAGAGTAGAAGGTACCATCACATTCCATTTAAATTATTCATTAAAACAATACATAGCTTAATCCGTTTCATAATCGAATACAGGTTACCCAAATTCAAACACGAACTCATCATGTTCTGCTTGTTCTTTCATACGTTATGCTTCCTACTCTTTCTGAACCCTATTTTCTTCTTCTTGACGCCTTGATCTTTCTTCTAATCATTCATTTAATGCCTCTTCATCTCGCATAAGTTGATATAGTTTTTTCTCAGTAAATCCGTTCTCATCAACTGGTTCCTCTGCTGGTGGAAATGAAGAAATGGGAGACATTGGTTGGTGCGTATCTTGTTTTGATGACGAACTACTCATATGTTTTCCTTATCGCTATCATTGATTTCTTCGATAGTGTGTGGGAGATTACAAGCCATGATTTTCGGTAAGATAATATGTATTGAAATTGTGATTTGTAAGATTACAAGCAATGGAGTATTTATGGGAAACTGGGGTAACTTTTATTTGATATTGAATTTGAATTGTAACTTTGAAATTGAATTTGAATTTGAATTCTTACTTTGAAATTTTGAATTTGAACCGTAACTTTGAAATTGAATTTGATAGCCTCCAACGACTATTTACCCCTATAAATACCCTTTTGCCATCTTTCGTTTTCTCACACAACTTCTTATCAAACTCTCTCAAGTATTACTCATTTTCACACAAACGTTGTGGCTAACGAACCGGTGAGGTGTAAAAGGCTATCCTTAGCCGAATACGCATAGCGAAAAAGAAAAAGAACTCAAGGCGATTGACAATTTGCTAGGTGAGATAACTCGTATTATGCTACGGATGCATGAGCGTGCTCCGAGGTCGAAAGGTTGCGTGAAGTGCATCAAGACCATCCACTATCGTGGTCGGTCTACAAACTCTATTAAGGCGAGGAAGCAGATGTGCAACTTCATCTCGCCTTGAAGAACGTTAGGGAAAAATATTGCCGGTGCGGGAGGAGAAGATGATCTCATCGACAATTACAAATCAATATAAAAGCTTCATGAGAACCGTTGGATAATCTGTGTTTTTGTATCGTATCTTCATTTGTGTTTTAAATTACGTATCGTAGTATGTTGTGTCTTTTATTATTATTTTTTTTCGTACTGTGTTTGATTTTCGTATTGTAATTTTATTTTAATGAAGTGGTTTTAGTTTTAATTTCGTACGTGTACGTTTTTAGTTTCGTACGATTTTATTTAAGTTTACCGTCACATTTACGTTTTTAGTTTATAAATATAAAGTATTTAATTAAATAAAAAAAAATGGGATGTATGGTGAGTGGAAGTAACCAAAACATATGTATGGTGAGTGGAAGTGAGTGAAAATAAGAGAAGAGAGAAAGATGAGGTGGCGTTGAGTGACTTGCACCACTACTTCAAGTCTTAAGATTCCTTGTTTATAAAGTTATATTATCATGTTTTTTGGTTTTTTTTCTTTTTTATTTGTTTATATTATAAAAATATGAAATGGAAAGTGCGAAAAAAAATAATAAAATTTAATAATTCAAAAAATCAAATTGGTAAAATTTGCGGAACATAAAATGATAAAAAAAATTTGTGTTGTACTGTAAATAAGAGGTCAAAGGGGATGGATTTTGTTGGAAAATACAGAACATGTACGCCAAGGGGGTCTCAATAACTTAACCCAATTCAAATTATTATTCCTACACATCTTTTTATCTTTTCTTATTTCGCATCTTTTTAGTTTTAATAAGGGTGCGTTTGTTTGATGGGTTTTGAAGGTTAGGATTGGGGTTGGTAGTTAATAAATGAGTTTGGTTTGAGAGGTTGGATTAAAGATTGGGGATGGTACCAACAAAACCAAATCCTTGCAAGATGGTATGGTCTTGCATTTGATTCAGATGGAACCCATTTTGTGTGTATCTCTCTCTTTATTTCATTCATAAATAATATATTTTATTTAAAAGTTATTATAAAATATAATTTCTTTTTCCTATATCTATCTCAAATCCAAATCCTAAACCAAATTCAAATCCTAATCTAACCCCACTTATAAACCAAACGCACCCTAAATAAATTGGTTCTCATTTGCAAATTAGTTTGTATTTTACCTTTTATTTAAACTTAAATGTAGTATTTCCAAAACTTTTGTATTTTACACACACACTTTAGTGTTAAGTATGTTTTATGTTCAAGAATTATCGAATTATTGTTTTAATTAATTTGTATTTTACCTTTTACTGTTTCAAAATTTAACGTGTAAACAGAAACGGTGATTAATAAACTTTAACTTGCGCGTAAAATAGTCCATATATCATATTTTCATCTTAAGTTCACCACTCCTTTTGAACAACAACCCGAGAGATCTACACTTGTGGCGATACTTAGGTATGTAAGTTTATATCTTTATCTTTCCACTCAAATACATAATCTTTTGATAGACAACCAAATGACACGTTGTCAAAGCCATTTCCCCATTGATAAAGTGCACATTCGTAATTCGTCAATTGGCATACGACACTGTTCCTAACGCCTTTGATAAATATTTGCAAATGGGCGAAGCAAATGCTCATCTATTTCTTGATAATTTTTGTTAGGCTGTTATGATATTTTTGGAGTCGAGTCTTTGCGAAAACCTACTATCACTGATGTTTAAAAGGTATACACGTTTCATGAAAAAAAGCATGGGTTTCCGAGAATGTTAGGAAGCCTTGATTGTACAGATTGAGATATTATCTTGTTAGCGAGATATATCTGGAATGAGTGACACTTGTTTAGTTGATTTCAAATCCAGTCGACGATGACCACAAGTGAATACGGTATAAGCGAATGCATGAAACGAAAAGGAAAGATGTGGAACGAGCGTTTAGTGTTCTAAATAAAAATTGGGTTATATAAATCAATCTCGCACGACTGACGAGTCCGGAAAGAATAACTAATATGATGAATACATGCATCATATTACATAATATGATTAAAAAAAAAAAGACAATATCTCTCAATTAGTATCCGGAAGAAGAATATCAATCGGACGACCTCCTCGACCCCATGAACAAGTGCTACACATTATCTGACAAATCAAATCATCACGAGCGTATCAAAACCTTCGTGCGATTTGGTACCACACCTTTCTTGTGAAGTTTAATTTAACATATGATGTTTTAGTTTTATTTTCAATGTAATGTTTTTAATTATGAATCAAATTTTAATTTAGTTTTCTTACGTAATTAAATGTGTTAAAAAATAGGATGAAAGGTGAAGCGGTGATGACCATTGTGAGTGAAAAGAGAGTAAATGAGAAGATGTGAATGATGATGTAATCTTTGAGGTTATCTTTGAGGTGGAAGATGACCACCACCTCTATTCTGACTGATTAGTCATGTTAAGACATATGATTGGGTTGATAATACGAGTTACAGGTCTTTGTTTTGTATTTTCTTTTACCTTTTCTCTTTTATGGTTACAACTTTATCACCATTCGCTGATAACACGCTCAAACAAATACAACTCACAGCACACTCACTTACACACAAACTTTAAATTCTATCAGGGGCAACTGATTAAAATTTACCCATGTAACTTTGTTTCACATGTGTAGTACAAAGTTGTTACCATAAATGTGAATCACCACAAACTTTAAAAGATCTTTTGCAACTTTGTTCCACATGTGTTTGCGTATGAAATGTCTTATTGTTTTAGTATAAGTTTAAGCTATAAATATGTTTTTTTGCTATTTGACGTTTTCATTAATAGTCAACATGTAGTAAGAAAATATATAATATATTATGATTTTCATATAATAAAGCAAAAGACATAGATCATCCCAGATTCTGAAAACATAACATGTTTAACCAATTTATTCTAGTACAAGAAGCCTATACAGATCAGCTCTTACAGTCATGCATGATTGTAAACCTTTGCCACAAGTTTAAGCGCATTTGTTTTATGTGTTACAATTCCATGAGTCCTTGAAGTATCAATCCCTGATGTTGCCACAGGTAGTTCCCAATTGAACGAGTAGATAAGATTCGAAGAGTAATCTCCACATTTGCAGCCCCATCGACAACCGGGACAAATTCTACGACCAGACCCAAATGGGATAAACTGAAATCTGTCCCTTTGTAATCAATATTACTGCTACTACCCATGATGAACCTTTCTGGCTCAAACTCTTCTGGTCTTTCCCATGTACTTGGGTCTCGCCCTAATGCCCATGCGTTAACGTAGACTAAAGTCTTCTTGGGAATCTCGTAGCCACTTAAAACACATCGTTCTCTTGATTCGTGAGGGAGTAAAAGTGGAGCCACTGGATACAATCTGAGTGTCTCTTTGATCACTGATTTTAAATATTTGAGTTTATCAAGATCATCTTCATCTACTTTCCCTTTGTTCCCAATCACATTCCTCACTTCTTCCTGAAGTTTCTTTAGACATTTAGGATTGTTCATCAGCAATGTCATCGCCCACACCACTGTCGCAGCACTCGTGTCTGTCCCCCCTATCAATATATTCTAAACATTTAAAAAAAAGTAAGGCATAATAAAAAATATATATATATACATTAGATTTAAAATTAAAGAGTGAAATGCAAATTACTCACCATGAGAATAGCTTTAATATGATCAAAACTGAGATTGAGTGAAGGGTCTGAATTTTTAAGTTCTAGCAAAATATCCACCATATCCTTTTGCATTATGTTTGGCCTGTTGGGATTTAAATGTTCATCGATGAGTTGCTGATAGAACTCATCCATATTTTTTAGAAGCTTTTCAAACCGAGCGATGGTGCCATTGAGTTTATCAAGGCACCCCAAGAAGGGAAAGCTATCTTTAAAATAAAAGTTAACAAGCATAGCTTGATACTCGTGCATATTCTCTTGGAATCGTTTCACATCTTCCTGTCCGTCAGTGTAAGCAGACGGTCTCTTCCCAAAAGCCACCCTAGTAATGATATTACTTGTGAGAATCATCACAGTTTCACTCAAGTTCACTACTTGTTTGGACGGAATTCGAGTCTTTATTGTATTGATCATGTCAAACACTTCTTCTTCACGTACAACGAAGCAATTAACTTGTTTCATTGAGAAGAGATGAAGGATGCAAGTCTTCCTCATATGTCTCCAATACTCGTTATAGGGTGAAAAGCAACATCTTTATGATCGTATGACATCATCTGCATGCCAGTTAATAAAGGCCTAGAGCAGAAGTTCAAATCATTTGTTTTCAATACTTCTTTAGCCATTTCAGCAGAAGAAACTACAAGGGTTTGGACCATACCAAGGCGAATGAACATTAAAGGGCCATAACGTTTTGAGAGACTCCATAAGTGGTCCGGTAGGTCAGAGATATCTAGCTGATGGAGGTTTCCAATTATAGGAAGTCCGGTAGGTCCGGGTGGTAGTGAGAGGAGGGTTTTTGACCGAAAGCTTCTAAGTATTGAAATAAGGAAGAGCAAGAAGAGAAGGAAAGCTAATAGTGTGACTAGAAATGAAGCCATTGTTAGAATTAACTCCACATTCTCCTTGTCCTTCTTATACAGAAAAGATCTAGATATCAGAAATAAAGAAATCTCCGAAGTGGTATCTAAATTGAGTTCTTTATACTAAAAAAACGATCATATACACCACATTATCATCGAAGATAATGATAATATTTTAGTCCATAATGAGTCAATTGTCAGGCACATTATCATATTTCTTGGACCTTTGTTAGTCTTTAGAAATACCAATTCATTGTTTCGGTATGTTATTAAGTGTGCATCATTTTAAGACTTGTTTTATTTAAAAATAAATGTTCACTCACATCAATTTGAACATGACTTCTTATGTTCAAAATGAACATGAGAAAATCCTAATCCATATAAGAGCATTGGGTATTTTAACGTCATCTCCGACGTTATGCTGAGTTGGCAAATTTTGATGTGATGTTATGATACCATGGTCTCGGCGTTGGGCTCAGCGTTGAGCTGGGGGTTGCCATGGCAACGTGAGAAACAAAACAGAAGGCGACAAATGGGAAACGAAAAAAAAATGCATAACTAGTCCCTAGCTCCAACGGCTAGTGCAAGATTTGAAATTAAAAAAAATAAAAATAATAAAAGAAAAAATTACCTAAGTACTACCTGCATTATAACGCCTACTTAAAAGAAAGAAAAAAAATCAAAACCTTTAATAACGGAGTAATATAAATATCCACTTATACACAATCTTTTTTCCACACTTCCACAACTCAAACTCAAATTCATATACTTCCTCTAAAAAAAAAAAAAAAAAAAAAAAAAAAACTTGTTATTTCACAATAGATCCGAATCAAAGTGACGAAGAAGCGTACCAACCGGTCCGATGTAGATGATTTAAACTAACGTATACTTTATGGTGGCCGCATACGAATATCACCAACGGTTAGAACAAGAAGCAGCTCGACCTCGCTTGACCTGTAACCCGATCTACCGTGAACCTGAGGTTATTGAAGTACGTTTGAAGAATGACTATTTCAATCAAGTTTGTAAGTATCCGCACGTGACTTTTCGAAGAAGATATCGTATGAGCCGGAAACTATTTCTAGAAATAGTCAAAGGTATTGAATCTTATACTTCCGATTCTCTTTCAAGTCATTTTAAATTATTTAGCTACGGACCCAATGCTATGGGTCGAATGAGTATAGGTGTTATTATGAAGTGTATATCCGCCATACACCAATTGGCATACGATACCTCTCCTGATGCGTTTGATGATATTTGCAAATGGGTAAGCATACCTTACGTGATTTTCTTGATAATTTTAACAAGTGCGCTATTAATTTGTTTATGCCGGAGTATTTAAGAAAACCAACCTATGACGACATTAAAAATCTTTATGCAAGACATGAGCGTTATCATGGTTTTCCGGGAATGCTTGGTAGCATTGACTGCATTTATTGGGAATGGAAAACTTGTCCAGTGGGATGGCAAGGGCAATATGGTAGGGGTGATAAAAAAAAATACCCAAAAATAACGCTTGAAGTTGTTGCTTCGCAAGATTTATAGATTTGGCATGCATTTTTTGGGGTGACGAGGGCGAATAACGATATTAATGTTTTAGATAATTCTCCGTTATTTGACGACATTCTTGATGACGTCGCCTCTATAACTCCATATGTGGTAAATGGAACCATGTAAGAAAATAAATATTACTTAGCTGACGAAATTTACCCATAGTGGGCAACTTTCGTCAAATCATACATGGTTGTAACTTACGATAAACATGGTTATTTTAAAAAGAAACAAGAAAGTGTACGAAAAGATGTCGAACGTGCTATTGGTGTGCTCCAAGGACGTTGGGGTATACTACAAAAACCGACACAAAGTTACCAGGATAAGTAGAATCATGTATCCTTACATTATTTTGCATAACACGATTTTAAAAGAACAAAAGTTTGCACTAAGTGAGTATAATGAAATGTGGGAGAATCCGGTACCACATATGAGACAGCAAATGTGGGTCTACAGATGTGATGTCTAGCGTCGAAAGGCAAAAGAAATACGTGATAGAGATACACATATTAGTCTCCAACAAAACATTATGGGGCATTTTTGGTAAAAAAAACATCTTCAACGACAACAAGAACTAATCAAGAACAAGATGAATAAGCATTTGTAATTCGTATGTTTTCTAAATTTTCATGTTTTTAAAATCCGCATGTTTTTATTTTCGTACGTTTTTATTTTTGTATATTTTTATTTGTAATAGACATTTAATGAATGAAATATAATGTATGAGGTAATGTTATGAATGAAAAATTAGTTAAAGGGTTTAAATTATAATTTGTAAGTTTTTAAAGAAAAGTGAGGCCCAAAATGTGATATTGAGACGGTGTAATGATATATTAATCAAGCCATGATATTATAGCATCGTCGGCAACATACGATTCCATTTCCTTTCCCTTTCCTCCCAAAAGTGGGAGGAATATTTACTTACCAAAATTTCCTTCCTATTTCCTTTCCACTTCCCTTTCCTCCCTTTAAAAAAGCTCAAGAACACAAAAAACTTTCAATTTCCTGTCTGATGCGTGTATAACGCGTTCGGGGTCAATGGAACTACCTTTTCGTCGAACAAGTTTTTCAACACCCTAGGCAGTGAACCTAATCATTGTAGTGTAGTATTAGGTAATCCTCGGGTATTGATATCGTTCTCTAGGGGAATAGGAATGCTAGTGAGAAGTGTACCACGCTAGGGTTGAGGTTGAGGAAGATTATTTTTTTATCTTTTTTTTATATTTTTTACAAAGCTAAGGGTAAAATCTCGGGGTTTGGATTTGGGGGTTGGTACTTCTACCGATTACTCTACTATCTAATTATCTAAACTATGGGTAGTCTTATGTCTATTGATGTGTGCTCGTATGATGATTAAAAATGTGTCTACCTAGATACTATTACTCCCTAGTTATCTTTTATTGGTGGTTGAATTGTCACGTCCTTATTCTTAACGTTGTGTTTTCTAAGGTCGTAGGGTATGCTTTTATCCTAACTCTTTGAGACTACCTTAAGGTTATTGCCTCTGAAATCTCTAGGTTTCATAAACTAATTCTAAGGTTATCTTTGGATGTTTAGCCTACAATTCCGCTACGTGATTTATAAACTAAGGTTCACAAAGATTACTCAAGCATTCAAACACAACGATGGCCTAATGCACTCTAAGCCAATTACAATTAAGATAAAAGACAACCAATCAATAATTAATAACTAGGTTTCATAGATCTAAGCAAACACACAAGAAATTTAGCGGACATGTTAAACATGCAAGCATACACACATACAATCGAAGACATAATGAAATCAATGAAGTAAAACACTTATCTTGATGTAAAATAGGGTATGAGAACCCTGAGATAATGTCCAAACCGGACTAAAGTCATTTTAGGTTTTTACTCCATAAGTCTACCTTCTAAAATTCTGAAAATTCGATTTCTATATATAATTTTACATTCACGATGGCGTCGCCTTATAGGTGGGACGCGGATCATAAATCATTAGGGTTTCGTCTTGGCGAGTAATAGTTGGGACGGCGTCACGTTGTGGTTGTGGCCGTCGGGCTTCGATAGATGACATCGTGCGATTACGGATCTAGGCCGTCGAGAAGAAAAGTCTTCGTGGCGCCTTTCTCTTCAAAGCTGGCGCCGTCGGTGTAATTTAACAAAAAGTCTCTTGAGTCGTCACAAATTTAATTACGCATAGAGAGGACGGCGTCGCCTTGGATTGTGACGCCGTCGACTTCAATTCAGCGACTTGAGAGTCTTTGATCTTGACTTAGCCATTTTCTTCATATATTCACTCCTTTTCGTCCAAATATGCATCATTCTAGCATTTTGCTTCAAGAGACCTAAAAGTGAAAAGGAGCGAAATTAAGCGATGAACGGATATAAAAGTGGGCGATTAAGGGCTTAAATGAACCCTTAAAAGTGTCGTTTAAATCCTTATCAAATATCCCTACACTTGGTATTTGCTTGTCCTCAAGCAAATGGGCTTTTGGCCAATCAATTTATAAGTTAGGGGCATGAAGCATTGGTTTAACATAATTCATAACAAGTAAAAGCACCGCAATAGTCATAACAAGCACGGAAATTATATACTTGCACCTCAAAAGGGGTTTTTGGATTCTCTTATCTCTCGGGTGTATATGAAATATAGTAAATGGAAATGGAAGATAAACACTCATTAACCGGTTTTAGTACATAGATTACCATAGGATTGAGACTAGATCAAATCTCCATCGCTTTGGCGTAAGCACCTAGGAACAACTATCTAAGAGGTCTTTAAAAGGGTTGTAACGTTAGGCTTATGGTAGGAAAACAAAGGGTTTGGTTGGATAGGCAATTTAGTGGTGGCGAGTCAAAAATCTTATGTTACAAGCATGAAAAGAATGGCATTGCTAAGCAAAGACTCGATTCTCTAAACTCTAGATAACTAACAAATATAAATATAAAGATAGATGTAGGATGGTAGCCTGTATGTTTTCTTTTCTTTCCTTTTTTTGTTTTTCCATACACTTTTACTCTACCATCCTCTACGATAACATCAAAATATAAGGGATTTATAGGAGCATCCCTACACTTGAGTTTTATTACTCTAACACTAATTTGACCCAATTGAAAAGATCAAAACACTTGGAGTACTTTATTACGTAAATAAAGGGAATTTGAATTTAATGTTCTTTCCGTCACTTCATAAAATTTTACTTTACCCATGAGTCTCAATCGTCCCAAAGCGTGTACAAAAGATATGACTCGACTTAGCAACCATGCAAGTAACTAGATAATTGAACTAAGGGTTTAGTATGATAACAATAATGCACTAAAGGTGAGTGCATACAAGGTAGGCTAAAGCGATTTGGGTGTACATTTGGGGTGGATTGTAAACAATGCTCTTCATTGATATTCGAAAACCGAAACATCACGAGAACCGTGAAAAGGATAGGCTCTGAGGGGTTAACTAGGGGTATCGTGTACTAAAGATGAGTACATCGCAAGGGTGTGGGGGAATTACTCGATCGATGTGGAAGAAGTAATTATAATACGGGTATCAAACAAGGGTTATCCTAATGCCTCTTATCATTTAGTTCTTCCTAACTACACAAGTGTAGTCTCACTAGCGATCTCGGAATGCATCACAAAACAAGTTCTAGAATCTATTATACTACCGGTACACTCTTGAAGCATTAAAGGTGAATGCTTTAATTCCTATAGATCTAGGGGCGAACCTTACATTTTTGGGGTGGAATTTGAGTGGTAAAGGGTTTTTGTGCTAGTCATATAACTCATATCCATGAGACGCTTTATTAAGACTAAAGTCCCACCCGTACATGTCATGAAAATTTTTAAATTTGGCTCTAAAATTTCCCTAACACATATTTCTCATGGTTTATTACACAAAATGAAATAGGACAAGACAAATGATCAAGGATAAGCATAGTTTCAAAGTTCCGTTTTATTCTCTCTCTACACTTAAAGCGAACATTGTCCCCAATGTTCCCGAAAGTATCAATGTTATGATAATGGAAGGTAATTAAAGAGAAAGAAACTAGTACTCCCGATTAGCTCGGTAGGATCCTTGTGAAGTAGTGGTTAAATTCTTTCCAAGAAGAATGAATGCGTGATAAACTCCATCCAATATTATGTTTATTCTTCTTGATAAACAAAACCTGCACACTTTAAGAAAATAGACGAAACCTTCGCGTAAAATCGGCGGTAAAACTATATATGACTCTACTACACTAGGATATAATGCTTCTGGAATGGATGTTTACAGATTTTCTGGAAAAAAATTAAGACCTGAGAATTTCCAAAATTTTATAAATAGCATAGAAAACGAGAGAAAGTTTATAAGTTGTTTCTGCTCCTCCTGACGTCATCAGGTTGTAATCTTGACGCCACAGTTATCTGACAAAACTGAGTCTGCTGCGTTTTTGAAAAAATTCGGAAAAAGTACACCTTTAAAATCGGAAAATTCTGTAAAACATCAATTATGACTCGATACAAGCATTTGACTCTAACAAACACACATATATATCATTTTCAATAATCGTAGTTCTCATGTTCACGTTCTTTTGAAAGCGTGTGTAATCCTCCTACACTTATCCTTTTGTAAAATACCTTTATATGTAATTAAGGCGAGGTTAAAGACAAAATAAAGCATTTTCACAAATTCAAACATGAGAACATACAATAATGAAAAGATATATGACACACAAACAAGCAAACAATTAAGCATGGGTTGCCTCCCACGAGCGCTTTTCTTTATTTATGAGTCTTGTAGCTAGACTCGAAGTCGTGCTCCTACGTGACTTCATTACCGTTCTTCTTTTCTTTCACTAAGCCTTCATCATAAGGTTGTAAACGTTGTATGCTCACCTTGAATTCTCTTCCAACGTCGTCTGTTATGATAACGGTTTCATTTTTTAGATTAGTTTCTTTCACCGTATAGGGTCCAAACCATCTTGGCTTATTCCTTCCTCTTAATGCTTTTATTCTTGATTTATACAAAAGCACCTTTTCTCCATTCAAAAATTCTCTAGGGTACTTTTGAGGCTGTGGCATTGTCATGTTTATATTTCCTAATTTTTTTTATCACGTTTCCACAATGTCACATTTAACCCTTGACCCATGAAATCTCTAAGCCCTCTTTCCCATTCATTATTTTTTTCTTATGATATTAATGGAGACTGAATTCTTATCATTTATCTTCTCCATAATCTTCAACGGGTATCTCGGAACAATAGGTATCCTAATGTGTCCTTTGCCACTTTTGAGTATCATGATACCCTCACCGCATTTGATGGTTGCCTTGGCGGTGGCGAAAAGGTGTTCAAGAATGAGTGGCATGTTTCTATCTTCCTCAATGTCTATGATCACGAAGTCCACGGATAGACAATATTGGCCACCTCGATTAAGACATCCTCCGCTATTCCTACGGGATAAACATATGTGTGATTTACAAAGGAAAGTCTAAGATTGGTCTTGGTTGGCTCCTCCTTAGTCAACTTACTATAGGCGATAGCGGCATTATGTTTACATCGGATCCACGATCGGCTAAGGCATTTATATTCTCAAGGTCGCCTATGCTACATGGTATTACGAAGTTCCACGAGATTTCTCGTTTTTAGATTCTTGGTTTTCTCGAACCAACTCGTACATAGGTCCCATAGGCATGGTGTCATATTCTTCTTCCTTTATTTCACCTACGGGCTTTCCTAAGAACCTCATTGTATCTAAAGTTGTTTACTTGGTTAACAATTGTTTTATTATTGATCTCATGTTGAAGGTAGTATTCAATGATCTTGGGTTCATTATTGGTCTCAGCCTCATCCTTTTCCTTACTACCCTTACTGCTCCCAGTCTTCTTCTTATCAGCTACTCCACCCTCATCGGAAACAACGGAAATGGCGTTAACAAATGAAGTGGGGGGAAGGGTGATCATCGTTTCTTACTAAAACCTTCTCTGGTACCTTCGTCTTAGTGTACTCTTTCACCAAATTCATCATCTCCGTCATTTTTGCCTGCATTTCATCCCGTTGCCTGTAAACCTCTTCTTTAAATTTGGCTAATCTTTCCGAATGGGCTGCCATGTACTCTCTCATTTGTGTCTTGAAGCTTGGTGAGAGTGGAATTGGAGAGGTAGAATGGAAGCGTCGTACGGAATTGGGATTTTGTTCACGGCTTGGTGATTCAGAGAGAGGTGTTGGGTGGTTGGCGGAGTTAATGAAATTAACCGTTTCCCGATGGATTGGTCCAGGTACTCTCTTTTGCCTCTCAATTAGATAGTCGATTATTCTCTCAAGAGCACTAACTTGCTCTTCAGTGATATTGGAAGGCTCATGAGGAATTGATATGGCATTAACCGTTCTTACGGGGGTTTCATGGTATTCACTCCATTTTCCGTAGCTTTGATTGGCAAGCTCTTCTATTATATCCCATGATTCTTCTGCGTTGAAATCGATGAGCCTTCCACCGGCTGCTCGATCAATGGATCGCTTGGTGAGGAAGTTGGCATGATCGTAAAAGATTTGGACTTAAAGCCAAAAATCAATGCCATGATGAGGGACTTTATGGAACAAGTCCTTGAATCGAGTCCATGCCTCGTAGAGAGGTTCGCCTTGATGTTGTTGGAACATCAAGATGTCCTTCCTAAGTTTGGTAGTTCTCCTCGCTGGGAAAAATTGGGCAAGGAAATGAGTGGTGAGATCATCCCAACTTGAGATGAATCCGGCGGGAAGTCGCTCAAGCCAATTACTAGCTTGGTCCCGTAAAGAGAATTGGAAGAGGCAAGCGCGTGGTCTCCCGTGTGGTAGCATCAAGGTCGATGGAATCAACGATTTTAAGGAAATCCTTGAGATCTTGATTAGGATCTTGAACGAAGTCCATGGAATACACATCCGTTTTGCACCAACGGATGGTGTCGGATCGAAGGGCGTAGTTTGAGCTTGATCGGGAGCTCAATAGTGTTCCTATAGCCTTGGTGGCTTAGTCTAGAGTATTCACCAAGAATACGGCCTCTTGGCGGGTCAATGATTGGTGGGTCGATGAGTGGTGGCGGGTTATCACCTTCCATAATGAAAATTGATAGGTTTACTAACAAAGTCACGAAGAAGGGGATAGACTACGAGGAAGCTAAAAATGAGAAAAAATCTTACTTGATAGGAATCAAGCAAGGGAACCTAAGCGAGATAGAAATCTAACTAGCTATTCTATTCCCGGCGGCGCCAAAACTTGATGCGCGTATAACGCGTTCGGGTCAAAGGAACTTCCTTTTAAATCGAGCAATTTTTCAACACCCTAGGTAGTGAACCTAATCGTTGTAGTGTAGTATTGGGTAAGCCTCGGGTATTGATATCGTTCTCTGGGGAATAGGAATGCTAGTGAGAAGTGTACTACGCTAAGGTTGAGGTTGAGGAAGATTATTTTTTTATCTTTTTTTTTTTATTTTTTATAAAGCTAAGGGTAAAATCTCGGGGTTTGGATTTGGGGGTTGGTACTTCTACCGATTACTCTACTATCTAATTATCTAAACTATGGGTAGTCTTATGTCTATTGATTTGTGCTCGTATGATGATTAAAAATGTGTCTACCTAGATACTATTACTCCCTAGTTATCTTTTATTGGTGGTTGAATTGTCACGTCCTTATTCTTAATGCGTTGTGTTTTCTAAGGTCGTAGGGTATGCTTTTTTCCCTAACTCTTTGAGACTACCTTAAGGTTATTGCCTACGAAATCTCTAGGTTTCATAAACTAACTCTAAGGTTATCTTTGGATGTTTAACCTACAATTCCGCTACCTGATTTATAAGTTAAGGTTCACAAGGATTACTCAAGCATTCAAACACAATGATGGCCTAATGCACTCCTAAGCCAATTACAATCAAGATAAGACACAACCAATCAATAATTAATAACTAGGTTTCATAGATCTAAGCAAATACACAAGAAATTTAGCCGGACATGTTAAA
The DNA here is from genome assembly GCA_022545495.1 of Chrysanthemum lavandulifolium. Classification (NCBI taxonomy): domain Eukaryota; kingdom Viridiplantae; phylum Streptophyta; class Magnoliopsida; order Asterales; family Asteraceae; genus Chrysanthemum; species Chrysanthemum lavandulifolium. The sequence goes on along the minus strand of CM040242.1, from coordinate 47,792,851 downwards.
CACGCAAGCATACACACATACAATCGACGACATAATGAAATCAATGAAGTAAAACACTTATCTTGATGTAAAATAGGGTATGAGAACCCTAAGATACTTTCCAAACCGGACTAAAGTCATTTTAGGTTTTTACTCCACAAGTCTACCTTCTAAAATTCTGAAAATTTGATTTCTATATATAATTTTACATTCGCGACAGTGTCTCCTTATAGGTGGGACGCCGTCAGATCTTCGTCATTAGGGTTTCGTCTTGGCCAAGTAATAGTTGGGACGACGTCACGTTGTGGCTGTGACACCGTCGATGGCGTCGTGCGATTATGGATCTAGGCGGCGAGAAGAAAAGTCTTCGTGACGCCCTTCCTCTTCAAATCCCGCGCGTCGGTGTAATTTAGAAAAGTCTCTTCGTGTCACAAATTTAACTACGCATAGAGGACGGCGTCGCCTTGAATGTGGCGTCGTCCGCTTCAATTCAAACTTGAGAGTCTTTAATCTTGACTTAGCCATTTTTTAATATATTCCCTCCTTTGAGTCCAAATATGCATCATTCCGGGATTTTGCGTCCAAGAGACCTAATAAATGAAAAGGAACGAAGTTAAAAGTCGGATATAAAGTGGGCGATTAAGGGCTTAAATGACCCTTAAAAGTGTCGTTTCTTATCACTTTCCTTTCCTTTTCCATTTCAACTCGAAACGAGCATAAAGGTCTGTTTGGTTTATAAGTGGGTTTGAATTTGGATTTGGTTTAAGATTTGGATTTAATTTAGGATATGGAGAGAGAAAATATATTTATTTAATGTATTTTATAATATAAAATATTATTTAAAAATTTAAATAAAAAGAGTATTTGAGAGTAGAAAGTGATGGGTCTCACGGGTTTTGCCAAAACCCTCCAAATTGATGTGGAATAAAAATTCATTTCGTCTATCATTCCTCTTCTCAAAAAAATGAACCAAACAAAATGTTATTGTCACATCAAACGTAAAACCCAATCCAAAGTACCCAACCAAACGCACGCTAAGTCCCTCACTTATATATTTCATGCCTTAGTTAATTATAGCGACTAATGGTTTAATTAATGATAATTTATTATTTTTGTGAAGCATTTTATTATAATTAATAATTATATTAAATAATTAATAAGCGTATCATCTATGTATCGTGTGTGCTCTCGATAGGCTCACGTATTTTTAGCCATATAATTATTAAGTATGCAGCGAATATATATCAACGACTTTTACATAATTTTAAGTTTGAATAATCTTACTTCTTAACATTTTAATGTATTTTGTTTCAATATTTGAGCGAATATTTGACAATGAAAAAGCAGCTCGTATAAGGCGATGTTCAAGTATCGACAAATACAGCGTAACTTTATAATTAGTAACAATAGGTTACGTGCTTGTAGACCTAATGATCTACCAAGTGCGTAACCTATTTTACTCATCATAAAGTTACGTCATATTCGATACTTGCACATCGACTTGTATCTGAGCTGCTCTCAATGTCAAATATTGACCCAAATATTGAACAAAACTCATTAACAAGGTTAAGGTTATTCAAACTTAAAATTATCAAACTAATAGCTCCTTAACTTTTTAGCACCAAAATATAATCCATTTAGCTTTGTCATCCGAGATAACTAGTGCAATACACGTGCGTTCTTGATAACATCAAATAGTCACGAATATTATGTGTCAATTTCCCGATAATGCTCGTATTTTATATCATTTATATGGATTTCGCTTGTTTTCCTCTATATTTCACTTCGGGTAAATTACGAGCATTGGAGCTAATGAGGCGCGGATTTGGAGAGTTTATTGAAGATATATGATAGTATGCCTATTTTGAAGATGTTACGCGTAACTCTCCTCTCACATTCGCCGTAATGTGAAGTGTGACTCAAAAAACCAACTCAATCGAAGTTTACGGCGTAACTCCATCACGAGATTACGCCGTAACTAAATATGTTAAATGAGGTTCGCTTGCTGCAAGCTCGCCGTAACTCTTGTCACAACTCTGGCGTAACCATGATTTATTGAAGATACGGCGTAACTCTTTCCTGACGTTACGCCGTAACTAGCTTTTCTAGAGCAAATTACAAAGAATTGGATGTTACGGCGTAACTCTTAACTTAAGTTACGCCGTAACCATATATGGCCTATAAATACCGCCCAAATACCAGCATTTCTATTAATTCACTTCACACACCAAATCAGAGAACGTGGGTAGAAGGTAGAAGGTAGATCTCAGGGAGCATACGGAGTCATCTCTAAGGGAGAAATCACTCCCCTACGATAAGCATTAGCATTTTATTATTTCTTTACTTTCAATTCATGTATTTCGATATGTTAAATATTGAATCGATTATTTTAGTTAATATGAACGGCGAAGCACCTTTGGTGCTAGCCTAGTTATGATTCCTTGATTGTTTTGTTTATGTTTACATTGCTTTCGTATAATTGTTTCTAGTGTATGCATGCATAGTTTGTTGGTAGCTACCCTTGTTTCGGTAGTTTTGAATGGCGGTAGTGGCTAGTTACTTAGGAGATATGACCAATTGACCCTAAGTATTTAGACTGAGTGGGAAGGGTAAGAATTGACCAACTGACGACCCTTCTTCGCTTGTGCGATTTGACCAACTGGTCACCTACCGTTTGGATGAACTTAAGAAGTTAGGGATGAGTTCTTAAGATGCTAGTGCCCGAGCACTCATTATTATGAATCTTGCATGTAGCGGCACTTAATGACTTGGCTTAGGGGACTAAAAACAACTGGACTTTCGAGGGGTCACCCGATGATCTCCGGTGGAAAACTTTGCTGATAGGTTAGGACGAACTGACCAAATGTTGTCCTAGCGACTTTTACCTACACTTGAAGCAATTGGAAGTAATTAAACATGAAATTAACTTGATAGGAAGATTAACTAGGTTAGCACACTTCTCCTCTATTTATCACATCCCTCTCCTTTATTTGCTTTCTTTATTTGTCTTTAGTTGTTAATTAATCATTTCAACATTTAAATCTGTGACACCTAGACTTAGTTAAAATCCGCACACATAGCTCTTGGGACGATCTCGGTTTTACCGAATACTACACTACACACGACCGGGTACACTGCCCGTTAGTGCATTAGGGTAGACCATAGGTATAATGAGACAATAAAAATATTAAAACTTGGTCAGTAAAACTTGCATCAAGTTTTTGGCGCCGTTGCCGGGGAGTTATATTAGGATTTTCATTAAGTCCCTTTTTTTTAATTTTTCTCAAATTCTCACGATTTCTTTTCAAGTTTCAGGTACCATGAAAGTTGTCAACATTGGTGACCTCACTCTTGAGGAATATTTGGCATTGACAAGAGAACAACAAGTATCGGGGATCGTTAGGCCGGCCATCGCCGAAGATGCTCAATTCGAAATCAAACCACAATTTATGAGGGAGTTGCGTGCAAACCCTTTCTCCGGAAGCATTACCGATGATGCTCACGAACATGTGGAAAACGTGGAATACATTGTCTGCCTATTCAAAATTCCAAGAGTCTCAAACAATCTTTGTCATGGTACGTGTGTTCCCTGTTTCTCTCATTGGAGCTGCTAAAAGATGGGTTGATCGATTACACTGCCGGGACGATTAACACCGCCACTCCTAAAAAATATTTCATTCAAAGTCTTGTCTTCCATCTAGGACTGCAAAGCAATTACAAGAAATCCATAACTTCAAGCAAGAGGGTGATGAAGCATTGTACCAAGCATGGAAATATACAACAATTATTGTAATAATTCCTACTCACGACCTTAATAGTCGTGAAGGTGAGCGTCTTCTACAAGGGTCTAAACATCTCCTCAAGACAAATGATCGATTCTCAAGGGCCAATACCTGGAATGACTCCAACTATGGCTTTAGAAACTATTCAAAAGATGGCTGACCACTCTCACAAGTGGCACAATGGGGGGAGCAATTGAAGTAAAAATGGAAGTGTGGAAGGCCTTGCAGCAATAAATAACAAATTAGAGAGTCTTGAAAGAGACATGAAAAAGCTCAAGGAAAATGTGCATTCCATACAAGTTGGACAAAACGAACACGATGGCACTCTCCCTACCAAGGAGTGCCCGTCTAAGGAGGAAATCAAAAGGATTGAAGAAGTGAAATATGGAAGTGGAAGTCCCTTCAACGGATACAATGGTAACGGGGCCAAATACCGAGAAAAATCCCCTGGATTTTACACTAGAATCAACAATAACCCTCCTAGACCAAGCCTTGAAGAAATAATGCATAAAAATTTCGAAGAATCTACAAATAAAAGTGATAGACTCAAAGAATGGATGGTCAAGGTAAAAGAAGACACCAACATGAACTTACGGAACCAAGATGCCGCTATTAAAAACCTCGAAACCCAAATTAGGCAGTTAGCTAAAAATCTCGAAACCGAGAATGACAAAGCCATTGCATACAAAGCCATATTTGCACAAGATAAACCGAAGAAGAACGATTGCACCTCTTCTATCACTAATGATCTTTGCGGGATTAACTACTTAAAATAAGATGACAAATCTGAAGGCAGCGGGGACACCTAAGCCAACTTCACGAGAAGAACTCTATCAAGAAAGTTTTCTTCTACCATGCACTATCGGTAATCTAAAAATTCCGCTTTAGCTGATTTGAGGCGAGGGTAATCCTTATTTCTACTTCATTGTTTGATACACTAAAACTTACAAATTTAAAAGAAACAACAATGATGATTGAAATGGTGATTCCTCTAAAGTTGTACCTAAGGAGTTGTTAACAATGTTCTCCTAAAAATTGGTGAATTCCTCTTTTCTAGTGATTTTGTGGTTATCGACATGGGCAAACGGGAGACTTACAACTTAATTGTTGGAAGGCCTTTTCTGGCCACTTGTTGAGCACATATAAAAGTCTTCGAAAAACAAATTTGTTTGGGAATTGAAGGGGAACGAATTACTTTCAGCATGAAGGAACAATTGAATCTACGATTAGAATTTTCAAGAAAGGTTGATGTTGTCAATGTTCCATATCTCGACCCGCCTTTATGTTGTAACCTAAGAACTAACAATTGCAGGCAAGATTTTGATAGTTGTGAACGTGAACAGGAAAAGATTATCCCGATTGTGGGCATCAAGGAATCTCCGGACCCTAACAAGCATTACTGCATCCCTATAATGATGGAGCATGACAAATCAATGAAAGCTTGGCCCTCGTGTAACCCTTTTCGAGAATTTTGTGATGGAAATATAAAGGTGGAAGAATGGACGTGCCCTCACGAGATTAAGAGACACGATATGAAATTTGGAAATTAATCCTTTGTAGATTGGTACAAAGTGAGATTTGGACACTCTAAAATCAATACGAGATTAATGAAACAGCTAAAACGCGATTACAATGAATATCACCTCATTGATAAAATGACCAATGATGAAAGATCAAACATAAGTGCTACGATTGATCCTATTATTGAAGACGATGACTACGGAAAGTCGTTTTTATCATTCAATGAGTGGCTCTCGCAAAAATTTGGTACATATAGCATCGGCAACACAACCAGAAAAAGAGTTTTTGTCAAATGGATGATTGATTGCCGCCAAGTAACGGAGGAAGTTGGCCAAGTACAAAGGCTACCATAAAGCCCCGAGGCCTTGAGTCTAACTTAAAGACTCATAAATAAAGAAAAGTGCTCTTTCGGGAGATAACCCGAATTATCCCTTTCATTTTTTTTTCATTTATGTTGGGTTTTGTGTTGTTAACCATTTTTGCAGGAAAACGGGGAAAAGTTGCTGCAGCATGCTGAACGGGGACCTAATCTGTCCATAGTTACTTTGTAACTCATTCTTATGGTTACACCGTAACATACTTTTTGCAGCAATGCTTCAGAGCAATACCAATTACGGCGTAGTCACATTATACGGTTACACCGTAGCTACACTCCTGTAGCGTCTGCCAGGTTTTGTAATTACGGCGTAACTCCTTATAAGATTCTGACGTAACTATCCTCTGTAACACTTCTTTCTTTTAAAACACAATAACCTTGTATTAGTTTTCAAATGAACTTTGTGGGTATGTTCCTAAGCACTCACGAGACTACACTCGTCCACTTGGGACACCAAGTGGTTTAAAAACTTGTTGCATCGCTAAATGCAACCGTGATTCCTCTGAAAGTGAGTTAGTTTTCTTTTCATTTTTCTTTTTCTTTTTTTAGAATTATGCTTGTCGGTAGTGTGATTTCGAGGGATTGAAGTTTGCTCGTGGATGCTTATCGAAGGGCGACTCTTTTCGTGAGCCTTTTTCTTTTGAGCAAATTCGGGGAAGTTCTCGCTCTAATTCTACTTTTCTCTTCACCTTTATTTAACGCTTAGTACAAAGGGACTTGGTACATTTCAAGTGGGGGACGGGAGTAGAATTGTCTCTTGAACTTTATTTTGCCCTCGTTTTCTAGTTTATTTAAAAAATTATGCCATTTTAAAATTTTGACATGTTTTCTTAACCTAACTATACTAGACCTTAGCCGAGCACATTATAACCCTTGATATTATATGGTGAGATTAGCCTTATCTTTCCAAATTTTTAGCCCAAATCCTCCCAATTATGAGGTGTCTTGGGTAGCTTGTAAACTTTAGAACTTGGCCTTTACATCATTTCGAGACCATAGGCGAGGTATGTTGAAGATACGGCATAACTCTTTCTGACGTTACACGTAACTAGCTTTCGAGCAAATTACGAAGAATTGGATGTTACGGCGTAACTCTCAACTTAAGTTACGCAGTAACGGATCTGCCTATAAATACCGCCCAAATTCCAACATTTCTATTCATTCACTTCACACACCAAATCGAGAAGCGTGGGTAGAAGGTTGAAAGCGAGATCTTAGGGAGCATCTGAGTCATCTCGAGAGAAATCACTCCCCTACGATAAGCATTAGCATTTTATCATTTCTTTACTTTCAATTCATGTATTTCGATATATTAAACATCGAATCGATTGTTTTAGTTAATATGAGAGGCTAAGCACCTCTGGTGCTAGCCTAGTTATGATTCCTTGATTGTTTTGTTTATGTTTACATTGCTTCCAGTATAATTGTTTCTAGTGTATGCATGCATAGTTTGTTGGTAGCTACCCTTGTTTGATGGTTTTGAATGGCGGTGGTGGCTAGTTACTTAGGAGATATGACCAATGACCCTAAGTAGTTAGGCGAGTGGGAAGGGTAAGAATTGACCAAGCGATGACTCTTATTAAGCATGCGATATGACCAATGATCACCTACCGTTTGGATGAACTTAAAAGTTAGGGGTGAGTGTTTAAGATGCTAGCGCCGGGCACTCATTGTTATGAATCTTGCATGTAAGCGGCACTTATGGACTTGGCTTAGAGGACTAAAACAAGCTGGACTTTCGAGGGTTACCCGATGATCTCCGGTGGAAACCTTTCTTGATAGGTTAGACGAGCGACCAAATGCTATCCTAGCGACTTTACCCCCACTTGAAGCAATTGGAAGTAATTAAGCGTGAACTTAACATGATAGGAAGATTAACTAGGTTAGCACACTTCTCCTCTATAGATCACAACCCTCGCCTTTATTTGCTTTCTTTATTTGTCTTTAGTTATTAATTAATCATTTCAACATTAAAATCTGTCACACCTAGACTTCGTTAAAATTCGCACACATAGCTCTTGGGACGACCTCGATTTTACCGAATACTACACTACACACGACCGGGTACACTGCCTGTTAGTGCATTAGGGTAGACAATAGGTATAACGAGAAAATATAAATATTAAAACCTGGTTAGTAAAACCTACATCAGTTGCCCGGGTAAACCGTTTCAATAATGGCTTCCTTCCTTTTAATCCATTTCATGTAAACAACATTGTTGAGAAGAGAATCTTTTTTATGTAGCGTGGATAAAGTAAAGTAAAATATTATTGAAATAAACTTAAATGAAAGTATATGAGGTTACTATGTGTAGTCGAGTTGAAAAGCCGCTAATAATCTTTGTTGCCCGCTAAGCTGTACTCTCAAAATAGTATTCTCTCCATCCCAAAATATAAGTTCACTTTGTTATTTTTTGTTGTCCCAAAATTAATGTCCACTTTTAATTTCAACCAATCAAAATGCTTCTAAGTGGGTGAGAATAAATTTTTATTGGTTAATATTGTATGGGCCCCACTTTTCTTAAACTTTGTAAAATATGAAAGTGAACATATACTTTGGAACGGAGGGAGTAAAATACTCATGCGTTGCTCGAGTACAATCACAATAATGCCAGTTTTTTTTAAAAAAAATAATGAATAACACGTACTTATTCAAGAAAAATCTAAAATTTACCTCATTTTCATCTCTTAACGTGTTGATAACATTAGTATATAAGTTGGTGGAATAAATTTTAGCTAAAAATTATGGATCCTTCACAGTAATATTACCAGACTAACAAAGATAATCACCTTTGTTGACATGGTTATAGTAAAAATTTAAAAGAAAATATTTGTAAGGCTAGTAATCATAGATCTGTATCACTCTCATGTTTAGGGCTGTAAACGAACTGAACGTTCAGTGAACATTTCGTGAACCGTTCGGTAAAAAGTTAGTTTATGTTCATTTATTCATTAAATAAACGAACATGATCAATATTTTACGATCGTTTAGCTAAATGAACGAACATGAACAAAAGTTACGTCCGTTTATTTATGTTCGTGAACGTCCGATTATGCGTTTGTTAACGTTCGTTTATGTTCATTTATTTATTTATGTTCGTATATCAAATCTTTTAATTGTATAATTTTTAAATTAGTTTGTTTAAACAAAACAACACTTATAAAACAATATAAGAGGCATAATTTAATAAAGTTTATAATTGTTTGTCTAGTTTCATTTATGTTCGATCGTTTATGTTCGTTTAGCGGTCGTTTAGTGTCTTAATGAACGAACATGAACAACTCATTTTCTTAATAAACGAACATGAACAAGAAATTTCGTCCGTTTAAGCGTTCGTGTTCGTTTATTTGTCCGGTTAAAATTAAATGAACGAACATGAGCAAGGCTCCGTCCGTGTTCGTCCGGTTCGTTTGCAGCCCTACTCATGTTAATCAAAGGATCATTTGAGACATTCATGTAATGACGATGTCCTACACTTTGCTAAAGAATGATAAAATGTGCAACTTTTGAAAATTGTTTACAACTTGAGCTCCTATAACTATTGCAACTACCACCAAAAGTCAAAAACACATAAATATGCTCAAAACTCTATAGCGTAAACATCATTCTTTTTATGTTTATGTGTATTAAGCTATTTTATTTATTTATTTATTTTTAGACGACAAAACACGTGACCAAAACACTTAACCACTCATATTCAAAATCAAGGCGTCGGTGACGACATGTGGACGGTGGCGCATTCGATATCGGCACTCCCATACGGTTTTATGTATCTTGTACTTTATACACTCGTTCCCAAAACCATTTCGATATCAAGAAATGAAATAACCTCCGTAGTAAGCACCTACAACCATGAACCTCCAAATAATAACCATTAAATAATTAACATCGAGCAAATTAGTTTAAGGTATGGCAATCAAATGTATCATTTAAAAATCTTCAAAAGATACAACTAAAACTTACATCGCCTTGGTATATTGTCAATGTTAAGACACAAACCTATTAAATACACATAAAGGACATCAAATGAAATTTGAAACGTGTCATATAAAAAAAAGAAGAAGTAAATATCAAAATTAATACATGATCACATCGATGTTTGTACAAAAGGGAGTAGGAAAATGGCCTTGGTATCTTCAAATCGTCATCGAAAGAAGCTTATTGCAAGCATCAGAATGTCCAAACTTTTCATAGGATACGTTTAACGATTGACGTCCCCAATATCTACACAAGCCAAAATAAAGCAAAAAAAAAATAATAATTTACAACAAAATAAAGCTAAAAACCACTAAACGTGAACTTAACATGATAGGAAGATTAACTAGGTTAGCACACTTATCCTCTATTAATCACAACCCTCGCCTTTATTTGCTTTCTTTATTTGTCTTTAGTTATTAATTAATCATTTCAACATTAAAATCTGTGACACCTAGACTTAGTTAAAATCCGCACACATAGCTCTTGGGACTACCTCGGTTTTACCGAATACTACACTACACACGACCGGGTACATTGTCCGTTAGTGCATTAGGAAAGACCATAGGTTTAACGAGACAATATAAATAATTAAACCTGATCAGTAAAACCTGCATCAGTTGCCCGGGTAAACCGTTTCAATAATGGCTTCCTTCCTTTTAATCCATTTCATGTAAACAACATTGTTGAGAAGAGAATCTTTTTTTTATGTAACGTGGATAAAGTAAAGTAAAATATTATTGAAAAAAACTTAAATGAAAGTATATGAGGTTACTATGTGTAGTCGAGTTGAAAAGCCACCTAATAATCTTTGTTGCCCGCTAAGCATGAACTCTCAAAATAGTACTCCCCCCGTCCCAAAATATAAGTTCACTTTGCTATTTTTTGTTGTCCCAAAATTAATGTCCACTTTTAATTTCAACCAATCAAAATGCTTCTAAGTGGGTGAGAATAAATTTTTATTGGTTAATATTGTATGGGCCCCACTTTTCTTAAACTTTGTAAAATATGAAAGTGAACATATAATTTGGAACGGAGGGAGTAAAATACTCATGTGTTGCTCGAGTAAAATCACAATAATGCCAGTTTTTTTTTAAAAAAATAATGAATAACACGTACATATTCAAGAAAAATCTAAAATTTACCTCATTTTCATCTCTTAACGTGTTGATAACATTAGTATATAAGTTGGTGGAATAAATTTTAGCTAAAAATTATGGATCCTTCACAGTAATATTACCAGACTAACAAAGATAATCACCTTTGTTGAGATGGTTATAGTAAAAATTTAAAAGAAAATATTTGTAAGGCTAGTAATCATAGATCTGTATCACTCTCATGTTAATCAAAGGATCATTTGAGACATTCATGTAATGACGATATCCTAAACCGTGCTAAAGAATAATAAAATGTGCAACTTTTGAAAATTGTTTACAACTTGAGCTCTATAACTATCGCGACTACCACCAAAAGTCAAAACCACATAAATATGCTCAAAACTCTATAAGCGTAAAACATCGTTCTTTTTGATGTTTATGTCTATTAACTGTTTTATCTATTTATTTATTTATTTATTTATTTTTTAGACGACTAAACACTTGACCAAAACACTTAACCCACTTGAGAAAACTAGAAGGGGGGTTGAATATTTTTACCGATTAAAACTTCGTTTTAAATTATTTAGATCGACTTGTGTCAATCTATTTAGATGTGTATGTTGGACGTTGATAGATACATAAATAAGTGTGTAATGAAAGATAAAGAGTAAGAAGCACATAACCACGACACGAGTATTTATAGTGGTTCGGCTACAAGGACACCTTCCTTGCCCTACACCACTCCCCAAGTCACCTACTCGAGAGTTCGTAAACACTACACGACACCAACTCCTTATGGCGGATAAGCCTTCACAACGTCGCCTACTCTTTTTCCGGTACTAGATTAACCACCGGGTTATTCCACAAGGTAGAACCACACCTATCACAACGTCACCTACCTTTTATCCGGTACTAGGCTAAATACCGAGTTCCATTACAATGGAGGAACTACTATGCAACACTACACAACACCTATCCCAAAGGAGACCCACTCCTTATTACAACATCATCAAGGATATAAATATCCTTGGATACAACCTATCTCTATTTGTATATGGATGCACCTCATTGATTATACAACCTTGGCATCTTTCACTAATGCCACTTGACTTGACTTCAGGCATCTTTCACTAACTCCTTGACCGGACGTTGGCACCTTTCACTAATGCCTTCGTCTTGACTCTTTAGCATTCTTCACTAATGCTTTTGACACGGACGTTAAGCACCTTTCACTAATGCTTCGTCTTGACTCTTTCGGCATCCTTCAATAATGCCTTGGACACAACACTTCTATTGGGAAGAAAGAACTATCAACAACAGAACATCGATGAGTCTTGATGATGACGAGCATGGCAACTCATGGACTTGAGCTTGCTTGTAGGATCGTTATTTTATTGTGTTGATGATTCGGGTGGTCTTGGGAGATCAAAATACATGTTTGCCATAGTTAGAGAAGTTAGAGAGTTGGGTGGTTCTTGCTAGAGAGTTACTACACAAAATGTAGAATATTAGATTGAAAGCACCACCCTTCCATGGATGGAAGGGTATTTATAATTACATGAGAAACGACCTCCTATCGGCTGTGGATCGGGGATACGATGGGTAAAGACCCGTCCTTCCTCCACGGTGTTGCACTAAACTAAACTAAACTAATAACTAACTAATAAACTACTAAATAACGTAAATAACGACAAGTCTACGAGCTAACTTATGCTAGATAATATTTGGGGTGACCGACTCTTCACTATGGAATTTTCTAATTCCTAACAATCTCCCCAAGGAGGTCACCCCATATTTTACATTTGAATCCTAGCATTCTATTCTTGACTTTGTTCTTGAGCTCGTAGACTTGAATTCTTCAATTTCGCAATCTTTGTGCTTTAGTAGTGATTCTTCAAAGTCCGCATTGATTTGTACTTTTAGTGGAGGCCTTTAAGCGATCCACATCTTTGATGATCTTGAGCTTTCTTTGAGATCATCGACCACGATAAATCTCTGGATCACCCTTTGTTGTGTTGCCATCATGTGAAGTTGTGACTTTTGGACCGACATGCTCACACTTTTGAATCATGACATCTTTCCATCGAGTAGCGGAAGCCTTCTTGGTTCATGATATTTGCGGCGTAGCGAAGCATAGTATAAAAATATCGAGAACCGAGTTATGTAGATATGCACCGGTCATGATTTCTTCAATTAAGTGTGGTTCTTTGTGAACATGCGGCTTTGGATTGACTCCTCAATTACGATCGGTTGCAATCGTCGGGGTGTACTGCATCTGACGATTAGCAATAAAGCGCGAAAGTGTCTTTGATCACTTCGTTGAATTGAGTACACGGCCCACGGTTCCCGTTGATCGATACAAATCTTGCTGTGATCGGTGGGATTCCTAAGAATCTCCTTGACGGGGTTTCGTGATTGTTCTATTGTTCTCAAACCGGAGCGTCTCAAAGAAGACAACACGGAGTGAGTGAACCGACAAATTGAGATTCAGCGATTGATGAAAAATGATTTGAAAAACAATCGCGTATTGCTTGAAGAAAGAGTTTTGCAATCTGACGAAGGTTTTATGAGAAAGATCAATTTTCAATCAAAATACTTTTGTATTAGAGAATGAGTACACATTCGACGTGCTAGCGAAAAGAAGAGATTCGCACATCGAGCGGTTTTCTAAAAGTATTTTCAATCGGAGATACTTTTGAATTTGAAATGAATACACATTCGACGTGCTAGAGAAAAGAAGGTTTGCACATCGAGCGGTTTTCCAAAAGTATTCGTCAATTCCATTCTGGACCAAGGTTGATTCAAGAATGAATCTCCCATCGTTTCTATCCGGTTGTCACAAGCTTGATCTTTTGAGAAGATCTCACATGTCACCCACCAAGAGCTTGTTTGATGTTGGCTCTAGAAGGATTTCCATCTTCATTGTGAATATTTTACATATCACTCGGATGTTACGGCAATACCACAAGGATAATCGTGGGACTCTTAATATATACTTACTTTCCACATTGTGTGAAAAAGCAAGTCTTCAAGAATTTAGTGTCCTAACGAGATATTGTGGATGATCTCTTGGCTCTAGACTCAATAGTGCACATTTGGTTCTGTGTTGGAGACTAGGGAGGGTCTCCTTCTTCAATATCAACAATCTCTAAGAGAAAGTCGATAGATTATGTCGGTTCCCGTGAGAATGAAACAAGCCCTTTTAAGAGGAACTTGAGTGGCTTGGGAAGTTTAGTGCGGTCGTCCTTTGGGTCCATGACGTCTTGTCTTCAATACCGGTGTTACCTTAGTAACAACCGGTAGCATATGTATTGAACCGGTTTACGCCCTAAGGTTGAATTGATGGAGGCTATTTCTTTTCACCCTTTTCACATTCGGTTCTTTTCATTCTTCAACCCCTTGATTGCTTACGAGACTTCATAACTAGAACCTTGTTGGGTTTATTCGATTACTAGCTCTGTCTCGATCCGCACTCTTCCCATATTCTCATTTTCTCCTTTTTCAATATACCTAAGGACTCTACACTATCTAGTGGATTGTCCACAGGAAGATCCCTCCGGTTACGGCGGATCGTGGGAACAAATACCTAACCTAACCATCCTTATAACACCATGCATAAAGTAAATTGGTGGGTCTTTTGGTATTGTTCATTCTTCCTTGAAACCAATTGAAAAATCATTTGGAAAAACAATCAAGGTACTTGTGATACGAGATCAAAGCATTTTGTACCTTAATAGTTTTGATCATTTAGAAAACCTCCCCTCAACATGTGCGTATGATTTAGAAATTGTTTAGCACAAGGAGGCAAGAGGACTTTGAAATATTTTCTTTGATCACAATTTTCATACGAAAAAGCCATTTGATTTTCATGGTAAAATTCTCCCCTCAATATGTGCATAGGATATTTGAAATCATTTTATCACATAGAGGCAAGAGTTCTTTTGAAGCACATCCACGATCACAAAAGCCATTAAGAAACCATTTGAAAACTCAATCAAGGTACTTTATAAAAAACTTTAAAAGCTTTTGTACCTCGATAGTTTATTATCTTTTAAAATGCTCCCCTCAATATATGCTTGAGATTCGAAAGCGTTTAGCACATATGATGAGAAGCGACTGCACAATTAAATCAAAGCGATCACCTTTTATCAAATTTCATTATTAAATCACAAATTCTCCCCGATCAAAATATCAAACCCTTTGAGATTTTGGATCCCAAGTGATTAATTAGGTTTAGAAAACATGGGAGAAAATGTGGCCTTGTTTAAATACTCATCTTGTTTTGGATAAATCCTCCTCCTCAACATGTGCATTGTGTATTTGAAATCGTTTGGCACATGGAGGCGGGAGTGCCTATAAAGGACTAAAACCAATTCCATTAAAAGCAGTTTGAGATTTAAATCACGATCTCTACCCGATCAAAATATCAAACCATTTGAGATTTGTGATCCCAAAGATTTAAATCATTTAGAAAAATTTGGGGAAAGGCGTGGCAAGATTTAATTTTGAAAGATGACGAGATAAGGACCATTTAAGACATTAAAGATTGTTAGTGTCGGTATGATAGTTTTAAGAGATCTTTTAAGTAAAATAAAACAATTTCACAATCAAACAAGAGAGAAAAAATTTCATTTTGAAAGACCTTGATTCTAAAGAAAAAATCATACCATGACATAACATTAAATCTTTAGATCACCACTTATATTGTACAAAGCGGACTTTTGTGAAGAAATATTGTTTGAAAATATTTTATTTTAAATCACTCTCCCCTCGATCCATGACGAAGTCAATAATTGAGTGACTTAGGTTTTGATAAAATGAAGTCCGGTGATTTTCAAAATTTAGTCAATATATTTTCAAAACAATATTTTCCATTTTCAAAACAATTTAATCAAATTATTCAAAATTGTTTAAAAATGGTATCTGCAAAGAATCGTTAGGTGGTTGAGAAGCTTCCGTTGTTGTTGTTGTTCTTTGTAGGGCTTGGAAGAAAACCGTCTGCGATGCGGTGAGACTTCTTCTTACGTTGCATTTTGAATGCCAAGCGAGGTCAAATTAAGCTCCGTTTCTTCAATCACTTAGAAGAAAACCATCTGGCGATGCGGTGAGACCTCTTACGTTGCATTTATGCCAACTCTCCATTGAAGTCCAATTAAGCTCCGTTTCTTCATTTGTCAACCCAAGATATAGTTACCCTTTCCTTCGGCATCCAATCATCTTCAATTGTGGGATCCGGATCGGGAACATTCTTATAACCAATATACACGCATCGTTAGTGAACACACATCTGAGATATATGGTGGTCGACATCACCCAAACAACAATCGACTAATAAAAGTCAATTCAACATATCAATCGGATCATATAAATGTATGGGAATAATGTGTTCATCAAACTCTAATCATCTAATCCTAGCAATCATATCCTAGGCACCTAGTCCTTCAACATAGGTTAACATCATTTTAATTAAGCATATTAGGATAATTAAGAAAGCCCGTTAGATGATATAGATTTGAAAACATTATCCCCTCAATCAATGACTCATTTTGTGAAAAGTTTAAAAGTCTTTGAAGTCATTGATTGAGTTTTCAATTTAATAAAAACTACGAATCGATTGTTTTTAAAGCAACTCATTTACCACCATTTTGAACACAACAAATATTTTTACGAAGAATTTTAGGCGGAAAAACATTTGTGTAGGAGCAATGATCCTTGACATACTTTCCTTGTTTTGTTTTAGGATAAGTGCGAAATATTTGAAAATTGTTTAGCGTAGCACTTTCCTTTCTTTAAAAGCGGGTTGCTATCGAAATAATAGCAAGCCATAGTTTAAGCACGGGTTCTGATCGAAATAGCGCAAGCCATTTTTGAAGCCGGGTTCTGATCGAAATAGCGTAAGCCATATTTTGAGACATGTTTTGAAAAGAATATTTACACCTCTGCTCGAACTTCATCTATGGTCCGTGCCATTATTGAATGACATTTCTAAGACCGTAGATGTTATCGATACGGAAGACATGTCTTGAGAAAACATATTTTGGAATTTTTCAAATTTTCGATTTTTATTTTCTTTTGTTGGTTTTATATTTTTCTATTTTCTTTTTGTTGGTTTTATATTTTTGTATTTTGTTTTTCGGATAAATATATACAAAGATAGAATAGATGATATAGTTAAAGAAGATGATGATACGAGTACCGAGATAAGGATATCGAGCGACCCGTTGTAGAAGATAGAAGTCATCATCTCTTAAACATTCACCACCAAAGCTTCGAGGGCTCTTGCATTGAAGAGAAATTGAACCATCGAAAGTGAGACTTTGGCGACTTCCCCAAACCGAAAATCCATAAGATGAGCAGATTGAAGCTCTATTTCAAGCTTGCCTTAGCGGTGCAGATAAGCACACCATTATCATAAAATCCATTGCTCCATTTAAGAGCGATAATCAAGATTCTCCATTCGAGGTTATATCATCAAGAAGAATAACAACGTATCATCCCACTCATAAATAATCTTCTCAAATTTCATAACCCTTTGAAGTACGGCGCAATCCATTCCAAAAGGTGTCAAGAGAACACTTCCCCAGTAGTTGAGTTGATGTAGTCGGTCTCTTAGTATAATGCTCAAGAACTCTCCGAATACACTTCATGGGGAATGAAGAACACCTTCCCATGTTCACATTTTCTTCCACGATGAGCGTGTATGAAGCTCAAGAACCGAAGTACACCAATATCAAAGAACTCTCCGAATACACATCATGAGGGTAATGAAGAACACCTCCCTATGTTCACATCTTTCGTCACGATGAATGTGTATGAAGCCCAAGAATCCAAAGTACACACATTCCCAGCGAGAGAATAGCGATAACACCTCCTCATGTTACACATTTATCTCCCCAGAATATGTCGTACTTGTGTACCTCTTTATCTTGAAACTTTCTCTAACATCTCTTCCCCACATAGTTGGAATAAGAACACTAAAAGCCTTGATGAGTAAAACCTTGAGTTTCTCTGCGGTCATGACATTTGTTTTCCGGAATATCTTCAATCACTTAGAAGAGTTAAGTTCATCAAGTTTACTCGCCATGAGTCAAACCTTGAGTTTCTCTGCGGTAATAACATTTGTCTTCCGGGATATCTTCAATCACTTAGAAGAATTAAGCTCATCAAGATTACTCGCGTTTAGATCGTGTCTCCTTTCCCTTCTTTGGTTTTGATGCTTGAATCAGCAACTCATATAAGCCCGTATACTAGAAATTTGTTGAGAAGAACACTTGAATTCTTTGTGAGAATCAACTTCTTTGAAGACTCTCTCGACTATTTATATCAACCCTTATGTAGACAATTTGAAGTGACCTTTGAAGAAGAAAACCCGCTATACCATACTTGAAAGCTGAAGTCAACTTCCCCATTTGTATCTTAAGCTTGCACTAATGATGGAAGAGCGGTGTAGAGAATTTATGCTTCAAGCAAATCTCTAAGTACTCACTACCCAAACAAAGTATGAGACATTAACACCTCTTGCGATTATCCACACCGTCATATCGTGTGACCTTGAGTAAAACAAAGTAACTCCTAATAGTGATAGTTAACGGTCTTCAACCATCCACCTCATTCTTTGGTAACTAGATAAACCAAGTCTTCAACTCAAATTCTTAAGCCCGAGCAAGTTATCAAATAAGAACACGCCTTTGTGAAAGTCAACTTCAATCTCAAATAAGTGATAAATGATTAACTCAAGTAATCACCTTGTGTCAAATGTCCAACAATAGTCAATATCAACGTCTCGAGTAGTCCTTTGCTAAAGAATATGAGCAAGTCTAATTGGGAATTGAATCGACTTATAACTTTCTCCCAATTAGTGCTCTCCCTAAACCGACAATCTGTTTGATAAATGCCCAGATTAAGAAGAAGTCTTTAGATCGTTAAATGCAACTCGTCTTTAGTCTTCTAACATGTAGCGAGAAAATGTAGAACAGGCATGTAGACTCGACCTTCTTCAAGATTGTGCGGTTGGGGAATAGATAGTTAACATCTTCAACTCACACCAAAAAGCATCTCACCAAAAAGCATCCCAATTAACACATCTTGCAAATCCCTTAACTAAAATCCTCCCAATCAAACAAGAACGAAAGATGTTCATCAAGGAAATCGACAATCGGGGCATAGCGAACACACAAGATGGTAACACCAAACTACCAATCACATCAAACAAAACGAGAGATTGTTCGGAATCATCATGTTGATGTATCGTGAAGCATTAACGGAAGCACTTTGTCGATAAACTCATCAATCCGAGTGAAGATGTCAACCAACGGCTCTTAGAAGAAAAACTCCATGTGAAGATGACCCGATAAGAAGAAGCTCGGTTCTTACATGAGTTTAGAGCCGTATGACCATTTATATTCTCAAATATCAATCAACAATGCAAAAATTCACACTTCTTCTCCCCTCAAGAATTGCATACGGAGATGCCATTCTTGACTAAATAAGTGAAAATCATCCGAATGTTCTATTCACTTCTCTCCATAAAATAAGCACATGATGTCGCCATCTTCATTATAATCGAGCAAGTGGAATGAGAAAACAATCGGTGGTAGCCGGTTCACTTGATGGTGAGCGCATGGAAAAAGTATGAAGCATGTTGATGAGAATGGTCATAATAAGAAGATTTCTCTTCTTGAAGATAAAGATAAAGCGTACACTTTTCTTTTCTTGAAGCGTACACTTTTCTTTTCTTTGAGTACGAGGCTTGAGGCTGTTGTGTTCAAACGTCATAATCTCTCTCTTTTAGCTCTCTTAGCAAAACATGTAATCAACCCCATTATCATTCGATAGGCTCTTTGTCGTGACGGTGATGGGAAAACCCAATATGATGAATTTGACCTTGAAGTAAACTAACCCGAACTCGTGACTTAAACTTGCACATATGTAACAAAGAGCGGTGCGAGACTTCATGCTCCATTGAATCTCTAAGTACTCTATACTCTTCAACCAACCAACCATCAAGTATAAGGCGTACATTACCTCTTGAAAATCCACAATTGAATGTGACCTTTGAGCACTACAGCGTAACTCCTTAAAGTGATAGTTATTTTGTGGTGGTAAGAGCCCAATTCCCCAAGTGGTAAAGAAAAGGTAAAGACACCCAACAATAACTAGATTTCCAAGTCTTCGTTTTTGATAATAAGCTCGAACAAGGATCATGAAGAATCTTCATCCAACCATCCCGATACCTTGGATACTAAGTACACTCGCCGTGATATTTCACTTCAACCTCAAATAAATAATCTTGAATTAACTCCGTTGTCACATCTTACGGTTAAAAGCTCAAATCTAGCCTCCTTTGACGTTTTAAGTGAACTTTGATAATGGTTTCATCCGACCATGGTTAAAAGCACATAACCCGTAAAACCATGTAATAACCAAGCGCCATGACGAATATCCAAACACACATCCAATTTATGAAGTACACCCTTTTATCCCTTCTTGAAGTAGAAACCGTAGCACCGACATCGGATAAGATCCGAAATACACTTTCCTTTCTCCAAGATGGTTCCATCATCACGGGATTTTACAATTCTATGGTTTAAACCGAGAAATAGTTTCTTCGCGGGATTTTACAAAACCAAGAATAAACCGTAAGATAGATCCGAAATGCACTTTACAATTACCGGGATGTTTCCATTGTCACGGGATTTTACAAGTCTATGATTTAAACCAGAAATAGGTTCTTTCGCGGGATTTTACAAAATCAAGACAAAACCGTAAACAATGTCGACTTGAATGTGTTATGACAACTTTGGTTTCGGTGAATATCATTTTAGGGAACATGCAATGGTTCATCGGTTCATTATCCAACATCAACAACATCATCAACCATCCAATCAACACTTTGGTAAACACATCATTCACGCATTACGTCGGCTATTGTAGTGACCACATGGAGAAGTAAACCCGATATACCAAACTTGATCATGAAGTAAAATTCCCAGTTTGTTACTTAAACTTGTACTAATCCTTGTGAAGAAGAAGCGGTGTACCCAATGTACAAAACCTCTTGACATTCTCAAGCGAAGTGATAGTTGGTGAGACACCGAAGTGATAGTTACGTTGTGGGTTAAGCGAGAAAGAATCACAACCGTAATTAAATAGCCAAGTCTTTATCACTCTCAATAAATGCCCAAACAAGTCATCTTGGCGGAAGGGTAGAAAGAAAGAAGGCGAAATAAGTAAGCATTAAGCGCCGGAAAACCTCACTTCAAATTCAAATAAAAAATACCGTACAAACAACCCGTTAGTCAACTAGAGTTGTTCAAATACCTAAGTATACGGGGTATATAATGCACACATAACACATACTAACAAACCCTAATATCTCTCAAAGTTAACTTTAGTCCGCCTCTTTTCTCTATCTCATACAACCGATCAAAAATAAATCCAGTTCACATCTTAAGACCGCTTCTTTCTCAGTCAATACACACAACAAAATCAGACGCCTCATCTCCAAAACATCCTCACAAACTCCATCCCTAATCTCATTAATCATCATCATAGATCAAGATCATTACTACCCTCCTTGACGATAAGTAAACATAAGTCTCGCCACGGGGATGGCTACGAGAACATGAATCGTTTTAAGCCGGGGATGGTTTAATATTCATGAATGAAGCTTCAAAATCAAACCCAGGTAGGTAATGATATAAATACTACTCGATTTAATTTTTAGTTATCTCGAAACAAGAAGATGAAATAACACTATTGTTATAGTCATCTTTTTATGTTCGAAAATTATAGGACCATATTAGCTTGATGATTCCTTTTGATATTATGATGAAAGCCATGAGCGAATCATATAGAAGAGAATAATACCCTTGTTATGTCTCGTTATGATGTTCAAAATTTATCAATGATTATGATCTATGATGATGTGGTGTTTAGACATCTTAGAACGATTTGAAGTAACTTATTTGAACACCAATATGAGATCTTGTATTAGAATGAGTCGTTTTCTTTAATGAGTCTTGAGTCTTGATCAATGAAGAGGTATGTTTGAGTTTACGATCTATTAAGATATGTGTGATTACTTAAACGAATCGAGATCCTTGTGTATTTCGATTTGAATGTATGTGTCAAGATCGGTGATGATATCATTATAGGGGTTGTTTGGATCTTATAGAGGTCTTGAAATAATAACAAAACCCTTGATGAGAAATGAGATCTTGTGTTACCATGATTATGAGTTCCAAAAGGACGATTTGTGATGAGTCTTGTAATGGTTTAATATATTGTTTGCGTCTTGAATCTTGATGTTATGGTTTATGTTGGATATTGGATTTCATAAACACATAACAAACAATAATATGGTCGAATTATTTAGAGGTTTTAGAGAGAAAGTGGGAGCCTTTCTAGAGAGAAAGTGAAAGAAAACATAGAAGGTTAGATTAAGATGAATGAAAGGTCCAACCCTCTACCTTGGGAGGTAGAGGGTATTTATAATTACAAACATAACGACCTCCTATCGGCTGTGGATCGGCATACGATGGGTAAAGACCCGTCCTTCCTCCACGGTGTTGCTCTAAACTAAATAGCTAACTAAATAACTAGTAAATAACGTAATGTCTGAGCTAACTTATGCTAGATTATATTTGGGGTGACCGACACTTCACTATGGAATTTCTAATTCCTAACAATCTCCCCAAGGAGGTCACCCCATGTTTTACATTTTGAATCCTAGCATTCTATTTAATCTTGATCTTGAGCTCGTAGACTTAAATTCTTCAACTTCCGCATCTTTGTGCTTTAGCGGTGATACTTCAAAGTCCGAGTGCTTAGTACTTTAAGTGGAGGCCTTTAAGCGATCCACATCTTTGATGATCTTGAGCTTTCATTGAGATCATCGACCGCGATAAATCTGGATCACCCTTTATTGTGTTGCCATCATGTGAAGTTGTGACTTTTGGACCGACATGCTCACACTTTTGAATCATGACATCTTTCCATCGAGTAGCGGAAGCCTTCTTGGTTCATGATATTTGTAGCGGTGAAGCGAAGCATAGTATGAAATATCGAACCGGGTTATGTAGATATGCACCGGTCATGATTTCTTCAATTAAGTGTGGATCTTTGTGAGCATGCGGCTTTGGATTGACTCCTCAATTACGATCGGTGCAACCGTCCAAATGTACACGCAAACAACGATTAGCAATAAAACACACGAAAGTGTCTTTGATCACTTTCGTTGAATTGAGTACGGCCCACGGTTCCCCGTTGATCGATTACAAATCTTGCTGTGATCGGTAGGATTCCTAAGAATCTCCTTGACGGGGTTTCGCGGTTGTTCTATTTGTTCTCAAACGGAGCGTCTCAAAGAAGACAACACGGGTGAGTGAACGACAAATTGAGATTCAGCGATTGATGAAAATGATTTGAAAAACAATCGCGTATTGCTTGAAGAAAGAGTTTTGCAATCTGACGAAGGTTTTATGAGAAAGATCAATTTTCAATCAAAATACTTTTGTATTAGAGAATGAGTACACATTCGACGTGCTAGCGAAAAGAAGAGATTCGCACATCGAGCGGTTTTCTAAAAGTATTTTTCAATCGAGATACTTTTGAATTTGAAAACATGAGTACACATTCGACGTGCTAGAGAAAAGAAGGTTTGCACATCGAGCGGTTTTCCAAAAGTATTCGTCAATTCCATTCTGGACCAAGGTTGATTCAAGATTGAATCTCCCATCGTTTCTATCCGGTTGTCACAAGCTTGATCTTTTGAAAAGATCTCACATGTCACCCACCAAGAGCTTGTTTGATGTTGGCTCTAGAAGGATTTCCATCTTCATCGTGAATACTTTTACATATCACTCGGATGTTACGGCAATACCACAAGGATAATCGTGGGACTCTTAATATATACTTACTTTCCACATTGTGTGAAAAGCAAGTCTTCAAGAATTTAGTGTCCTAACGAGATATTGTGGATGATCTCTTGGCTCTAGACTCAATAGTGCATTTTGGTTCTGTGTGGGAGACTAGGGAGAGGTCTCCTTCTTCAATATCAACAATCTCTAAGAAAGTCGATAGATAATGTCGGTTCCCGTGAGAATGAAACAAGCCCTTTTAAGAGGAACTTGAGTGGTTTGGGAAGTTTAGTGCGGTGCGTCCTTTGGGTCCATGACGTCTTGTCTTCAATACCGGTGTTACCTTAGTAAACACCGGTAGCATATGTATTGAACCCATTTTACGCCCTAAGGTTGAATTGATGGAGGCTATTTCTTTTCACCCTTTTCACATTCATTTCTTTTCATTCTTCAACCCCTTGATTGCTTACGAGACTTCATTACTAGAACCTTGTTGGGTTTATTCGATTACTAGCTCTGTCTCGATCCGCACTCTTCCCATATTCTCATTTTCTCCTTTTTCAATATACCTAAGGACTCTACACTATCTAGTGGATTGTCCTGGGTAGATCCCTCCGGTTACGGCGGATCGTGGGAACAAATACCTAACCTAACCATCCTTATAACACCATGCATAAAGTAAATTGGTGGGTCTTTTGGTATTGTTCATTCCTTCTTGAAACCAATTGAAAAATCATTTGGAAAAACAATCAAGGTACTTGTGATACGAGATCAAAGCATTTTGTACCTTAATAGTTTTGATCATTTAGAAAACCTCCCCTCAACATGTGCGTATGATTTAGAAATTGTTTAGCACATGGAGGCAAGAGGACTTTGAAATATTTTCTTTGATCACAATTTTCATACGAAAAAGCCATTTGATTTTCTTGGTAAAATTCTCCCCTCAATATGTGCATAGGATATTTGAAATCATTTTATCACATAGAGGCAAGAGTTCTTTTGAAGCACATCCACAATCACAAAATCCATTAAGAAAACCATTTGAAAACACAATCAAGGTACTTTATAATCTCTTTTAAAAACTTTTGTACCTCGATGGTTTTGCTCCCCTCAATATGTGCTTGAGATTCGAAAGCGTTTAGCACATATATGAGAAGCGACTGCACAATTAAATCAAAGCGATCACCTTTTATCAAATTTCATTATTAAATCACAAATTCTCCCCGATCAAAATATCAAACCCTTTGAGATTTTGGATCCCAAGTGATTAATTAGGTTTAGAAAACATGGGAGAAAATGTGGCCTTGTTTAAATACTCATCGGTTTTGGATAAATCCTCCTCCTCAACATGTGCATTGTGTATTTGAAATCGTTTGGCACATGGAGGCGGGAGTGCCTTTGAAGGACTAAAACCAATTCCATTTAAAGCAGTTTGAGATTTAAATCACGATCTCTACCCGATCAAAATTTCAAACCATTTGAGATTTGTGATCCCAAAGATTTAAATCATTTAGAAAATTTTGGGGAAAGGCGTGGCAAGATTTAATTTTGAAAGATGACGAGATAAGGACCATTTAAGACATTAAAGATTGTTAGTGTCGGTATGATAGTTTTAAGAGATCTTTTAAGTAAAACAAAACAATTTCACAATCAAACAAGAACGAGAAAAAATTTCATTTTGAAAGACCTTGATTCTAAAGAAAAATCATACCATGACATAACATTAAATCTTTAGATCACCACTTTTTTTGTACAAAGCGGACTTTTGTGAAGAAATATTGTTTGAAAATATTTTATTTTAAATCACTCTCCCCTCGATCCATGACCGAAGTCGATAATTGAGTGACTTAAGTTTTGATAAAATGAAGTCCGGTGATTTTCAAAATTTAGTCAATATATTTTCAAAACAATATTTTCCATTTTCAAAACAATTTAATTCAAATTTATTCAAAATTGTTTAAAAATGGTATCTGCACAAAGATCGTTAGGTGGTTGAGAAGCTTCCGTTGTTGTTGTTGTAGGGTTTGGAAGAAAAACCGTCTGCGATGCGGTGAGACTTCTTCTTACGTTGCATTTTGAATGCCAAGCGAGGTCAAATTAAGCTCCGTTTCTTCAATCACTTAGAAGAAAACCATCTGGCGATGCGGTGAGACCTCTTCGTTGCATTTATGCCAACTCTCCATTGAAGTCAATTAAGCTCCGTTTCTTCATTTGTCAACCCAAGATATAGTTACCCTTTCCTTTCGGCATCCAATCATCTTCATTTGTGGGATCCGGATCGGGAACATTCTTATATACCAATATATACGCATCGTTAGTGAACACACATACAAATATATGGTGGTCGACATCACCCAACGACAATCGACTAATAAAGTCAATTCAACATATCAATCGGATCATGTAAAGTATGGGAATAATGTGTTTATCAAACTCTAATCATCTAAACCTAACAATCATATCCTAGAAACCTAGTCCTTCAACATAGGCAATTATATTTTTCGAGATTAAGCACGTAGGATAATTAAGAAAGTCCGTTAGATGATATAGATTTGAAAACATTCTCCCCTCAATCAATGACTCATTTTCTTGAAAAGTTTAAAAAGTCTTGAAGTCATTGATTGAGTTTTCAAATTTATAAAAACTACGAATCGATTGTTTTTCAAGCAACTCATTTTACCACCATTTTGAAAACAACAAATATTTTTACGAAGAATTTTAGGCGGAAAAACATTTGTGTAGGAGCAATGATCCTTGACATACTTTCCTTGTTTTGTTTTAGGATAAGTGCGAAATATTTGAAAATTGGTTTAGCGTAGCACTTTCCTTTCTTTAAAAGCGGGTTGCTATCGAAATAATAGCAAGCCATGGTTTAAGCACGGGTTCTGATCGAAATAGCGCAAGCCATCATTTGAAGCCGGGTTCTGATCGAAATGTGTAAGCCATGTTTGAGACATGTTTAAAAGAAATATTTACACCTCTGCTCGAACTTCATCTAAAGTCCGTGCCATTATTGAATGACATTTCTAAGACCGTAGATGTTATCGATACGAAGACATGTCTTGGAAAACATATTTTGGTCTTTTTCAAATTTTCGATTTTTTATGATTTTTATTTTTTTTTGAAGATTTTATATTTTCTATTTTCTTTTGTTGGTTTTATAATTTTGTATTTTGTTTTTGAATAAATATTTACAAGAGATAAATTAGTTTAAGAGAATGATGAAATGAGTACCGAGATAAAGATATCGTTCGACACGTTGTAGAAGAAAGGAATCAACATCTCTTAAACTTTCGCCACCAAAGCATCGAGGCTTCTAAGAAAATCGATCGAACATGAGCCTTCTCAATTTGAATCTTTGGTAGCTTCCCCAAACCGACAAACATCGAATAAAGACCATTTCCCTAAGTAGAGTTGAATACAAAGCGGTCTCATTGATTGAAGCTCGGCACCACGAAGAACACGAGAACACGAAGTAACAAGTTGAAACATTGATCGTCTCGGTGGTTATCAAATCCGGATTAGCGATTCGACCGATCACATGAACTGTTGTGCATCCCGATGTACACCTTACTCTTCGAGATTGACCGGTTGTCTAGTTAGGGAACAATATATCAACATCTTCATTTTACCAAGTGCATTCGGTTATATAACATATAACCAATCGGCACATAATGTACACATGTACCCAACAAGAGTAGAGGCGATGACATCCACGTAACATGTTGAGTCACTAATCATCTCTGTGGATGTCAACTCGAAATAAGCGAATTAGCTCGATCAAGTGAACATGTTGTGCATATAACGGAAGCACTTTATCATAAACCGTATATAAGATGTCGATAAGCGGTATCATCTCACGTTCAAATATTCTTCTCACATTTCTTCAAGCGAACTTTGAAGTAACAAAAACCAAAGGTCTCGAGACCACTTCCCCAAATAGTTGGAATAATATATCCTTCCCCAAATAGTTTTGATACCTCGGAATCGACAAAACATAATATATCCATAAACTTGAAATCTTGTGAGAAGAACTCAAATAGCCCAAGTGAATCTGTGAGAATCAAGCTGCTACATAAACTCTCTCGACTATCTTTATCAACCCATATGTAGACAATTTGAAGTGACCTTTGTTGAAGAAAAACCCGATATACCAA
Source organism: Chrysanthemum lavandulifolium (assembly GCA_022545495.1). Lineage (NCBI taxonomy): Eukaryota > Viridiplantae > Streptophyta > Magnoliopsida > Asterales > Asteraceae > Chrysanthemum > Chrysanthemum lavandulifolium. The sequence goes on along the minus strand of CM040242.1, from coordinate 47,765,104 downwards.
ACTTGAAGCGAAGTCGAATTCCCGCATTTGTGTCTTAAGCTTGCACTTAAAGATGGAAGAGCGGTGTCGAGAATCTATGCTTCAAGCAAATCTCTAAGTACTCACTACTCAAACAAAGTATGAGACATTAACACCTCTTGCGATTATCCACACCGTCATATCGTGTGACTTGAGTAAAACAAAGTAACTCCTAATAGTGATAGTTAACGGTCTTCAATCATCCATCTCATTGCTGGTAACTAGATAACCCAAGTCTTCAACTCAAATTCTTAAGCCGAGCAAGTTATCAAATAAGAACACGCCTTTGTGAGCGTCAACTTCAACCTCAAATAAGTTATAAATGAGTAACTTGAAGTAATCAACTTGTGTCAAATGTCCAACACGTGAATAAACATACAATCGGATGTACATTGACCCTTGAATGAACCGAGCAAATGATTCCTCAACATCAATGCATTCTTCCTTAAGGTATACATGTAGAAAGCGATCGGAAGATTTACCAATAATGTTTTTAAGCGGATGAGGAAGTCATTTTCCTTAATGTTCATGTGGTTGATTCTGAGTGCACATTTGGAGAAGAAAAATGAAACAATAATCCGTGAAGATTTGGCAAAGGAATACCAAAAGCGGATCATTATTCATGAGTGCAAGCGCAATGATAGTCATTAACAACGCCTTGTGAAGTAACGGAGATAAGGTTTCTTGAGAATTCCGAGAAGTACTTCTTAGATGGTGAACGGTTGAGTCAATAGAAACGAGCATGAGCTTGTTGGATGATCAACATTCGTTAGAGGTTGGAAGTACTCATCAAACATATCTTTGAAAAACAATGAATCCCAAACAATGAATCCCAATTATCCTTAGTAATTGAAGCATTAGGCGTTGGAGGTGTCATCAAAAATCAAGCAATGAATCATTGCTAAAGAATCGAAACAAGTCTAATTGGGGATTAAATTTTGGCTTTTCAATCTCCCAATTAGTGCTCTCCCTAAGCGGCGAAGATTTTCAAGTGTTCTTCTCGGCCGGATTAAGAAGAAGTCTTTAGATCATCAAATGCAATTAGTCTTTAGTCTTCTAATCATGTAGCTTTCAAATGTAGATTAGGCTGTAGACTCGACCTTCTTCAAGATTATCCGAATGGGGAAATAGGCAGTTAACATCTTCTTCACACCAAAGGCATTCCGTTAACTTGTAAATAGCAAATCCCTTAATTAAAATCCTCCCAATCAAACAAAACGAAAGATGTTCATCAAAGAAATCGACCCGACAACTAGAAGCACTTTGTCATTTAATCATATCGGCCCGTGTGAAGATGTCAACCAACGGCTCTTAGAAGAAACTACATGTGAAGATGATCCGATAAGAAGAATCTCGGTTCTTACATGGGTTAGGAGCCGTTTGACCATATATTCTCAAATATCGATCAACCATGCAAAAATTCACACTTCTCCCCTCAAGAATTGCATACTGAGATGCCATTCTTGATTAACCAAGTGATTATCATCCAAATGTATTATATTCACACTTCTCCCCATAAAATTAGCACATGATGTCGCCATCTTCATTATATTGAGCAAGAGGAATAAGAGTAATTATCGGTAGTCCGGTTCACTTGATGGTGAGCGCATGGAAAAAGCATGAAGCATGTTGATGAAGAATGTCGATGAGAATGGTCATAAACATGAAGATTTCTCTTCTTAAGAAGATAAAGCGCCTTGAGCGTACACCTTTCTTTTCTTTGAGGAGCGGGGCTGAAGTGTTATCTGCGAGCGCCATAATGATGAAGTCGAGGCTGAACTAATTTGAGCAGACGTCATAGCCGATTGAATATCAATGTTGAGTAACTAGAACCCGTGAATTATGAGATATCAATCCTTTTGTTATCCATACTTTAAGCGATCCATGTATTGAAGGATCGAAGTATATCTGGTGAGTAAGGACTACTGCACTAATATTACAAACTTGATTGCATATATTATGGTTAGTGACATCGATATCAAACCCTTTGGGGTTTCACGGTCAACATTGAGAATGCTATTGGTAAACATCTTTCTGTGGGTATCCACCTAAGTCTAGCATCCTTAAAAATTCTACGGATGGTATCCACTTATGGCAAGGTCTAGGATTGTTAGGCATCTTATGCATAGTGAGAGACTTATCCTTATTCCTAGTTTCCAAAGATTTAGCAGTTGGTAACCATCTAGGTGAGGCTTTTGGTTTCATTTGCTTCATATGCCTTTGTGGATGACTTAGTGTGAATCCTAGACTTAACGAGTTGTACCATTGCATGAGCATTTACATTCTTGAGGATTTTGTGAAACATTTATCATGATTAGCATTAAAGATACATTTCGGACACTTTGAGCAAGCGACTTGTTTGGATTCGAAATAGATCTAGATTTCTTAGAGTGATCGCTATGGGAATAGCTTTAATCGAAGCATAACTACTCTTAGATGTCGCCAATCCTAGTCTTTAGATTAGTGTTCCTAGGTAATGGTTTAGAACTACTAGCGGTGCCTTGAAATTTTGAAGAATTCATCATCCTAGGTCTTGCACCTAAAATTCCATCTTTACGATTATGTGCCTTCTTTCTAGCCATTTCAAGATAAGAGTTCTTATACAAGTCATTCATATCAATTTTCCTAGGCAAGTGAGGTGAAGTGGTGGTTTTGTCAAAACTTGTTTCGCATCAACTTGGGAGGCAAACCGCGTTTTGAAAATTTTGGTCGTTCGGATCTAAGCGCATTCGGTTGTCTAATAATTGGTTTCCCAAGTTTGATGGTTTTGAAAACTTAGTGTTCACACTATTCCTGTTGTTTTTCGAGCTCATTTTTAAAGCAACAATAGCGAAACTCTTTTCACGAAGATGAGCTTTGAGATCATCAATTTTGCTATCAAAGAGTTTGTTTCCATTGACTTAGTTCTAGCTTCTTTGTGAGTCACTTAGTTCTATGTGATTCTTTCTCAAAGACTCATTTTCCTTTAGTAATTTGGCCACACAAACGACTAATTCATCATTTCTCATTTGAATATCATCAATAGCATTAACATCGAATTACTTGTAACCAAATTACTTTTCACATGCATACCGAAATATGTTTCTTCAAATTGTTGATGGTTGATTCTTTGTCTTGGTGAGCTTTCAAAGTGTTCATTTCAAAAGTTCATGGAATTCGGGAAGTTCAGATTTTTACATGGTTTGTTAATTTGGAAACTTTCTTCTTTACTTTGTATCGCAATTTCAAGTGAAATGCAATGTTTTCAAGATTTGAGAATTTGTTTGAAAGTTCATCAAAAGCCTTTTATCAACCTTATTGTTTGTTTTGAAACACTTAATCTCGAGACTCGACCTCGATTCTGAAGATTTAACAAAGTCATGTTCGACATCATGATCGGTTTGTTTAAGTACTTTAGCGGATGCACTATATTGAGCAGAAAGGGTACCTCATTACATGACACTGCTCAATTTACAGTGCGATATCGCATCCACATCATGTGTAACAAGAGTCTTTGGACATTTGGATGTGTCAAGCTTATCAATCTACGAGCCTCGTATTCGGTGCCAAGTGATCCATCATCGGTGCTTTACCCGACTCATCATTATATGTTGACTCGACATTACGCATTCGACAACACCGATTCTTCAACGGATACATTACCCAACTTATCACAACTATCTCTCAATTGCACGACACTCATTCACGTTTTCATTTTATGTGTAACTTCCTCAATGTACTTCTCCACATTATCCATGAGTTGTATGAATGTCTCAATGAACACGCTAATTTCCATTCGGTGTGTCTCTTGAAAGACATTTCGGTCATGTCTTGATCATAATCGATGTAAATTCCCCAGCGATGAATGGTGAAATTGGTTGTGGATCACTTGAAGTGCGACCTTTGGAACTAACCTCTTGAACCTTCTCTTTATCAAGTTGTTGTTCCAATTGTTCTAAGTTCAATAATCTTGTTCCGTTAATGTGGATAAGTCTTGACGGAAAAGGGCAATGCATGTTCGTTCCATTCAATCGGTGTGAGTAACATAAGGTGTGAGTGAAGTTGTTGATAAGATTCAATGCTACTTTCCTTTTGCATGGCATTACGTAGTCAGCGGTGCAATTCTTTTCATTGGACTCGAGCATGAAGAACTCAAGTCATCATTGATTGATTCCATCATCGTATTCGATCGAATAGCTAATATTCTCATGGTTGTCTGACATCATACGGTTTGAGTACTTACGAAATCTTTGGGTCGATAGAGTAGGACATGATGTGGTAGAATGCGGGATTTTACAAGTCTATGATTCAACCAGAAATAAAATCTTTCGCGGGATTTTACTAAAATCAAGACCAAACCGTTAAGCAATGACCAATGGAATGTGTTAAGATGATGATGGATCGATACAATGAAAGAGCGATTGTGTGATAGGGCTTTAGATTGTTCGTAGGAAAAGTGAAATGTTGATTGGTTGAGATTTGGATTGGTTGATGCGTTTTACGGAGAATTTTGGGTCTAAAACTTAAAACCTCAATAACTTCCTTTCGGAGGATTTGGGCCTCGAAAAATTCGTTTCACGACATCGTGGTGAAACCTCACAATATTCGACTGTTCGGTCGTTTTGTGGTATTTATTTGGCAGATTCTGGATCAAAAGTTATGGCCGTTTGAAGTTTTGGCGTAAAAGTCAACTTTGGTCAAACCTCTTCTTCGTAAAATCAACCAAGTCGCTATAACACTTGAACCAAGTCGCTAAGCACCAAGTCGCTAAGCACTAAGTCGCTAACTAAGACTAAGTCGCTAAAAGCAACTCGCTAAGAACCAAGTCGCTAGGAAAATTTTGTGACAAGTCGCTAAGCTCCAAGTCGCTAAGTTGTCAAGTCGCTAAAAGCAACTCGCTAAGCACCAAATCGCTAACACCAAGTCGCTACAAGTCGCTACCAAGTCGCTACCGTGGTGGAGAATCCACTAAGTGTACTTTTGTCGGACTTGTCTCTAAAGGCAAGTCGCTAGGGTCGACTCGCCACCAAACAACACCACAACTCGCTAATTATTTACGAAGCAAATCGCTAGCAAGAAAGTTATACCGTGAGCCAAGTCGCTAACTTGAAAAACTTCCAAAACACACTTTTCAATCCAAAACAACCCAACCACGATGATTCAAGCCTTTCAAATCACAACCTAAACACTTATGATGATCCTAAACACAAAAGTACAATCAAAATCCAAACTTTAACACTAGAAATCAACCAAATGATGCAAAAACCACAAAACTTTCTCAAACTCAAAACCACCTAAAACCACTAGAAATCCAAAGATATGTAAGAGATGATCTAACCATGGCTCTTGATACCAATTGTAGGATATTGGATTTCATAAACACATAACAAACAATAATATGGTCGAATTATTTAGAGGTTTTAGAGAGAAAGTGGGAGCCTTTCTAGAGAGAAAGTGAAAGAAAACATAGAAGGTTAGATTAAGATGAATGAAAGGTCCAACCCTCTACCTTGGGAGGTAGAGGGTATTTATAATTACAAACTAACGTCCTCCTTCGGATTGTGGATCGGCATACGGTGGGTAAAGACCCGTCCTTCCTCCACGGTGTTGCTCTAAACTAAATAACTAACTAAAATAAGCTAGTAAATAACGATATGTCTACGAGCTAACTTATGCTAGATTATATTTGGGGTGACCGACTCTTCACTATGGAATTTCTAATTCCTAACTCCTCCACGGTGAAACACTACGCTAAACTAAACTAAACTAATAACTAACTAATAAACTGATAAATAACGTAAATAACGACAAGTCTACGAGCTAACTTATGCTAGATAATATTTGGGGTGACCGACTCTTCACTATGGAATTTTCTAATTCCTAACATCAAGAAATGAAATAACCTCCGTAGTAAGCACCTACAACCATGAACCTCCAAATAATAACCATTAAATAATTAACATTGAGAAAATTAGTTTGAGGTATGGCAATCAAATGTATCATTTAAAAATCTTCAAAAGATACAACTAAAACTTACATCGCCTTGGTATATTGTCAATGTCAAGAGACAAACCTATTAAATACACATAAAGGACATCAAATGAAATTTGAAACGTGTCATATAAAAAAATAACTTAAGAAGTAAATATCAAAATTAATACATGATCACATCGATGTTCATACAAAAGGGAGTAGGAAAATGGCCTTGGAATCTTCAAATCGTCATCGAAAGAAGCTTATTGCGAGCATCAGAATGTCCAAACTTTTCATAGGATACGTTTAACGATTGACGTCCCCAATATCTACACAAGGCAAAATAAAGCAAAAAAGAAAACAATTTACAACAAATTAACACCAACTCACATGAGAGATCAAAGTTGCAATGTTAAAGAATGGAATTTCGAGGATTTAGATGAAAGATAAATAAGGAGGCCGGAGATGAATAGTAGTAAAATAGTATCGATGATTTAGATGTCTTATATAATTAGTAAAATTTGAAATTTAAAAAGTTGTTAACCTGGTGACCTCATTTTCACCCATGTGGTTTATATCTATAAACCTAACTTTTCGATTTAAAAGGACAAATCTACATGGTTGGGATCAAAATTAAACATGATCCAACGCTAGGAAACCACTAAAAGCCAAATGCACCGTCGGCAAATCAGAGAACGTAGGTAGAATGTTGAAGGCAGATCTTAGGAAGCATACGGAGTCATCTCCTAGGGAGAAATCACTCCCCTACGATAAGCATTAGAATTTTATCATTTCTTGACTTTCAATTCATGTATTTCGATTTGTTAAACATTGAATTGTTTGTTTTAGTTAATATGAGTGGCTAAGCACCTCTGGTGCTAGCCTAGTTATGATTTCTTGATTGTTTTGTTTATGTTTACATTGCTTCCGTATAATTGTTTCTAGTGTATGCATGCATAGTTTGTTGGTAGCTACCCTTGTTTCAGTAGTTTTGAATGGCGGTAGTGGCTAGTACTTAGGAGATATGACCAACTGACCCTAAGTAGTTAGACTGAGTGGGAAGGGTAAGAATTGACCAACTGACGAATCTTATTCACTTGTGCGATTTGACCAACTGATCACCTACCGTTTGGATGAACTTAAGAAGTTAGGGATGAGTGTTTAAGATGCTAGCGCCCGGGCACTCATTGTTATGAATCTTGCATGTAGCGGCACTTATTGACTTGGCTTAGAGGACTAAAAACAACTGGACTTTCTAGGGGTCACCCGATGATCTCCGGTGGAAACCTTTGCTGATAGGTTAGGACGAGCCCGACCAAATCTTTGTTCTAACGACTATTACCTCCACTTAAAGCAATTAGAAGTAATTAAACGTGAACTTAACATGATAGGAAGATTAACTAGGTTAGCACACTTCTCCTCTATTGATCACAACCCTCGCCTTTATTTGCTTTCTTTATTTTTCTTTAGTTATTAATTAATCATTTCAACATTAAAATCTGTGACACCTAGACTTATTTAAAATCCGCACACATAGCTCTTGGGACGACCTCGGTTTTACCGAATACTACACTACACACGACCGGATACATTGCCGTTAGTGCATTAGGGTGAACCATAGGTATAACGAGACATTATAAATATTAAAACACGATCGATTAAAACTCGCATCGGTTGCCGATAAACCGTTTCAATAATGGCTTCCTTCCTTTTAATCCATTTCATGTAAACAACATTGTTGAGAAGAGAATCTTTTTTATGTAACGTGGATAAAGTAAAGTAAAATATTAATGAAAAAAACTTAAATGAAAGTATATGAAGTTACTATGTGTAGTCGAGTTGAAAAGCCACCTAATAATCTTTGTTGCCCGCTAAGCATGAACTCTCAAAACAGTACTCCCTCCGTCCCAAAATATAAGTTCACTTTGCTATTTTTTGTTGTCCCAAAATTAATGTCCACTTTTAATTTCAACCAATCAAAATGCTTCTAAGTGGGTAAGAATAAATTTTTATTGGTTAATATTGTATGGGCCTCACTTTTCTTAAACTTTGCAAAATATGAAAGTGAACATATACTTTGGAACGGAAGGAGTAAAATACTCATGCGTTCCTCGAGTACAATCACAATAATGCCATTTTTTTTTAAATAATGAATAACTCGTACTTATTCAAGAAAAATATAAAATTTACCTCATTTTCATCTCTTAACGTGTTGATAACATTAGTATATAAGTTGGTGGAATAAATTTTAGCTAAAAATTATGGATCAGTCACAGTAATATTACCATACTAACAAAGATAATCACCTTTATTGACATGGTTTTAGAAAAAAATTAAAAGAAAATATTTGTAAGGCTAGTAATCATAGATCTGTATCACTCTCATGTTAATCAAAGGATCATTTGATACATTCATGTAATGACGATGTCCTAAACTGTGCTAAAGAATGATAAAATGTGCAACTTTTGAAAATTGTTTACAACTTGTGAGCTCCTATAACTATTGCGACTACCACCAAAAGTCAAAAACCACATAAATATGCTCAAAACTCTCGCAAACGTAAACATCGTTCTTTTTTATGTTTATGTGTATTAACTGTTTTATTAATTAATTAATTTATTTATTTTTTAGACGGCAAAACACGTGACCAAAACACTTAACCCACTCATACTCAAAATCAAGGCGTCGGTGACAGCATGTGGACCGGTGGCGCATTCGATATCAGCACTCCCATACAGTTTTTATGTATACTGTACTTTATACACTACGTTCCCAAAACCATTTCGATATCAAGAAATGAAATAACCTCCGTAGTAAGCACCTACAACCATGAACCTCCAAATAATAACCATTAAATAATTAACATCGAGCAAATTAGTTTAAGGTATGGCAATCAAATGTATCATTTAAAAATCTTCAAAAGATACAACTAAAACTTACATCGCTTTGGTATATTGTCAATGTCAAGAGACAAACCTATTAAATACACATAAAGGACATCAAATGAAATTTGAAACGTGTCATATAAAAAAAGAACTTAATACATGATCACATAGATGTTTGTAAAAAAGGGAGTAGAAAAATGGCCTTGGTATCTTCTAATCGTCATCGAAAGAAGCTTATTGCGAGCATCAGAATGTCCAAACTTTTCATAGGATACGTTTAATGATTGACGTCCCCAATATCTACACAAGCCAAAATAAAGCAAAAAAGAAAACAATTTACAACAAATTAACACCAACTCACATGAAAGATAAAGTTGCAATGTTTTTTTTTTTTTTTTTTTTAAGCAGAGATAACATTTCACTCCTCGCAAATGGAGGTAATTTGAACACAACAAGTTACATCGAACATAATGGGCTAAATCGAAACCGACTTGCCAAACAAAATACACAAGGTAACAAGTTAAGCCAAAACAAGACGTACACCATAATAGTTGTGACAGACTACAGCAACACCATACAAGGGTGGGGGGAATCACCAAGGTGAGCTTTTGGTAGACACAACCATATGAAGATGTAGCTTGACAAAAGTACATAAAGTACATAAAACATACATAGAGGATAAAGCGAGCATCCTTAAAGGGCGGACCTAAACCAAAGCAGATCTAAAGTGAAACCCAAGGCAAAGACAAGCCATCGATGACGGACCACAACGGATCGGCGAAGACACCGAATGGTAGCGGATGCGGCGGGAGGCGGCGATGGCGGCGGCGAAGATGGGAGATGACAGATCTGTGAGTAAGGGATTTTATTGTGGGAAAGAAAAAAAGTATAAGAAAAGATGGGAGAAGCAGGTTCAGACGGCCTGTCAAAACAGACCGCTGGAGAAAGTTGAGATTTGTTTGGTAAGGGTTAGGGTGGATTGAGTTTATTTTTTATAGAGAAGTTGGAGAGAAGTTTAGAGAGAGGTTGGAGATATTGTTTTGATTTTATAATTTTCTTATCAAAGTTGCAATGTTAAAAAATGGAATTTCGAGAATTTAGATGAAAGATAAATAAGGAGGCCGGAGATGAATAGTAGTAAAATAGTATCGATGACTTAGATGTCTTATATAATTAGTAAAATTTGAAATTTAAAAAAGTTGTTAACATGGTGACCTCATTTTTACCCATGTGGTGTATATCTATAAACCTAACTCTTCAATTTAAAAGGACGAATTTACACGGTTGGGATCAAAATTGATAGGTTTACTAACAAAGTCACGAAGAAGGAGATAGACTACGAGGAAGCTAAAAATGAGAAAAAATCTTACTTGATAGGAATCAAGCAAGGGAACCTAAACGAGATAGAAATCTAACTAGCTATTCTATTCCTCGGCAGCGGCGCCAAAAACTTGATGCGCGTATAACGCGTTCGGGGTCAAAGGAACTTCCTTTTCGTCGAGCAATTTTTTCAACACCCTAGGTAGTGAACCTAATCGTTGTAGTGTAGTATTGGGTAAGCCTCGGGTATTGATATCGTTCTCTAGGGGAATAGGAATGCTAGTGAGAAGTGTACTACGCTAAGGTTGAGGTTGAGGAAGATTATTTTTTTATCTTTTTTTTTTTATTTTTTATAAAGCTAAGGGTAAAATCTCGGGGTTTGGATTTGGGGGTTGGTACTTCTACCGATTACTCTACTATCTAATTATCTAAACTATGGGTAGTTTTATGTCTATTGATTTGTGCTCGTATTATGATTAAAAATGTGTCTACCTAGATACTATTACTCCCTAGTTATCTTTTATTGGTGGTTGAATTGTCACGTCCTTATTCTTAACGCGTTGTGTTTTCTAAGGTCGTAGGGTATGCTTTTTTCCCTAACTCTTTGAGACTACCTTAAGGTTATTGCCTACGAAATCTCTATGTTTCATAAACTAACTCTAAGGTTATCTTTGGATGTTTAACCTACAATTCCGCTACCTGATTTATAAGTTAAGGTTCACAAAGATTACTCAAGCATTCAAACACAATGATGGCCTAATGCACTCCTAAGCCAATTACAATCAAGATAAGACACAACCAATCAATAATTAATAACTAGGTTTCATAGATCTAAGCAAACACACAAGAAATTTAGCCGGACATGTTAAACACGCAAGCATACACACATACAATCGACGACATAATGAAATCAATGAAGTAAAACACTTATCTTGATTTAAAATAGGGTATGAGAACCCTAAGATACTTTCCAAACCGGACTAAAGTCATTTTAGGTTTTTACTCCACAAGTCTACCTTCTAAAATTCTGAAAATTTGATTTCTATATATAATTTTACATTCGCGACAGTGTCTCCTTATAGGTGGGACGCCGTCAGATCGCCGTCATTAGGGTTTCGTCTTGGCCAAGTAATAGTTGGGACGACGTCACGTTGTGGCTGTGACACCGTCGGGCTTCGATGGTGGCGTCGTGCGATTATGGATCTGGGCGATACGAGAAGAAAAGTCTTCGTGGCGCCCTTCTCTTCAAAGCTCGGCGCGTCGGTGTAATTTAACAAAAAGTCTCTCGAGCCGTCACAAATTTAATTACGCATAGAGGGACGGCATCGCCCTTGAATTGTGACGTCGTCAGCTTCAATTCCAGCAGCTTGAGAGTCTTTAATCTTGACTTAGCCATTTTCTTAATATATTCCCTCCTTTTCGTCCAAATATGCATCATTCCAGCATTTTGCTTCCAAGAGACCTAAAAATGAAAAGGAACGAAGTTAAGAAGTAACGGATATAAAAGTGGGCGATTAAGGGCTTAAATGACCCCTTAAAAGTGTACGTTTTAAATCCTTATCACTTTCCTTTCCTTTTCCATTTCAAATCGAGAACAGAGCATAAAGGTCTGTTTGGTTTATAAGTGGGTTTGAATTTGGATTTGGTTTAAGATTTGGATTTAATTTAGGATATGAAGAGAAAATATATTTATTTAATGTATTTTATAATATAAAATATTATTTAAAAATTTAAATAAAAGAGTATGTGAGAGTAGAAAGTCTTTGGGTCTCACGGGTTTTGCAAAACCCTCCAAATTGATGTGGAATGAAAATTCATTTCGTCTATCATTCCTCTTCTCAAAAAATGAACCAAACAAAATGTTATTGTCACATCAAACGTAAAACCCAATCCAAAGTACCCAACCAAATGCACGCTAAGTCCCTCACTTATATATTTCATGCCTTAGTTAATTATAGCGACTAATGGTATAATTAATGATAATTTATTATTTTTGTGAAGCATTTTAATATAATTAATAATTATATTAAATAATTAATAAACGTATCATCTATGTATACGTGTGTGCTCTCGATAGGCTCACGTATTTTTTAGCCATATAATTATTAAGTATGCAACGAATATATATCAACGACTTTTACATAATTTTAAGTTTGAATAATCTTACTTCTTAACCTTTTTAATGTATTTTGTTTCAATATTTGAGCCGAATATTTGACAATGAAAAACAGCTCGTATACAAGCTGATGTTCAAGTATCGACAAATACAACGTAACTTTATAATTAGTAACAATAGGTTACGTGCTTGTAGACCTAATGATCTACCAAGTACGTAACCTATTTTTACTCATCATAAAGTTACGTCATATTTTTCGATACTTGCACATCAGCTTGTATACGAGCCGTTCTCCAATGTCAAATATTCGACCCAAATATTGAAACAAAATACATTAACAAGGTTAAGGTTATTCAAACTTAAAATTATGTCAAACTAATAGCTCCTTAACTTTTTTTAGCACCAAAATATAATCCATTTAGCTTTGTCATCCGAGATAACTAGTGCAATACCTGTGCGTTGCTGATAACATCAAATAGTCCTGAATATTATGTGTCAATTTCCCCTGATAATGCTCGTATTTTATATCATTTATATGGATTTACGCTTGTTTTCCTCTATATTTCACTTTCAGGTAAATTACGAGCATTGGAGCTAATGAGACGCGGATTTGGAGAGTTTATTGAAGTTATATGATAGTATGCCCATTTTGAAGATGTTACGGCGTAACTCTCCTCTCACATTACGCCGTAACAGAAGTGTGACTCAAAAAAACCAACTCAACTGAAGTTTACGGCGTAACTCCATCCTGAGATTACGCCGTAACTAATTATGTTAAATGAGGTTCCGCGCCGCTGCAAGCTACGCCGTAACTCTTGTCACAACTACGGCGTAACCATGATTTATTGAAGATACGGCGTAACTCTTTCCTGACGTTACGCCGTAACTAGCTTTTCTAGAGCAAATTACGAAGAATTGGATGTTACGGCGTAACTCTCAACTTAAGTTACGCCGTAACCAGATATGGCCTATAAATACCGCCCAAATACCAGCATTTCTATTAATTCACTTCACACACCAAATCAGAGAACGTGGGTAGAAGGTAGAATGTAGATCTCAGGGAGCATACGGAGTCATCTCTAAGGGGGAAATCACTCCCCTACGATAAGCATTAGCATTTTATTATTTCTTTACTTTCAATTCATGTATTTCGATATGTTAAATATTGAATCGATTATTTTAGTTAATATGAACGGCTAAGCACCTTTGGTGCTAGCCTAGTTATGATTCCTTGATTGTTTTGTTTATGTTTACATTGCTTTCGTATAATTGTTTCTAGTGTATGCATGCATAGTTTGTTGGTAGCTACCCTTGTTTCGGTAGTTTTGAATGGCGGTAGTGGCTAGTTACTTAGGAGATATGACGATTGACCATAAGTATTTAGGCGAGTGGGAAAGGTAAAATTGACCAGCGGCGACCCTTCTTAACATGCGATTTGACCACTGGTCACCTACCGTTTGGATGAACTTAAGAAGTTAGGGATGAGTTCTTAAGATGCTAGCGCCGGGCACTCATTATTATGAATCTTGCATGTGGCGGCACTAATGACTTGGCAGGGACTAAAACAAGCTGGACTTTCGAGGGGTCACCCGATAATCTCCGGTGGAAACCTTTGCTAATAGGTTAGGACGAACTGACCAAATGTTGTCCTAGCGACTTTTACCTACACTTGAAGCAATTGGAAGTAATTAAACATGAAATTAACTTGATAGGAAGATTAACTAGGTTAGCACACTTCTCCTCTATTGATCACATCCCTCGCCTTTATTTGCTTTCTTTATTTGTCTTTAGTTGTTAATTAATCATTTCAACATTTAAATCTGTGTCGCCTAGACTTAGTTAAAATCCGCACACATAGCTCTTGGGACGACCTCGGTTTTACCGAATACTACACTACACCGACCGGTACTTTGCCGTTAGTGCATTAGGGTAGACCATAGGTATAATGAGACAATATAAATATTAAAACTTGGTCAGTAAAACTTGCATCAAGTTTTTGGCGCCGTTGCCGGGGAGTTATATTAGGATTTTCATTAAGTCCCTCTTTTTTAATTTTTCTCAAATTCTCACGATTTCTTTTCAAGTTTCAGGTACCATGAAAGTTGTCAACATTGATGACCTCACTCTTGAGGAGTATTTGGCATTGACAAGAGAAGAACAAGTATCGGGGATCGTTAGGCTGGCCATCGCCGAAGATGCTTAATTCGAAATCAAACCACAATTTATGAGGGAGTTGCGTGCAAACCCTTTCTCCGGAAGCATTACCGATGATGCTCACGAACATGTGGAAAACGTGGAATACATTGTCTGCCTATTCAAAATTCCAAGAGTCTCAAACGATCTTTGTCATGTTACGTGTGTTCCATGTTTCTCTCATTGGAGTTGCTAAAGATGGGTTGATCGATTACTGCCGGGACGATTAACACACGCCTCCTAAAAAATATTTCATTCAAAGTCTTGTCCTCCATCTAGGACCGCAAAGCAATTACAAGAAATCCATAACTTCAAGCAAGAGGGTGATGAAACGTTGTACCAAGCATGGGAAATATACAACGAATTATTGTAATAATTCCCTACTCACGACCTTAATAGTCAGCAGAAGGTGAACGTCTTCTACAAGGGTCTAAACATCTCCTCAAGACAAATGATCGATTCTCAAGGGCCAATACCTGGAATGACTCCAACTATGGCTTTAGAAACTATTCAAAAGATGGCTGACCACTCTCACAAGTGGCACAATGGGGGGAGCAATTGAAGTAAAAATGGAAGTGTGGAAGGCCTTGCAGCAATAAATAACAAATTAGAGAGTCTTGAAAGAGACATGAAAAAGCTCAAGGAAAATGTGCATTCCATACAAGTTGGACAAAACGAACACGATGGCACTCTCCCTACCAAGGAGTGCCCGTCTAAGGAGGAAATCAAAAGGATTGAAGAAGTGAAATATGGAAGTGAAGTCCCTTCAACGGATACAATGGTAGCAGGGGCAGAGGCAGAGAAAATCTCGGATTTTACACTAGAATCAACAATAACCCTCCTAGACCAAGCCTTGAAGAAATAATGCATAAAAATTTCGAAGAATCTACATATAAAAGTGATAGACTCAAAGAATGGATGGTCAAGGTAAAAGAGACACCAACATGAACTTACGGAACCAAGATGCCGCTATTAAAAACCTCGAAACCCAAATTAGGCAGTTAGCTAAAAATCTCGAAACCAGTAATGACAAAGCCATTGCATGCAAAGCCATATTTGCACAAGATAAACCGAAAGAAGAACAGTGCACCTCTTCTATCACTAATGATCTTTGCGGGATTAACTACTTAAAAGAAGATGACAAATCTGAAGACGACGGGGACCTGCCAAGCCAACTTCCTGAGAAAGAACTCTATCAAGAAAGTTTTCTTCTACCATGCACTATCGGTAATCTAAAAATTCCCGCTTTAGCTGATTTGGGGGCAGGGGTAATCCTTATTTCTACTTCATTGTTTGATACACTAAAACTTACAAATTTAAAAGAAACAACAATGATGATTGAAATGGCTAATTCCTCTAAAGTTGTACCTAAGGGAGTTGTTAACAATGTTCTCCTAAAAATTGGTGAATTCCTCTTTTCTAGTGATTTTGTGGTTATCGACATGGGCAAACGGGAGACTTACAACTTAATTGTTGGAAGGCCTTTTCTGGCCACTTGTTGAGCACATATAAAAGTCTTCGAAAAACAAATTTGTTTGGGAATTGATGGGGGCAATTACTTTCGGCATGAAGGAACAATTGAATCTCGATTAGAATTTTCAAGAAAGGTTGATGTTGTCAATGTTCCATATCTCGACCCGCCTTTATGTTGTAACCTAAGAACTAACAATTGCAGGCAAGATTTTGATAGTTGTGAACAGGAACAGGAAAAGATTATCCCGATTGCGGGCATCAAGGAATCTCCGGACCCTAATAAGCATTATTGCATCCCTATAATGATGGAGCATGACAAATCAATGAAAGCTTGGCCCTCGTGTAACCCTTTTCGAGAATTTTGTGATGGAAATATAAAGGTGCAAGAATGGACGTGCCCTCACGAGATTGAGAGACACGATATGAAATTTGGAAATTAATCCTTTGTAGATTGGTACAAAGTGAGATTTGGACACTCGAAAATCAATACGAGATTAATGAAACAGCTAAAACGCGATTACAATGAATATCACCTCATTGATAAAATGACCAATGATGAAAGATCAAACATAAGTGCTACGATTGATCCTATTATTGAAAACGATGACTACGGAAAGTCGTGTTTATCATTCAATGAGTGGCTCTCCCAAAAATGTGGTGCATATAGCATCGGCAACACAACCAGAAAAAGAGTTTTTGTCAGATGGATGATTGATTGCCGCCAAGTAACGGAGGAAGTTGGCCAAGTACAAAGGCCACCATAAAGCCCCGAGGCCTTGAGTCTAACTTAAAGACTCATAAATAAAGAAAAGTGCTCTTTCGGGAGATAACCCGAATTATCCCTTTCATTTTTTTTCATTTCTGAACGGGGACCTAATCTGTCCATAGTTACTTTGTAACTCATTCTTATGGTTACACCGTAACATACTTTTTGCAGCAATGCTTCAGAGCAATACCAATTACGGCGTAGTCACATTCTACGGTTACACCGTAGCTACACTCCTGTAGCGTCTGCCAGGTTTTGCTTAATTACGGCGTAACTCCTTATAAGAGTTACGACGTAACTATCCTTTGTAACACTTCTTTCTTTTTAAAACACAATAACCTCGTATTAGTTTTCAAATGAACTTTATGGGTATGTTCCCTGTAAGCACTCACGAGACTACACTCGTCCACTTGGGACACCAAGTGGTTTAAAAGGCTTGTTGCATACGCTAAATGCAATCGTGATTCCTACGAAAGTGAGTTAGTTTTCTTTTTCATTATTTCTTTTTCTTTTTTTTAGAATTATGCTTGTCGGTAGTGTGATTTCAGGGATTGAAGTTTGCTCGTGGATGCTTATGCGAAGGACGACTCTTTTCGTGGGCCTCTTTTCTTTTCAGAGCAAATTTCAGGGAAGTTCTCGCTCTAATTCTACTTTTCTCTTCACCTTTATTTAACGCTTAGTACAAAAGGGACTTGGTACATTTCAAGTGGGGGGACGGGAGTAGAATTGTCTCTTGAACTTTATTTTGCCCTCGTTTTTCTAGTTTATTTTAAAAATTATGCCATTTTTAAAATTTTGACATGTTTTTCTTAACCTAACTATACTAGACCTTAACCGAGCACATTATAACCCTTGATATTATATGGTGAGATTAGCCTTATCTGTTTCCAAATTTTTAGCCCAAATCCTCCCAATTATGAGTGTGCCGGTAGCTTGTAAACTTTAGAACTTGGCCTTTACATCATTTCGAGACCATAGACGAGGTATGTTGAAGATACGGCATAACTCTTTCCTGACGTTACACCGTAACTAGCTTTCCAGAGCAAATTACGAAGAATTGGATGTTACGGCGTAACTCTCAACTTAAGTTACGCCGTAACCAGATCTGGCCTATAAATACCGCCCAAATTCCAACATTTCTATTCATTCACTTCACACACCAAATCAGAGAACGTGGGTAGAAGGTTGAAGGCAGATCTTAGGGAGCATACGGAGTCATCTCCAAGAGAGAAATCACTCCCCTACGATAAGCATTAGCATTTTATCATTTCGTTACTTTCAATTCATGTATTTCGATATGTTAAACATCGAATCGATTGTTTTAGTTAATATGAGAGGCTAAGCACCTCTGGTGCTAGCCTAGTTATGATTCCTTGATTGTTTTGTTTATGTTTACATTGCTTCCGTATAATTGTTTCTAGTGTATGCATGCATAGTTTGTTGGTAGCTACCCTTGTTTCAGTAGTTTTGAATGGCGGTAGTGGCTAGTTACTTAGGAGATATGACCAAGTGACCCTAAGTAGTTAGGCGAGTGGGAAGGGTAAGAATTGACCAACTGATGACTCTTATTCGCTTGTGCGATTTGACCAACTGATCACCTACCGTTTGGATGAACTTAAAAAGTTAGGTGTGAGTGTTTAAGATGCTAGCGCCTGGGCACTCATTGTTATGAATCTTGCATGTAGCGGCACTTATGGACTTGGCTTAGAGGACTAAAAACAACTGGACTTTCGAGGGGTTACCCGATGATCTCCGGTGGAAACCTTTGCTGATAGGTTAGGACGAACTGACCAAATGCTATCCTAGCGACTTTTACCCCCACTTGAAGCAATTGGAAGTAATTAAACGTGAACTTAACATGATAGGAAGATTAACTAGGTTAGCACACTTCTCCTCTATAGATCACAACCCTCGCCTTTATTTGCTTTCTTTATTTGTCTTTAGTTATTAATTAATCATTTCAACATTAAAATCTGTCACACCTAGACTTCGTTAAAATCCGCACACATAGCTCTTGGGACGACCTCGGTTTTACCGAATACTACACTACACACGACCGGGTACACTGCCTGTTAGTGCATTAGGGTCGACAATAGGTATAACGAGAAAATATAAATATTAAAACCTGGTTAGTAAAACCTGCATCAGTTGCCCGGGTAAACCGTTTCAATAATGGCTTCCTTCCTTTTAATCCATTTCATGTAAACAACATTGTTGAGAAAAGAATCTTTTTTTTATGTAACGTGGATAAAGTAAAGTAAAATATTATTGAAATAAACTTAAATGAAAGTATATGAGGTTACTATGTGTAGTCGAGTTGAAAAGCCACCTAATAATCTTTGTTGCCCGCTAAGCCTGTACTCTCAAAATAGTATTCTCTCCATCCCAAAATATAAGTTCACTTTGTTATTTTTTGTTGTCCCAAAATTAATGTCCACTTTTAATTTCAACCAATCAAAATGCTTCTAAGTGGGTGAGAATAAATTTTTATTGGTTAATATTGTATGGGCCCCACTTTTCTTAAACTTTGTAAAATATGAAAGTGAACATATACTTTGGAACGGAGGGAGTAAAATACTCATGCGTTGCTCGAGTACAATCACAATAATGCCAGTTTTTTTTAAAAAAAATAATGAATAACACGTACTTATTCAAGAAAAATCTAAAATTTACCTCATTTTCATCTCTTAACGTGTTGATAACATTAGTATATAAGTTGGTGGAATAAATTTTAGCTAAAAATTATGGATCCTTCACAGTAATATTACCAGACTAACAAAGATAATCACCTTTGTTGACATGGTTATAGTAAAAATTTAAAAGAAAATATTTGTAAGGCTAGTAATCATAGATCTGTATCACTCTCAAGTTTAGGGCTGTAAACGAATTGAACGTTCAGTGAACATTTTGTGAACCGTTCGGTAAAAAGTTAGTTTATGTTCATTTATTCATTAAATAAACGAGCATGATCAATATTTTACGATCGTTTAGCTAAATGAACGAACATGAACAAAAGTTACGTCCGTTTATTTATGTTCGTGAACGTCCGATTATGCGTTTGTTAACGTTCGTTTATGTTCATTTATTTATTTATGTTCGTATATCAAATCTTTTAATTGTATAATTTTTAAATTGGTTTGTTTAAACAAAACAACACTTATAAAACAATATAAGAGGCATAATTTAATAAAGTTTATAATTGTTTGTCTAGTTTCATTTATGTTCGATCGTTTATGTTCGTTTAGCGGTCGTTTAGTGTCTTAATGAACGAACATGAACAACTCATTTTCTTAATAAACGAACATGAACAAGAAATTTCGTCCGTTAAAGCGTTCGTGTTCGTTTATTTGTCCGGTTAAAATTAAATGAACGAACATGAGCAAGGCTCCGTTCGTGTTCGTCCGGTTCGTTTACAGCCCTACTCATGTTAATCAAAGGATCATTTGAGACATTCATGTAATGACGATGTCCTACACTTTGCTAAAGAATGATAAAATGTGCAACTTTTGAAAATTGTTTACAACTTGTGAGCTCCTATAACTATTGCAACTACCACCAAAAGTCAAAAACCACATAAATATGCTCAAAACTCTCGCAAACGTAAACATCATTCTTTTTTATGTTTATGTGTATTAACTGTTTTATTTATTTATTTATTTTTTAGACGACAAAACACGTGACCAAAACACTTAACCCACTCATATTCAAAATCAAGGCGTCGGTGACAGCATGTGGACCGGTGGCGCATTCGATATCAGCACTCCCATACAGTTTTTATGTATACTGTACTTTATACACTACGTTCCCAAAACCATTTCGATATCAAGAAATGAAATAACCTCCGTAGTAAGCACCTAGAACCATGAACCTCCAAATAATAACCATTAAATAATTAACATCGAGCAAATTAGTTTAAGGTATGGCAATCAAATGTATCATTTAAAAATCTTCAAAAGATACAACTAAAACTTACATCGGCTTGGTATATTCTCAATGTCAAGACACAAACCTATTAAATACACATAAAGGACATCAAATGAAATTTGAAACGTGACATATAAAAAAAAGAAGAAGTAAATATCAAAATTAATACATGATCACATCGATGTTTGTACAAAAGGGAGTAGGAAAATGGCCTTGGTATCTTCAAATCGTCATCGAAAGAAACTTATTGCAAGCATCAGAATGTCCAAACTTTTCACAGGATACGTTTAACGATTGACGTCCCCAATATCTACACAAGCCAAAATAAAGCAAAAAAAAAAAAATAATTTACAACAAAATAAAGCTAAAAACCACTAAACGTGAACTTAACATGATAGGAAGATTAACTAGGTTAGCACACTTATCCTCTATTGATCACAACCCTCGCCTTTATTTGCTTTCTTTATTTGTCTTTAGTTATTAATTAATCATTTCAACATTAAAATCTGTGACACCTAGACTTAGTTAAAATCCGCACACATAGCTCTTGGGACTACCTCGGTTTTACCGAATACTACACTACACACGACCGGGTACATTGTCCGTTAGTGCATTAGGAAAGACCATAAGTATAACGAGACAATATAAATAATTAAACCTGATCAGTAAAACCTACATCAGTTGCCCGGGTAAACCGTTTCAATAATGGCTTCCTTCCTTTTAATCCATTTCATGTAAACAACATTGTTGAGAAGAGAATCTTTTTTTTATGTAACGTGGATAAAGTAAAGTAAAATATTATTGAAAAAAACTTAAATGAAAGTATATGAGGTTACTATGTGTAGTCGAGTTGAAAAGCCACCTAATAATCTTTGTTGCCCGCTAAGCATGAACTCTCAAAATAGTACTCCCTCCGTCCTAAAATATAAGTTCACTTTGCTATTTTTTGTTGTCCCAAAATTAATGTCCACTTTTAATTTCAACCAATCAAAATGCTTCTAAGTGGGTGAGAATAAATTTTTATTGGTTAATATTGTATGGGCCCCACTTTTCTTAAACTTTGTAAAATATGAAAGTGAACATATAATTTGGAACGGGGGGAGTAAAATACTCATGTGTTGCTCGAGTAAAGTCACAATAATGCCAGTTTTTTTTTAAATAATGAATAACTCGTACTTATTCAAGAAAAATATAAAATTTACCTCATTTTGATCTCTTAACGTGTTGATAGCATTAGTATATAAGTTGGTGGAATAAATTTTAGCTAAAAATTATGGATCAGTCACAGTAATATTACCAGACTAACAAAGATAATCACCTTTGTTGAGATGGTTATAGTAAAAATTTAAAAGAAAATATTTGTAAGGCTAGTAATCATAGATCTGTATCACTCTCATGTTAATCAAAGGATCATTTGAGACATTCATGTAATGACGGTATCCTAAACCGTGCTAAAGAATAATAAAATGTGCAACTTTTGAAAATTGTTTACAACTTGTGAGCTCCTATAACTATCGCGACTACCACCAAAAGTCAAAAACCACATAAATATGCTCAAAACTCTCGCAAACGTAAAACATCGTTCTTTTTTATGTTTATGTCTATTAACTGTTTTATCTATTTATTTATTTATTTATTTATTTTTAGACGACTAAACACGTGACCAAAACACTTAACCCACTTGAGAAAACTAGAAGGGGGGTTGAATATTTTTACCGATTAAAACTTCGTTTTAAATTATTTAGATCGACTTGTGTCAATCTATTTAGATGTGTATGTTGGACGTTGATAGATACATATATAAGTGTGTAATGAAAGATAAAGAGTAAGAAGCACATAACCACGACACGAGTATTTATAGTGGTTCGGCTACAAGGACACCTTCCTTGCCCTACACCACTCCCCAAGTCACCTACTCGAGAGTTCGTAAACACTACACGACACCAACTCCTTATGGCGGATAAGCCTTCACAACGTCGCCTACTCTTTTTCCGGTACTAGGCTAACCACCGGGTTATTCCACAAGGTAGAACCACACCTATCACAACGTCGCCTACCTTTTATCCGGTACTAGGCAAAATACCGAGTTCCATTACAATGGAGGAACTACTATGCAACACTACACAACACCTATCCCAAAGGAGACCCACTCCTTATTACAACATCATCAAGGATATAAATATCCTTGGATACAACCTATCTCTATTTGTATATGGATGCACCTCATTGATTATACAACCTTGGCATCTTTCACTAATGCCACTTGACTTGACTTCTAGGCATCTTTCACTAACTCCCTTGACCCGGACGTTGGCACCTTTCACTAATGCCTTCGTCTTGACTCCTTTAGCATTCTTCACTAATGCTTTTGACACGGACGTTAAGCACCTTTCACTAATGCTTTCGTCTTGACTCTTTCGGCATCCTTCAATAATGCCTTGGACACAACACTTCTATTGAGGAAGAAAGAACTATCAACAACGTAACATCGAGAGTCTTGATGATGACGGCATGGCAACTCATGGACTTGAGCTTGCTCGACTTCAAGAGGTGGTGATCTCGCCTTTAAGAGGAACCTAGAGAATCACACAAAACAAAATACAAACTACATAGAGATCCTTAGGATCCGAGGTTAGAAGGTTACAATACAGGAAAAGTATGTGTGGGAGTGGCAACCCAAAATGAAAAATGGCTCACTATTTATAGAGAAATTTTAGCTACTGTTCCACGGATCCCTCACTTGAGGGATCCGTCCAGTGTATTACTGGGGATCCGTGGGACACTCCCTTTTGCCCATGGGTTTTGGGTCATGGGTCATGGGTTATGGGTCATGGGCTCTAGACTTTGGATCATGGGTATCCAAGTAGATACAATGTATCTACAAGATGCAATACATCTAGTCCATGGGTCATGGGTTAAAACCATGGGTCATGGATAAGATCCATATATGACTTAGGCATGATGTCATGCAATGAGTTATGGGTTATGCTTCATGGGTATGGGTCATGGACTTTGGGTTATACCCAACTACATTCAATGTATTAAATCAATGGGTCAAATACTTAAACTTCTACCCGTTATATTACCCATTATAATACATACTAATTATGTATATATCTACCCAATGTAAACACTAGTTGTTGTACATATATATTGCTAAATCATAAAATCACTATTACTTGTTTTAGTGTTTTATGTGAAAACGTAAATGTGTTAGTAAACTATTGGCTCAAACCATTTACGTATTTTATTTGTTTCGTTAAAATGATTTTACGTTTGTTATCGACAAAACATTAGAAGATCGTAAAATATAAATAAACGTTTTTACGGCTTATTTGTATTAACACCACTCATATTCAAAATCAAGGCTTAGGTGACAGCATGTGGACCGGTGGCACATTCGATATCAGCAATCCCATATAGTTTTTATGTATACTGTACTTTATACACTACGTTCCCAAAACCATTTTGATATCAAGAAATGAAATAACCTCCGTAGTAAGCACCTTCAACCATGAACCTCCAAATAATAACCATTAAATAATTAACATTGAGCAAATTAGTTTGAGGTATGGCAATCAAATATATCATTTAAAAATCTTCAAAAGATACAACTAAAACTTACATCGCCTTGGTATATTGTCAATGTCAAGAGACAAACCTATTAAATACACATAAAGGACATCAAATGAAATTTGAAACGTGTCATATAAAAAAAGAAATTAAGAAGTAAATATCAAAATTAATACATGATCACATCGATGTTCATACAAAAGGGAGTAGGAAAATGGCCTTGGTATCTTCAAATCGTCATCGAAAGAAGCTTATTGCAAGCATCAGAATGTCCAAACTTTTCATAGGATACGTTTAACGATTGACGTCCCCAATATCTACACAAGACAAAATAAAGCAAAAAAGAAAACAATTTACAACAAATTAACACCAACTCACATGAGAGATCAAAGTTGCAATGTTAAAGAATGGAATTTCGAGGATTTAGATGAAAGATAAATAAGGAGGCCGGAGATGAATAGTAGTAAAATAGTATCGATGATTTAGATGTCTTATATAATTAGTAAAATTTGAAATTTAAAAAGTTGTTAACCTGGTGACCTCATTTTCACCCATGTGGTTTATATCTATAAATCTAACTTTTCGATTTAAAAGGACGAATCTACATGGTTGCGATCAAAATTAAACATGATCCAACGCTAGGAAACCACTAAAAGCCAAATGCACCGTCGGCAAATCAGAGAACGTAGGTAGAATGTTGAAGGCAGATTTTAGGGAGCATACGGAGTCATCTCCTAGGGAGAAATCACTCCCCTACGATAAACATTAGCTTTTTATCATTTCTTTACTTTCAATTCATGTATTTCGATATGTTAAACATTGAATCGTTTGTTTTAGTTAATATGAGCGGCTAAGCACCTCTGGTGCTAGCCTAGTTATGATTTCTTGATTGTTTTGTTTATGTTTACATTGCTTCCGTATAATTTTTTCTAGTGTATGCATGCATAGTTTGTTGGTAGCTACCCTTGTTTCAATAGTTTTGAATGACGGTAGTGGCTAGTTACTTAGGAGTTATGACCAACTGACCCTAAGTAGTTAGGCGAGTGGGAAGGTAAGAATTGACCAATGATGACTCTTATTAAACGTGCGATTTGACCAACCGATCACCTACCGTTTGGATGAACTTAAGAAGTTAGGGATGAGTGTTTAAGATGCTAGCGCCGGGCACTCATTGTTATGAATCTTGCATGTAGATGCACTTATTGACTTGGCTTAGGGGAATAAAAACAACTGGACTTTCTAGGGGTCACCCGATGATCTCCGGTGGAAACCTTTGCTGATAGGTTAGGACGAACTGACCAAATGTTGTTCTAACGACTATTACCTCCACTTAAAGCAATTAGAAGTAATTAAACGTGAACTTAACATTATAGGAAGATTAACTAGGTTAGCACACTTCTCCTCTATTGATCACAACCCTCGCCTTTATTTGCTTTCTTTATTTTTCTTTAGTTATTAATTAATCATTTCAACATTAAAATATGTGACACCTAGACTTAGTTAAAATTCGCACACATAGCTCTTGGGACGACCTCGGTTTTACCGAATACTACACTACACACGACCGGATACATTGCCCGTTAGTGCATTAGGGTAGACCATAGGTATAACGAGACATTATAAATATTAAAACTTGATCAGTAAAACCTGCATCAGTTGCCCGGGTAAACCGTTTCAATAATGGCTTCCTTCCTTTTAATCCATTTCATGTAAACAACATTGTTGAGAAGAGAATATTTTTTTTATGTAACGTGGATAAAGTAAAGTAAAATATTATTGAAAAAAACTTAAATGAAAGTATATGAGGTTACTAGGTGTAGTCGAGTTGAAAAGCCACCTAATAATCTTTGTTGCCCGCTTAGCATGAACTCTCAAAATAGTACTCCCTCCGTCCCAAAATATAAGTTCACTTTGCTATTTTTTGTTGTCCCAAAATTAATGTCCACTTTTAATTTCAACCAATCAAAATGCTTCTAAGGATCATTTGAGACATTCATGTAATGACGATGTCCTAAACTGTGCTAAAGAATGATTAAATGTGCAACTTTTGAAAATTGTTTACAACTTGTGAGCTCCTATAACTATTGCGACTACCACCAAAAGTCAAAAACCACATAAATATGCTCAAAACTCTCGCAAACGTAAACATCGTTCTTTTTTATGTTTATGTGTATTAACTGTTTTATTAATTTATTTATTTATTTATTTTTTAGACGACAAAATACGTGACCAAAACACTTAACCCACTCATACTCAAAATCAAGGCGTCGGTGACAACATGTGGACCGGTGTAGCATTCGATATCAGCACTCCCATACAGTTTTTATGTATACTGTACTTTATACACTACGTTCCCAAAACCATTTCGATATCAAGAAATGAAATAACCTCCGTAGTAAGCACCTACAACCATGAACCTCCAAATAATAACCATTAAATAATTAACATCGAGCAAATTAGTTTAAGGTATGGCAATCAAATGTATCATTTAAAAATCTTCAAAAGATACAACTAAAACTTACATCGCCTTGGTATATTGTCAATGTCAAGAGACAAACCTATTAAATACACATAAAGGACATCAAATGAAATTTGAAACGTGTCATATAAAAAAAGAACTTAATACATGATCACATAGATGTTTGTAAAAAAGGGAGTAGAAAAATGGCCTTGGTATCTTCTAATCGTCATCGAAAGAAGCTTATTGCGAGCATCAGAATGTCCAAACTTTTCATAGGATACGTTTAATGATTGACGTCCCCAATATCTACACAACCCAAAATAAAGCAAAAAAGAAAACAATTTACAACAAATTAACACCAACTCACTTGAAAGATAAAGTTGCAATCGTTTTTTTTTTTTTTTTTTTTGAGCAGAGATAACATTTCACTCCTCTCGAATGGAGGTAATTTGAACACAACAAGTTACATCGAACATAATGGGCTAAATCGAAACCGACTTGCCAAACAAAATACACAAGGTAACAAGTTAAGCCAAAACAAGACGTACACCATAATAGTTGTGACAGACTACAGCAACACCAAGGTGGGGGAATCACCAAGTGAGCTTTTGGTAGACACAACCATATGAAGATGTAAGCATGCAAAAGTACATAAAGTACATAAAACATACATAGAGGATAAAGCGAGCATCCTTAAGGGCCGGACCTAAACCAAACAGATCTAAAGTCGAAACCAAGGCGTGACAAGCCATCGATGACGGACCACAGCAGATCGAGCGAAGACACCGAATAGTAGCGGATCGGCGGAAGGCGGCGATGGCGGCGTAGCGAAGATGGGAGATAGCGGATCGTGAGTAAAGATTTTATTGTGGGAAAGAAAAAAGTATAAGAAAAGATGGGAGAAGCGAGTTCGGACGGTAGGTCAAAGCAGACCACTGGAGAAAGTTGAGATTTGTTTGGTAAGGGTTAGGGTGAATTGAGTTTATTTTTATAGAAGTTGGAGAAGTTTAGAGAGGTTGGAGATATTGTTTTGATTTTATAATTTTCTTATCAAAGTTGCAATGTTAAAGAATGGAATTTCGAGAATTTAGATGAAAGATAAATAAGGAGGCCGGAGATGAATAGTAGTAAAATAGTATCGATGACTTAGATGTCTTATATAATTAGTAAAATTTGAAATTTAAAAAAGTTGTTAACATGGTGACCTCATTTTTACCCATGTGGTGTATATCTATAAACCTAACGCTTCAATTTAAAAGGACGAATTTACACGGTTGGGATCAAAATTAAACATGATCCAACGCTAGGAAACCACTAAAAGCCAAATGCACCGTCAGCAATATATATATAATATAATACAATGGACCACATATGTAACTGGCATGGATCATTTGGGGTTTAACTATTCATATTCAACGATGATGCAAAAGCAATGAAAAAAAAGAAGATATTAAGATCTATAAAAAATATTATACTTGTAAAAAAATACTGTTTAAATGAGTGAGCAAATAAATACTGTTGTGAGTACTAATGTTGACACTTTTGTTTTTATATGAGTAGTAAAAACCTGTGATGATCATTTTAAATGGTACCTGTGGTTTAGCGAAAATTGCATCCACATTCCTAAATTATTTTTCGGACTTTTCCTTTGGAATTTTTTCCGTACATGTGAACTTTTTTTTAAAAACTTTATTTTCGTGACATGTGAATTTTTTTTTCGGAAAAAGTTTTTTTTAATCACGAAAGAAAATTTTCTAAAATTTTTTTTTTCAGAAAAAAATTTTGAAAAACAAATTTGAAAAAGAATTTAAAAAAAAATTGGAAAAAAAATGAACGAAATTAAAATTTTGGAAAAAAAAATTGAAAAAATAGGGACGGTGGATGCGATTTTCTTCAAACGACATGGATCATTTATGTAATTTACCCTATGGACGGTGGATACAATTTTCAAAAACTCACAGGGATCATTTATATAATTTAAACGGGTAAATGGTAGGGGTGGCAATTCTCGACACGACACGATAAATGACACGAACCCGACACGAAGTTAAACAGGTTTGGGTTGAGGATAAGCGGGCTTGGGTCAAGCAGGTCAACCGTCAAACCCGTTTAATAAACGGGTCGTGTTTGGGTTGAGTAAGTATTAAACAGGTCAACCCGTGAACCCGTTTAAGTATATAAGATTTTAAAAATAAAATATATAACCTGGTTTTTATGTTAGATGTGGATTAAAAGTATTTTGTTATTTACTTAGAATGAGTGAATTATAATTTTATACCTTAGATATCATGAAAATTGACGTTTATAATTCAGAATATTGTCGCATAGTTATTTCTATGTTATTCTTATCATATTTTAGATCCTTATATCATTTTTTGCATTTAAACTAGTTAAATCGACAAACCATCAACTTTGTTCACTGCTTGACCTATTTACTTAAATGGGTTAAACGGGTCACAAATGGGTTACACGTGTTATGCATGTCTGGGTTAGGGTTGAGTTTCTTGACACGATTAATAAATGTGTCGTGTTTGGGTAAAAGCTATACTAACCCGCCAACACGCGAACCCGAATAGGTTAACACGAACACGAATCGATTGCCACCCCTAGTAAATGGTCATACTACTCATATAAAGACAAAAGTGTCAATATTAGTGCATACAAAAGTAATTTTTTTTCGCTTTTTAAAAAAGTATTTTTTGATAAGCATGATGCTTTTTAAATGCATTATCCAAAAAAAAATTGCTTCATGTTTGCTAAGATTCCGATAATCATTATTTTATTTTAGAGTAAACTCAAAATACATCCACTGTGGTTTACCCGTTTCGCACCATACATCCCTTACCCAAAAGTTTGAGCGGATACATCACCCCGTTAGTAAGCGTTTGACTATATACATCCACGAGGACGACGGTTGCAAAAATTGGGTCGTTAACTTGGACACGTGGCGATTAAGTAAGGGTAAGTTGGTCATTTTATCTCCACTACTTCACTCTTTTATCACTTTCAGTCATAAACACACACCCAAATAAAAAATCCCAAATCAAAAACACAATCAAAAACAATAATCCCAAATCAAAAACACACATCAAAAACCCAAATCAAAAACACACATCAAAAGCCCATCTACTTCACTCTTTTATCACTTTCAGTTTTGGGTCAAGAATCAGCTCACATTGTCACTAAATCAACACCAAGAAAGCTTTCATGGGTTGATAATTTGTGGCCGTCAGTTATAACTCCACCGTTACCTTCACCGGAAGTTCAACCTCGGTGATGGCTCGAGCGACCCATCTCCACATAATGGGTTTAACCTTCCTCCATGCAACCCGTACCGTTTCCATACCCGCATCCTTACCATGTTGTTGTTCCCCATTATGTTTTGCTAGGCGGCTTGTTGAAATGTTGGTGGGCCGATGGCGGCCGCTGTGGGTGGTCATGGTGGTGGAGGAATGGCGCTACCCGTGGTTGGTGGTGAAGCAATGTGGGTGTGGCGAAACCTAGTGTGCCATCCGAGAAGTTGCAAGAGGCGATGGATTACAGCGTGTGGAGCGGGTGGGGCGGATTGTCTTGCGATTAAGCCAAATGGGAGTTGTTATGTACCGGATTCGGTTGTGGCTCATGCATCTTATGCTTTTAATAGTTCTTGGCGGAAGAATAAGAAGATTGGTGGAATGTGTGGGTTTCAAGGGATTGCTATGCTGATTACTTCTTGATTTGTGTTTTTTGATTTGGGTTTTTGATTTGGGTTTTTGATGTGTGTTTTTGATTTGGGATTATTGTTTTTGATTGTGTTTTTGATTTGGGTGTGTGTTTATGATTGAAAGTGATAAAAGAGTGAAGTAGCTGGAGACAGTGGTATTTACGAGGGTATTCAACTCCCTAATCATGGCCCTTCTGTCTCGCATCTGTTGTATGCCGACGATTGCTCTTTTATGGGGGATTGATCGGCTCAGAATATTAGTAAGATTGCTCGCATCCTTAGATGCTTTTATATCTGTTCGGGCCTTAATATTAATATGAGGAAGTCGTTGATTTATGGGGTTGGTGTGGAGGAATCTGAAGTGAGAAGGGTGGCGGATGGTGTGTCTTGTAGGTCGGGTGCTATTCCTTTTGATTATCCTGGTATTAGAATAGGGGGAACATGAACAGGGTGGCGAATTGGGAGTTTCTTATCGATATTTTCAAATCTAGACTTTCCAGTTGGAAAGCTTCATGCCTTTCTATCGGGGGTAGGGTGACTTTGATTAAAGCGGTCCTGGAGAATCTCCCCACCTATTATTTGTCCTTCTTTAAAGCTCCGGTCAAGGTTATTGAAAATTTGGAAAAGTTGGTTAAAAGCTTTTTATGGGGAGGCTCGAGTGAGGCTAAGAAGATCCATTGGGTGGGTTGGGATAAAGTGGCTTCTCCTATTCGTATGGGGGGTCTTGGCTTAAATAGGTTGATGGATACCAACATTGCCCTTTTGTCTAAATGGATTTGGAGATCTGAGCGGAAGCAGAAGTCTATGGAAGAAGGTTATTGATGCTATTCATGGTAATTCGAGAGGTCGGTTATCGCTCCCGGTGAAGTCCTCTATGCCGGGGTTTGGCTGCGATAGTGAGAACTATTTGAAAACCAATGTGGTGGGGTCGGTTGGACCGTATGTTCAAAAGGTGGTGGGAGCGGAAAGGATATCGATTTTGGTGGATTTATGGGTTAACGAGAAGGAGCTGAAGGAGGAATTTCCCCTGCTCTTTAAAAGGGAAAGGAATAAAAGAGTCTTGGTCGTTGACAGGTTTGGATTAATTCTGGTGTCTTCGATGACGAGTGGATGGCGCAGGAGGGTACGTTGTCGGATGGCGAGGAGATGGAGAAGGTTAGGCTGGAAGCTATGATGGCCGGGATATCCTTAAATGACCGTAAGGATAGGTGGAAATGGCTTTGGAATATTAATCAAGCTTTCAGTGTTCGTCAAGTTAAGAAGTTCCTTAGGAGCGACAAGGACTACTCCAACAATTTCAAGTTCAAGTGGGTCAAATGGCTTCCTAATAAATGCAATATTATGATGTGGAGGCTGGGGTTAGATAGGCTCCCAACGATGGAGGCTCTCCAGGTTCGTAAGTGTTGCTTTGATTCGGTGCTATGTGAGCTTTGTGGGGCTGCTGTAGAATCTACGGATCACCTTTTTTGTGCCTGTGAGATCGCCATGGAAGTATGGTACTTGGTGGGGAGTTGGTGCAAGCTGCCTCCTGTGTTTCTTTTTGACAGGTTTGATATATATAAGATTCATAAGATGTCAGGTTTGAGTATGAGGAATAAGGATATTGTTAAGGAGTGGCGTTCATTACTTGTTGGTGTATTTGGAAGCGAGAAAGCGACAATCGTTTCAATAACAGGGTGGGCCTTCGGAAGATTGTTCAAGATATCAAGTCCTCTAGTTTTTGTGGTTTAGGAATCGTTTTAATCATTGTTTGGTAGAATGGAAAGACTGGTTCCATTTTAACATTTTGTAACCGGTAGTTGTATAGTTTGCTCCATCGATTTGATGTGAGTGTTTTTGTGTGAATAAAAGTAAACTTTCAAAAAAAAAAAAAGCGGGAGATAAAATGACCAACCCTTACTTAAGCATCACGTGTCCAAGTTAACGACCCAATTTTTGCACCGTTCGTCCTTGTGGATGTATATAGTCAAACGTTCTTAACAGGGTGATGTATCTGTCTAAACTTTGGGTGAGGATGTATGGTGCGAAAGCAGAAACCAGGGATGTATTTTGGAGTTTACTCTTTATTTTATTTATTTTATTTATTGTGATCAGGTGAGAACTTTTCCACTTGCTTGTTAGTAAGATGATTGTTCAACAATAAACCCCTGCTTGTATATGATATCAGTAAAAAGATATAAAACGTAGAGAACATATAATAATGTTTCCTGAAACAGAATATCATGACCCAAATGTGTGCTAAAATTTGGCAGGTAAAGAGCACGTCCTCTCATTTTATTTCTTGCGTCGCCTTCTCTCTCCGTGACGGCGATTAGGTGCTTCGATGAAGAGCGACCAAGTTCAATTTTTATTTTTTTTATAAAAAAAAACATTTTAACACAAAATAAAATTTCATTAATAATTAAAGCGTTACATAATAATTGAATAAAATTAAAACATTACGACAATATGATACTATATTTAAAATTATCATTGTTTTTCAATCATATAAAGCCTTGTAAAAATACTGAGTGCAAAATAAATTAAACTAATGCTCCACTTAGTGCAAAATAAAGTGATTAAGATGACTCACATGCTTTGGATGTCGATCTTGCAGACGAACGGTTTCTTTCTTTTGAATGGCGATCGACAGGCTCTACAACAAGGAGATCGATTTGGAAATCGATCGCCTACCCCTCGATCGACTCCAAATCTCGCTCACTGGGGCTAGCCTAAGTTGCATTATTGTTATATAATGACCTAACACCGTCAAACGTATTATTAATAAATAATTGATCTTTAAATGTTTTTGTTCAAACCTCGTTGTCAGTAATTATTTTTAAAGGGTGATCTTCGCGTTATATTTTTGATTAATCGACATGATTTGTGCATTCTGATATTATCTGATCTGTTGTAATGTCGTGAGTTGTGGTTTATTAATCAAAAAATGTGGCGTAGGTATCAATTCTCTTATTTTTATAGAAGTATGCAGTGCTAAACGTCGCCTTTAAATCACTTTGAAAATGCACTTTTAAACGTCGCCTTTAAATCCTCACAAGTCACGATCATATTCATTACATCTTCCCTGAGCAATGTCGAACCAAAATTATGTATAAAGTTAGAACGATAAATGTTGTTTCACTCACAGTTTTATCTTTGTCCTTTTTGTCCATACAGGGAGTAATAATGTTATGATAATCTTTGTCCTTTTTATCTTTGTCAAGATCTCTTTTTGTTTTCGAGCGATTCATGACATATTTCATTGGGTTTTTCTAACACGTGTCCCGGGGCACATGTTAAGCATACCAAAAGAATTGTGGGACCTACGAAAAAGGATGTCCGGACCCACAAAAAATACACTTTTCAAATAAAAAAATGTTGGTCCGGACGTCCTTTTTCGTGGGTCCTGCCGTCCTTTTGGTGTGCTTAACATGTGCCTCGGGGCACATGTTAGAAAAACACTATTTCATTTAATGCTTATTTTTCTACTTTCACCAAAAGAACCATCTTTTTGTAATTTCAGGCTCTTTACACCACAAGTCCAAACTAATATATTTGGCCAGTATGCCTTGTTTTCCCAACCAAATCAATATCATATATTATCAAACATTAGTCCTTGATGAACATTAAACATAACAACATTTTTGTAATGCAACCATATTATATCACTTTCATTTTTCTTGCCAAAAGATAGGATGTTAGAACCTTTGAACAAAAGGGGGTCTGAAGATGAAGTACAGCAACCAAACATTGATATGTTTGCAAAGATCAACAGATGCATCTTTACATTTAATGCTAAATTATAGGTTAAAAAATAGTTGAGTCCTCTTATCAATCATTTTGACTATAGAAAATTGAATGAAGATAGATGATTAAATACATAACACGAATCACTTTCGTGTAATAGCTTGGAAATTAACCATAAAGATTCATGATATGGACTCTTTGAGGTATGGAGTTAACTGCACAATTGCTCATATAGAATGTTTGGCATAATGGAGGAAATGTAGTCACATTTCATGATATAATTAGATGCTGGGTGAAAAAGTATCATATATTAGGGTTATTTGCAGTTATAATAGCTTAGTTTATTGTAGGTTGAATGTTTCTTTCTTTTTTATGATGTCGTCTTTGGTGGTGTTTGGGAATGTAAATAACCACCAAAGTTTACAGTAGGCTATGATTATGAGATTATTTACAAGCCTAGTCGTGAAAATTCTGTTGCGAGATGCTTTATCTAGTGAAATAGGTAGCCAAATCCTCGATTCTCTCTATGTTTCTCAAACATCTTTACGGGATGCAATTTGTTGGCCTTAAGCGTTGGATCTATGGTCTATAACGTGGTCAAGATTTACCAAAGTAAAATAAGATCAATTGAAACTGAAATGCTTTAATATTGAATCTGTCATCATGTTTACAATCTATATGTTCTAAGGTATATATATAAAAGCGAAAGGTACAAAGAAATCCTTGTGATGGTTCAATCCATCCAATGAGATATCTTTGTTTGGTTAGTAACCGTTTATAGCTGTCAAAAGCGCCATAGTTGACTTTTATCTTTGACTTTTGGGTTGGTGGGTCGATTAGGGTGTTTGACTTGGGTCGATTGGGATTAACCCAATATTCTCCCCCCAATCACAATCGCTTTGTTGCGGATCTTTGACTCAATTAGTTGTCTCATTGTTAGGAATTTGATCTTGGTAGTGCTTTTGTGAGTATGTCGACCTTACGAAATTCTCCACTTATGAACTCGACTTGTAAATCTTCTCTTCGGCGCATTCTCTTATAAAGTGATATTTTATATCGATGTGCTTACTCCTTCCCGAAATACATGATTCTTCATTAGTTCGATGACGAGACTTGTTGTCGACCATTATTGTAACCTTTTCTTCTTGTGTGTGTGTAAGCTTGCTTAGTAATCTCTTTAACCATAATGCTTGTGTTCTTCTGCTTTGTTCTTTGCAATGAATTGGATTCACATGATGATAGAGCTATAAGTAGCTTGCTTTTGCATACTCCAGCTGATTGGTGATTCACCGTAGTAGAATATAATTCCAGTAGTTCCTTTTCCTTCTTCAGTGTTGACTCCGTAGCTACTGTTACTATAACCTTTTATCTGGTTTCCTCCATTGTGTTTGTAGGTATTCGATAGTCCTTTGTTCCTTTTACATAGCGTAGTACTTTCTTTATAGCTTTCATGTGTTGTTCCTTTGGTTCTTGCATAAAACGACTAAGTAATCCAACGGAATAACTTAAGTCGGGTCTTGTATGTAGCAGATATCTTAAGCATCCAATTAAACTTCTATATTCAGTTGAGTTGACCATTGTTTCTTCAGTGTTTTTTGTCAGTCTTGTTCCTGGATCCATATGTATTAGAGTTTCGTTGCATTCTAGCATTCCAACTTCCTTTAGGATCTTGCTTGCATAGGCGGATTGTTTTATTGATATGTCACCTCTAGTTTGTGTGACATCAATTCCTAAGTAGTAGGATAATAATCCTAGGTCACTCATCTCGAATTTTTCTTCTATTTAAGCTTTGAACTTGTTTGTCTCCTTCTTTGGTGTGCCAGTGATGATTAAATCATCTACATAGACTCCTACTAGAAGTATTGAGTCCTTTGATTTCTTTGTGTAGACAACTTGTTCCAAAGCGCATTTCTCGAAATCTAAAGACTTCAAGGTGTTGTCTAATTTTATGTTCCATGCACGTGGTGCTTGTCTTAAACCGTATAGAGCCTTTATGAGTCTGTAGACTTTTCCATTATCTTCTTTCTTTATAAATCCTTCGGGTTTTATAACATACACTTCTTCTTTTAAGTCTCCATGCAAAAATGCAGATTTGACGTCAAGGTGATGTACTTCCCATTTATTATTAGCAGCTATAGCTAATAGTAATCGGATTGTTTCCATTCTTGCTATAGGTACAAAGACTTCTTCAAAGTCTATGTCATGCTCTTGTATGTAGCCTTTTGCTACCAGTCTTGCTTTATGCTTGACTATATTCTTATTAGCATCTTTCTTGGTCTTGAATACCCACTTTAATCCAATGCTTTATGTCCTTTGGGTAGAGTGGTTAGTTCCCATGTATTGTTTCTATTGATGGAATCTAATTCGACCTTCATTGCTTCAATCCCTTTCTGATCGCTTGATGCTTCTTTGTAGTTCTTAGGTTCATCTTCAGCCAGTAATACTTCCTCGGGTAATACTTTATCGGTGTTATCGTATAAATCATTTAACGTTCTAAAACCTTGTAGTGGTGTATGATCAAAGTTTGGGTGTACATTTCTGGTTGCGTTTGAGTTACTTTGATTGGTTGATCGTACTGAGGTAGTTGGCGTAATTTGAGAGTTTACTCGTGATGAAATTGTAGATGGTGTGCGAAGTGTTTGTGAATGTGAGGGTGAGTTTGTTGTAAATGTTGTATTTTCATCATCATCATTTGTAGGGATATCGTTGTCTTCTTCATTTGGTTGGATTTCTTGTTCCTGATGTTCATTTGTGGCTTCAAGGTTTTCAACTTTGAAGTCAAACCATTCAGGTTCTTCGTTAGTGTTCTCATTCAAGTAATCCTTCCAATCCCATGCTTCATCCTCTTTAAACTTCACATCTCTACTAACACATATCCTTTGTGTTGTTGGATCAAATAGTCGGTAAGCTTTTGATCCTTGTTCGTTTCCTAAGTATACCATTTTGTGATGGTACCTTTACATATGCTATGCATCCGAAAACTCTAAGTTTGGAGTGATGTCTTCTAAGTTTAGCTTTCTTTGTTTAATTGCTTCATATGGAATGATGTCTTCTAAGGCTTTTGTAGGACGATGTTTAGAATGTATATAGCATGTCTAATGACTTGACCAAAATTTTGAGGCATGTTGGTTGCTTTCATCATGCATCTTGTTGAAGAAATGATTGTCCTATTTCTTCTTTCAACTACTCCATTTTGTTGCGGTGAGTAAGGTGTGGTAAGTTGTCGTATATGCCATTTTCTTTGCGGTATTGAGTGAATTAGTTAGATGTGAATTCTCCTCCACGACCGATTCTTAACATTTTTATTGTCGTCCTTAGCTCCTTCTCTATTGTTTCCTTGTATTCCTTGAAAGTTTTAAATGCTTGATCTTTCGTGTTTAAGAAATACGCCCATATATCTTGAGTAGTCGTCGACTAATAATAATATGTATTTCTTTCGGATGGTGTTGGTGGTGTGATTGGTCCATATAAATCTCCATATACTAAATCTAAAGGTGATGTTGATCTAGTTTTTGCTTTCTTGGGGAATGGCTCTATTGTGTTTACCAACTAAACAAACATCATGATTTGTGTTGTATGTTTAATGGCGGTATTCCTTTAACTAACTCTCTTTGAGTCATAGATTTTAGTGATTTAAAGTTGAGATGTCCTAGTCTTGTGTGCCATAACCAAGTATTGTCCTTTAAATTTGCTAGTAAGCAAGCAGGTGTGCTATCTTCGAGACTTGCTTTGTATGAGCGGTTTCTTTGTCTTGTGACATTCATGAAGATTTTTTGTCCATGTCATAAAGTTGTAATTCATCATCTTCCATTACTACTTTACAACCGATTTGATTGAATTTTCCAAGGCTCGATAAGTTGCTTTTTAAGTCGGGAATGTAATATCGTGAGATATAATTCTTTGTTTCTCGTCATCACATTCTATTAAGATTGAACCTTTTCTACGATCTCACGTGAGATCCATCTCGAATCTTACTTTTCCACTAACATTCTCATCTAGCTCTTTGAAGTGTTCTCTTATCCGGTCATATGGTTGCTAGCTCCATTGTCTAAATACCATTGACTATCAACACTTGTCTCTTTATATCCTACATCTTCTTAGTGTAGCGAGACATTTTGATCTTCAAGTTTTGTTACATGTGGGTCTTCTAATATTGCCATTAGTAAGGTAGGTTCTAAGTCCTCCTCGACAAGATTTGTAGGTTTTGGATTTCACATACACATCAAACCATAACACAAAGTGGGCGTATAAAGGTGAGTTCTAGAGAGAAAGTTAGAGGTTTAGGGAACTTAGTGAGAGAAAGAAAAGATCTTATTATGAGCTCCAACTCTCTACCTTGGAAGGTAGAGGTATTTATAGTCTTACAATAAAGCGCCACACAACGGGTCATGGATCGGGCATACGGATGGGTAAAGACCCGTCAGTCCCCACGGTGTTACTTAACTAAATACTAC
This sequence comes from Chrysanthemum lavandulifolium, assembly GCA_022545495.1. NCBI lineage: Eukaryota > Viridiplantae > Streptophyta > Magnoliopsida > Asterales > Asteraceae > Chrysanthemum > Chrysanthemum lavandulifolium. The sequence goes on along the minus strand of CM040242.1, from coordinate 47,726,540 downwards.
TTAACTTTAAAGAACTACGACTACGAGCTTTCTAACGATTACATATACTTGAGGTGACCGACTCTTTAATACATGGAATTTCTAATTCCTAACAATCTCCCCAAGGAGGTCACCTCAAACATATACTAAAATTACATAGAATACAAACAGATATAACATTAAAATTGTTCTTGCATTCTTGATGTAGCACTTTGCTCAAGCTCGTAGACAATGATTCTTCTCATTGCATGTTTGGTTAATCCAAGTGGAGGTCTTTCTTGATCCACGTGATAATAATTTTGAGCCACTTTTGAGATCATCGGTTAACAAAAATCTACGAGACATCCATTGTGGTGTTGGTATTATGTGATGTTGTGACATTCGAACGACATGCTCACATTCGGATCATGATATCTTCTCATCGAGTAGTGGAAGCTTTCGTTGATTCATGATATTGGCGCAGTGTAGCGAAGCATGGAGTGAAAATATCGAGTCATTGATGCACTTATCATGATTTCTTTTGAGATGAATGTGTAGTGTGAGCATGCGGCTATGGATTGACCGCTTCATTCGATCACCGCAAGCGTCGGGTGTACCGCATAAAGCGATTAGCAATAAAGCGCACGAAAGTGTCTTTGATCACTTCGTTGAATTGAGTACACGCCCCCGGTTCCCGTTGATCGATTAAAATCTTGCTGTGATCGGTATAATTCGAAGAATTTCCTTGACGGGGTTTGCGGTGCTCTAGCTGTTCTCAAACCGGGCGTCTCAAAGAAGATAACACGGAGTGAGTGAACCGTGAATAGAAATTCCGATTGATGAAAAGAGATTTGAAAAACAATCGTGTATCGCACAATAGAAATTGTTTTGCAATACAACGAAGGTTTTAATGAAAATCAATTATCAATCATAAACACCTTTTGATTTGAAATATTAGTACACGATCGATGTGCTAAAGAAAAGAGTTTTTAAGCACAATGACCGGTTTTCAAAGGTATCCGTCAATCCATAACTCGAACCGGGATTGATTCAAAAGATTGAATCGCTCCATTGTTTACATTCGGTTGTCACATGGTTGATCTATTGAATAGATCTCACATGCCACCTACCAGGAGCTTGTTTGATGTTGGCTCGAAGGCTTTCCATCTTCATTGTAAATATGTAAGCATATCACTCGGATGTTACGGCAATACCACAAGGATAATCGTGGGACTCGAGATATAATCTCTCTTTCCACATTGTGTGAAGCGAGAGTCTTCATTGAAAGTGTCCTAAAGAGATTTATTGATGATCTCGTGGCTCTAGACTCAATATGTGCATATTTGGTTCTGTCTTGGGAGACTAGGGAGGGTCTCCTTCTTCAATATCAACAAACTCTAAGAAAGTCGATAGATTATGTAGGTTCCCGTGAGAGCGAAACAAGTCCTTTTAAGAGGAACTTGAGTGGTTTGGGAAGTTGAGGTGCGGTCGTCCTTTGGGTCCATGACGTCTTGTCTTCAATACCGATGTTACCTTGGTAACCACCGATGCACATGAATTGAACCGGTTTACGCCTAAGGTTGAATAATTGGAGGGCTATTTGTTTTCACCCTTTCTCATTCAATTCTTTTTAATTCTTCAACCCCTTCGATGCTTACCGAGACTTCATAGCTAGAACCTTGTTGGGTTTATTCGATGCTAGCTCGGTCTCGATCCGCACTCTTCCATCTCATTTTCTCCTTTTTCAATATACCTAAGGACTTCTACACTAACTAGTGGATTGTCCACTCGGTAGATCCCTCCGGATTACGGCGGATCATGGGAACAAATACCTAACCTTATCATCCTTATATCATCGTACATAAAGTAAATTTGGTGGGTCTATTTGGTATTGTTCATCGCCATTTGAACCAATTGAAAACCATTTGAAAATCAATCCGGATACTTGTGATATATTATCAAAGCATTTTGTACTGAATTGTTTTGACATTTTAGAACAAGAGCTCCCCTCAACATGTGCATCAAATGTTTGAAATCGTTTGCACACGGAGGCAAGAGAAAGAATTAACTTCTTTGATTACCATTTTCTAAAGATATCAACATCACTTCCTTATCAAAACAAGTAGATAAAGCATTTTAGGGAAGGATGAGGTTTTCATAATTTGCTCCCCTCAATATGTGCCTCATATTTGAAAATGTTTTGCACATATTAGGAAAAGAGCGCACATTGAGATAAATTGATCACGTTTCAACTATTTGTGGTTTAAAATAGATGCTCCCCTCAACATGTGCATGGAAAATTTGAAATCGTTTGGCACATGTGGGAAGGAGAGCTTGTACATCCTTATAAAACCATTTACGAATTATCGGCTTAAATCCAATTTAAATCACAAATTCTCCCCGATCACAATTATCAAATCCTTTGAGATTTGTGATCTCTTGTGATTTAAATTAATTTTGAAAACTTTAAGGAGAATTGTGACTTGATTATGAAAGCGTTTTAAGCGATAAGGATCGGATTTTAAGACTTTAAACTCCATTGATTAAACATGCATAAATATCTTTTGAAAGCAGTTGAATGACAAATAACTTTTTAATTTAATTGAAATCATTCTCCCCTCAATCAATGACATAGGTTGTTGATTGAGAGATAGATATTTTGACAAATAAGTCGAGATGATTATCAAAAATAGAGTCAGGTTATTTTTCAAAGCAGTTTAGTTTTCAATGAGAAAATGTTTAAAGAATCGAGCATGGAATTTGAGAACATGATAAAGCATGGCTCGTTCTTTCTTTGAAAAGCGAGTTCTTGCTGAAATGACAATAAACCATTGTTTCTCTTTCTCCCAAAAATATTTTTGATTTTTGATTTTTGATTTTTTTATATATAAAAATTCGAATAACATCTAAAGTCCCGTGTCATTCTTTGAATGATGACAAAGAACCGTAGATATTATCGAACCAGAAAAGCATGACATGTTAGGAATTAGAAAATTCCATAGTGAAGAGTCGGTCAACCCAAATGTTATCTAGCTTAATTTAGCTCGTAGACTTGTCGTTAGTCACGTTATTTAGTAGTTTATTTATTAGTTAGTAGCATAGTTTAGCGTGAGTGTAACATCGTGGAGGAAGGACGGGTCTTTACCCACTGTATACACGATCCACGGGCCGATAGGAGGTCGTTGTGTGCGTAGTATAAATACCCTTCCATCCATGGAAGGGTGGTGCTCATTCAATCTAATATTTCATTTGTGTAAACCTCTAGCAAGAACACCCTCTCTCTCTCTCTACTAACTCTCTAACTATGGCAAACATGTATTTTGATCATCCAAGACCACCCGAATCATCAACACAATAAAATAATGATCCTACAATTGGTACCAGAGCCAAGGTTGTTGTGTTGATTCTTTGTGGTTTTTTGGATCATGTTGTTAACTGGTTTGTACTCTTTTGGTCGGAAAATTTGTTAAACTGTCTATACATGTTTTTACATGGTTTTATGGTCGGAAAATGTTGCTAAACAGTTTATACAGTTTGTATATGGTTGTAAAATGTTGTTAACTGGTTTTTGGGTAATATGTTTTATCAGTTGTGTTTTCTTGTCTTATCTGATCATGGTATGATGTTTTTGTTACCATTTGCTTTATGTCAAATGGGTCTTTCTGTCATTTACGAGGTCTAAGCGGGTCAAAATGAAGCATCTTTTATGATGTTTTCTGGGTTAATATGAATATGGTCGGGCCGAGTGGAAAACTCATCGAAAAATCATAAAATACTAGCGAGTTGTCCTTAAAGATGTCCAGATACAATGTTTTCAAAGCGAGTTGACTATTGAGTCAAGCTGTGACTAGCGACAGCTATGCTAGCGAGTTGGCTATGCTAGCGAGTTGGCTATGCTAGCGACTTGGCTCATTATCTAGCGACTTGACTAAACCACTTTGACTCTTGAGTCTTAGCGACTTGTTTTGAAAAAAACAGTAGCTATTTACTTTGTATAAATGGCTAGCGACTTGACATGGATGAGATCTGAGAAGGTAGAAGGAGATATGACCATGACCACTTGACCACAACCCATTTCACATCAATAACCCAACATCTTAACCAAGTACTCACGATACAAAAACAACTTCAATCAACAAAACTACAACTATCCTAAACCATCAACAACAACCTCATTTACCTTATCTCACGAATCCCAACACCAAACTTCAAACTATATACGGCATGGAATAAGGATTTACTAGATCTCGGTGTGTTCAACTTTATTGAACAATATCCATCATGAGATCTGTTTGAAGCTTACACTCATATGAATATCCGAAACTTTTGATGAAAGTACAAAACCAAGTATAGTTTCACACATTCCTCACATTCGGTTAATGGGAAAATACAAGAAGCGTATACTAAATGAATCAAACGATCTCGGTCTCGATCACTAATACTTCAAATCCTTCCATGATTTTTTGTGTACCTCAAACATCATAGATCAATCGGTATTCCTCACTTGATATATGTTTGTTTTGAAAAACAAAAGTTAGATTAAAACATTTATGTTTTATCCACCTTTCTTCGGTTTAAAATGAAAACAAAAGTAAAACAACTTTCTCTTGAGCTGTTCGAATATGAAAGCGTTTCTAACAATTTATGTTAAATCGTCTTTCATTTGTTCGAAATATTCTTAATGGTGAAATCATTTACAAACTTTACCTTTGTCCTTGGATCTATATAAGTAACCATGTCAAGTCCTCGAGCCATCCACTGTGGCGAGATCATCTAGGAAAGATGTTTGCACTTGCTTGTTCATGGTTGAAGTGTTATCTTTATAATCTTTGGATCGATTTAGGCGTTGGTGGTTAATGAGTATTGAGACTAGGTTTTGAAAGAGATACGTTAAGGTGGGGGCGGATACTTTTGAGAAGAGATTATTTAGGGTTTGGTAGGTGAAGTGGGATTAGGGTAAATGTGTTGTGTGCTCCTTATATTATGACCAAATAATTAGGGTAGCACTTGAGATCCTAACCGGTTGTGTGTAGAGATGGGTTGTACGAAGTGTTTTCTTTTGTGCTTAAATGTGTTAATGGGCCTAAGGATGAATCGGATGGTATATACTGGGCCGAACAGATCTTCACTTTGATCGGATGTGTGTTTATGAATGGAAGGAATGGGCCTGTTACATGATCGTTGTTTGCACATGAGATTTATACTGTTTTTGAAATTAAGTTCCAACATATTCTTTGACATCAGATTTTTTAAATGGAGTATTTAAATTGTGTTACAACACACGATTATGGTGATAAAGGGTAATTTAAATTGTGTGATATGGCCTACTACATCATCTGATTTTAAATATATCTGAGTGGACCGAATATGGGACATGTTGGAATAGGTGTAAGTTTGTGTAACAAGTTGTGTGCCAAGTTACTTCTATGAGGTAAATACTTGATTGAGATTATTATTGAATGAGACTTGATCAAAGGACCATGAACTGTTATGAACTGGATCGGATCTCATTGGTATTAACGAATGGAATGGACCGGGCTTGAGTAGTACATATGATGAATTAGATCTGGTATGATGATGAGAGTGTTGTGGTATGCACGTTGATACTTTGGTATATACATTTTCATGGGAGATATTATTTCACGGATTGAATTTTTTTTTGAACAAAGTTGACTACGAGGTTGTTTGATTTCAATATTTCTTATTTGGATTTGAAGTGAGGTTTTCCGGGCGCGTTCACTTATTTCATCTTCTTTCTTTCTATCCTTCGCGAAGATGACTTGTTTGGGCATTTATAGAGTGTGATAAAGACTTGGCTATTTAGTTACGGTTGTGATCGTAGCTATCACTTGGTGTCTCACGATTGAGGATATGTCAAGAGGTTTTGTACATTGGGTACACCGTTTCTTTTCATGTGGATTAGTACAAGTTTAAGTAACAAATGGGAATTTTACTTCATGATCAAGTTTGACATATCGGGTTTACTTCACCAATTGGTCACAAGACCTTGTAGATAGAAGCGTGAATGATGTGTTTACCAAAGTGTTTTTGGATGGTTGATGATGTTATTGATGTTGGTGTTTGAACCGTTGATTAACAGCGCATGTTCCCTAAAGCAGATATTCACGAAACCAAAGTTGTCATAACACGTTCAAGGCGACATTGTTTACGGTTTTGTCTTGATTTTGTAAAATCCGCGAAAGAACCTATTTCTCGGTTTAAATCATAGACTTGTAAAATCCGTAACAATGGAAACATCGATCATAGTTAAGTGCATTTCGGATCTATCTTACGGTTTATTCTTAGTTTTGTAAAATCCCGCGAAGAAACTATTTCGGTTTAAACTATAGAATTGTAAAATCCGTGATAATGGAACCATCTTGGAGAATGGAAAGCGTATATCGGGGTCTTCGATCTTTGGTGTTACGGTCCGTTCTGTTTGAAGAAGGATAAAAGGGTGTACTTCATGAAGTGGGTGTGTGTTTAGGTTGTCTTCATGGCGGTTTGGGTATTACATGGTTTTACGGGGTTATGTGCTTTTAACCATGGTGGGATGAAACCATTATCAAAGTTCGTTTAAATGTTAAAGAAGGCTAGATTTGAAGCGATTCGGAAGATGTGACAACGGCGTTAATTGATATTATTTATTTGAGGTTGAAGTGAAATATCACGGGTGAGTGTACTTAGTATATGAAGGTATCGGGGATGGTTGGATGAAGATTCTTCATGATCCTTGTTCGAGCTTACTATCATAAAAGCGAAGACTTGGAAATCTAGTTATTGTTGGGTGTCTTTACCTTTTCTTTTACCACTTGGGGAATTGGGCTCATACCACCACAAAATAACTATCACTTTAAGGAGTTACGTTGTAGTGCTCGGTGTCACATTCAATTGTGGATTTTCAAGAGGTGATGTCGTCTATTACTTGATGGTTGGTTGGTTGAAGAGTATAGAGTACTTAGAGATTCAATGGAGCATGATTTCTCGGCACGCTCTTTGTTACACATGTGCAAGTTTAAGTCACGAGTTCGGGTTAGTTTACTTGAGGTCAAATTCATCATATTGGGTTATCTCCATCAGTGTCACGACAAAAAGCCTCTTGAATGATAATGGTGATGATTACATGTTTTGCTAAGAGAGTTGAAAAGAGGAGATTATGACGTATGAACACAACAGTTCATGCCTCATACTTCCCTAAAGAAAAGAAATGTATGCGCTTGGTGCGCATTATCTTGGAAGAAGAGAAATCTTCTTATTATGACCATTCTCATCAACATGCTTCATACTTTTTCCATGTGCTTGATCATCAAGTGAACCGGGCTATCATGATTGTTTTCTCATTCCACTTGCTCGATTATAATGAAGATGGCGACATCATGTCTTTGATTTTGCGGGGAGAAGTGTGAATAGAACATTCGGATGATTTTCACTTATTTAATCAAGAATGGCAACTCCGTATGCAATTCTTGAGGGGGAGAAGAAGTGTGAATTTTTTGCATTGTTGATTGATTTTTGAGAATATAAATGGTCATACGGCTCTAAACTCATGTAAGAACCGAGCTTCTTCTTATCGGGTCATCTTCACATGGAGTTTTTCTCTTCTAAGAGCCGTTGGTTGACATCTTCACAAGCTGATATGAGTTTATTGACAAAGTGCTTCCGGTTAATGCTTCACGTGCACATCAACATGATGATTCCAAACAACCTTCTGTTCTTGTTTGATGTGATTGTTTGCTTGGTGTTACCATTTCGTGTGTTCGTTGGGTGATTCTTGATTTCCTTGATGAACATCTTTACGTTCTTGTTTGATTGGGAGGGATCTTAATTAAGGGATTTGCAAGATGTAAATTAATTGGGATGCTTTTGGTGATGTTCTTGTGTGTTGGTGAGTTGAAGATGTTAACTATCCATTCCCCAATGGACAATCTTGAAGAAGGTTGAGTCTGATCGATTCGCATTTTTACGCTACATGTTAGAAGACTAAAGGCGAGTTGCATTTGATTATTTAAAGACTTCTTCTCAATTCAAGCATTCATCATAAAGATTGTCGGTTTAGGGAGAGTACTAATTGGGGAAGAGTGTAAAGCCAAATTTAATCCCCAATTAGACTTGCTCATGTTCTTGACAAGTTGATTCTCACATATACATCCGAGCTAATGATGTTCTTCTCAATATATTTCTAGTATACGGACTTACAAAGAGTTCTTGATTACGAAATGTAAAAAACCGCAAGGGTAAGGAGACAAGCATCTAAGCGAGTAAACTTGATGAACTTAATACTTCTAAGTAATTGAAGATATCCCGGAAAACAAATGTCATGACCGCGAGTAAAGAGAAACTCAAGGCTTTACTCATCAAGGCGTTTAGCATTCTTATTCCAACTATGTGGAAGCGATGAAAGAGTTAGTTTACGAAGATAAAGAGGTACACAAATGCGTGATGATCTCGATGTTATCACAATCATCAAAGGAGAGAGAGTTGTGTACATTGGGGCTCATTGTTTCACTTGAGGGCTTAATCGGTGATTGAGATATAATCACTTATTCGGAGTTGACATCCATGATTGTCATCCGAGAGATAATCGATGATTCGGCAACGCTTCTTTTCAATGTTATCGGTTGTTCTCTTTTGGGGAATGTGTGTACTTGGTCCTTGAGCTTCATACACATTCATCGGGGAAGAAAAATGTGAACATGGGAAGGTGTTCGCATTCCCTCATGAAGTGTATTCGGGAGAGTTCTTGGCGTTATACTAAGAGCAGATTGCATCTTTTCAACTACACGGGAAGTGTTCTCTTGACACCTTTTGGAATGGATCGCTTGAGACTTGATGGGTATGGAAATTTGAGAAGATTATTTATGAGTGGGATGATACTTTGCTGTTCTTCTTGATGATATAACCCGAGCGATGAATCACGATGATTATTCTTAAAAGGAGCGACAAGTTCGATGATAATGGTGTGCTTCTTTGTGCACTGGCTAAGGAAGCTTGTAAGAAAGCTTTGAATCTGCTTTCGACTAAAGGATTTTCGGTTTGGGGGGAAGCTACCAAAGTCTCACTTTCAAGTGGCTCAATTTCTCTCTTCGATTCAAGAGTCTTGGAAGCTTTGGTGGTGAATGTTTAAGAGATGATGACTTCCATCTTCTACAACGGGCTTTCGATATCCTTATCTCGGTACTCGTATCATCATCTTCTTAAATTATATCATCTACTCTATCTTTGTAAATATTTATTAAAAACCAAATACAAAAATATAAAACCAACAAAAGAAAATAGAAAAATATAAAACCTTCAAAAATCCATAAAAATCAGAAAATTTCAAAAATACCAAAAATATGTTTTCAAAGACATGTCTTACGGTATCGATAACATCTGGTCTTAGAAATGTCATTCAATAATGGCGGGACCATAGATGAAGTTCGGCGAGGAGGTGTAAATATTCTTTTCAAAACATGTCACAAACTATGGCTTCTGATTATTTGGTTGTAACCGGGCTTCAAATGATGGCTTCTGATTACTTGATTGTAACCAGCGCTTAAACAATGGTTTGCTATTATTTACGATAGCAACCCGCTTTTCAAGAAAGGAAAGTGCTTCGCTTAAGCGATTTTCACAAATTTCGTGCACTTATCCTAAAAACAAAACAAGGAAAGTATGTCGAAGGAATTGCTTTGTTCCTACACAAATGTTTTCCGTCTAAAATTCTTGAGAAAAATATTTGGTGTTTTAACAAAATGGTGGTAAATGAGTTGCTTTAACAACAATCGGTTTGAGTTTTATTAAATTTGCAAACTCAATCAATGACTTGACAGCTTTTAAACTTTTCAAAAAATGAGTCATGGATTGAGGGGATAATGTTTTCAAATCTATATCATCTAACGGGCTTTCTTAATTATCCTACGTGCTTAATTAAAATTGATATTTGCCTATGTTGAAGGACTAGGAATTTAGGATATGATTGCTAGGATTAAATGATTAGAGTTTGATGAACATATTATTCCATACATTTATATGATCGATTGATATGTTGCATTGACTTTTATTAGTCGATTGTTGTTATGGGTGTTGTTGACCACCATATATGTATGTGTGTTCACTAACGTATGCGGTATATTGGTATAAAAGAATGTTCCCGATCCGGATCCACTAATGAAGATGATTGGATGCCAAAAGGAAGGGTAACTATTTCTTGGGTTGACAAATGAAGAAGCGGAGCTTAATTGGACTTCAATGGAGAGTTGGCATAAATGCAGCGTAAGAGGTCTCCTTGCATCGTGGATGGTTTTCTTTTAAATGATTGAAGAAGCGGAGCTTAATTTGACCTCGGTTGGCATTCAAAATGCAGCGTAAGAAGAAGTCTCCTTGCATCTGCAGACGGTTTTCTTCAAACCCTACTGACAACAACAACGAAGCTTCTCAACCACCTAACGTATCTTTGTGCGGGATACCATTTTAAACAATTTTGAATAATTTAATTAAATTGTTTTGAAAATGGAAAATATTTTGAAAATATATTGGACTAATTTTTGAAAATCACGGACTTCATGTTATTAAAACCTAAGTCACTCAATTATTGACTCTGTCATGGATTGAGGGAGAGTGATTTAAAATAAAATATTTTCAAACGATGTTTCTTCACAAAAGTTCCGTCTTGTGCGATAATATGTGGTGATCTAAAGATTTAATGTTATGTCATGGTATGATTTTTCTTTAGAATCAAGGTCTTTCAAAATGAAATTTTTATGTTCTTGTTTGATTGTGAAATTGTTTTGTTTTACTTAAAGATCTCTTAAAACTATCATACGACACTAACAATCTTTAATGTCTTAAAATGGTCCTTATATGTCATCTTTCAAAATTGAATCTTGCCACATCTTTCCTCAAATTTTTCTAAATGATTTAAATCAGTTGGGATCACAAATCTCAAATGGTTTGATATTTCTAATCGGGGTAGAGATCGTGATTTAAATCTCAAATCTGTTTTAAATGGAATTGGTTTTAGTCCTTGAAAGGCACTCCTGCCTCCATGTGCCAAATGATTTCAATATACGTAATGCACATGTTGAGGAGGAGCATTTATCCAAAAACAAGATGAGTTTTTAAATCAGGCACATTTTCTCCCATGTTTTCTAAACCTTATTAAATCACTTGGGATCTAAAATCTCAAAGGGTTTGATATTTTTGATCGGGGAGAATTTGTGATTTAATAATGAAATTTGATAAAGGTGATCGTTTTGATTTAATTGTGCAGTTGCTCTCTCATATGTGCTAAACGTTTTCGAATCTCGAAGCACATATTGAGGGGGAGCATAACTATCGAGGTACAAAAGATTTATAAAGTACCTTGATTGAGTTTTCAAATGGTTTTATTAATGGATTTTGTGATCGTGGATGTGCTTCAAATTAACTCTTGCCTCTATGTGATAAAATGATTTCAAATATCCTACGCACATATTGAGGGGGAGAATTTTACCATCAAAATCAAATGGCTTTTTCGTATGAAAATTGTGATCAAAGAAAATATTTCAAAGTCCTCTTGCCTCCTTGTGCTAAACAATTTCTAAATCATACGCACATGTTGAGGGAGGTTTTCTAAATGATCAAAACTATTAAGGTACAAAATGCTTTGATCTCGTATCAAAAGTACCTTGATTGGTTTTCCAAATGATTTTCAATTGGTTTCGAGAAGGAATGAACAATACCAAAAGACCGACCAAATTTACTTTATGCATGGTGTTATAAGGATGGTTAGGTTAGGTATTTGTTCCCACGATCCCTTGAGCCGGAGGGATCTACCGAGGACAATCCACTAGATAGTGTAGAGTCACGAGGTATAATGAAAAAAGGAGAAAAATGAGAAATGGGAAGAGTGCGGATTGAGGCGGAGCTAGTCTTGGATTAAACCCAACAAGGTTCTAGTAATGAAGTCTCGGTAAGCTTGAAGGGGTTGAAGAATGAAAAAGAAATGAATGAGAAAAGGGTGAAATGAAATAGCCCTCCATCAATTCAACCTTAGGGCGAAACCGGGTTCAATTCATATGCTCTTGGTGGTTACTAAGGTAACACGGTATTGAAGACAAGACATCATGGACCCGGTGATGCCACCGCACTAGAACTTCCCAAGCTACTCAAGTTCCTCTTAAAGGACTTGTTTCATTCTCACGGGAACCGACATTATCTATCGACTTTCTCTTAGAGATTGTTGATATTGAAGAAGGAGACCCTCTACCTAGTCTCCGACACATGAACCAAATGTGCACGATTGAGTCTAGAGCCAAGAGATCATCCACAATATCTCATTAGGACACAAAATTAATGAAGACTTCTTTGTTTCACACAATGTGGAAAGTAAGAATATATTAAGTGTCCTATGCATTATCCTTGTGGTATTGCGGAACATCCGAGTGATATGTAAAAATATTCACAATGAAGATGGAAATCCTTCAGAGCCAACATCAAACAAGCTCTTGGTGGGTGACATGTGAGATCTTTTCAAAAGATCAAACTTGTGACAAGCGGATAGAAATGATGGGCGATTCACTCGTGAATCAACCTTGGTCGAGGAATGGAATTGATGAATACTTTTGGAAAAACCGTTCGATGTGCAAACCTTCTTTTCTCTAGCACGTCGAATGTACTTATGTTTTCAAATTCAAAAGTATCTCGATTGAAAATACTTTTAGAAAAACCGTTCGATGTGCGAATCTCTTCTTTTCGCTATACGTCAAATGTGTACTCATTTTCTAATACAAAAGTATTTTGTTTGAAAATTGATCTTTCTCATAAAACCTTCGTCGTATTGCAAAACTCTTTCTTCAAGCAATACGCGATTGTTTTTAAATCATTTTCATCAATCGGTGAATCTCAATTCATTTGGTTCACTCACTCCGTGTTGTCTTCTTTGAGGCGTTCGGTTTGAGAACGACTAGAACATTGCGAAACCACTGTCAAGGAGATTCTTAGGAATCCTACGATCGCGAGGCGGTACTTGTCTTGATCAGCGAGGAACCGTGGGCGTGTACCTCAATTCAACGAAAGTGATCAAAGACACTTTCGTGTGTTTTATTACTAGCTTGTTGTTTGCGGTACATTTGACGGTTGCGGTGATCGAATTGAGTCAATCAAAGCCGCATGCTCACGGCATCCACTCTTAATTTGAAGAAATCATGGTGGTGCATATCTACATAACACGGTTCGATATTTTTATACTATGCTACCTTCGCTCTTTGCAAATATCAAGAACCGATGAAGGCTTCCGCTACTCGATGGAAAGATGTCATGATTCAAAAGTGTTAGCATGTCGGTCCGAAAGTCACAACTTCACATGATGGCAACATAATAAAGGGTGATCCGAGATTTCTTGTGGCCGATGATCTCAATGAAAGCTCGAAGATCATCAAAGATGTGGATCGGACCAAAGACCTCCACTAAAAGTACAAATCTATGCGGACTTTGAAGAATCGTTGCTAAAGCACAAAGATTGTGGAAATGAAGAATTTAAGTCTCTGAGCTCAAGGCGAAGTTAAAATAGAATGCTAGGATGCAAAATGTAAAACATGGGGTGACCTCCCTTGGGGAGATTGTTAGGAATTAGAAAATTCCATAGTGAAGATTGGTCACCCCAAATGTTATCTAGCTTAATTTAGCTCGTAGACTTGTCATTAGTCACGTTATTTAGTAGTTTATTTATTAGTTAGTAGCATAGTTTAGCATAGTGTAACATCGTGGAGGAAGGACGGGTCTTTACCCTTGTATACACGATCCACAGGCCGATAGGAGGTCGTTGTGTGCATAGTATAAATACCCTTCCATCCATGGAAGGGTGGTGCTCATTCAATCTAATATTTCATTTTGTAAACCTCTAGCAAGAACACCTCTCTCTCTCTCTACTAACTCTCTAACTATGGCAAACATGTATTTTGATCATCCAAGACCACCGAATCATCAACACAATAAAATAATGATCCTACATGACAAAAGACAATAATTTTTTTTGAAGATTTTTGAATTTTTCAAATTTTATGGATTTTGAAAGTTTTATATTTTGTATTTTGGTTTTGAAGAGATATTTACAAGAGATAGATGAAGGAAACCTCTTACTCCTCTCCTTCCTCTTGAAGGCGTTTGAGTGTTTCGGGTTGAAGGCTTTTAAGGCCAAGTCGTGGAAGAATAAACTCAGCGTTCTCTAGGAAGAGCTTTGGTGAAGATGTCGCTAGCGGTATTCGGTCCTCAAAAGTAAAGTTCCACCACACCGTTTTCCACTTTTTCCACGATGAAATGATGTCGAATGTCGATGTGCTTTGCTCTTAAGTGTTGTACGTTGTTGCATGAGAGAGCAATAGCACTTTTATTATCACGATCAGAGTGATTTTGTTAAATTCAAAGCCATAGTCGGATAATTGAGATCTCATCCATAGGATTTGAGCACGACATGATGACATGGCTATGTATTCGACCTCTGTAGAAGAAATAGAAGTACTCATTTGCTTCTTTGAAGACCAGCTCACAAGCTTATCACCCAAAAGCTGAGCACCTCGGGCGTGCTTGACGAGTATCTTGACACCTGCATGATCGGCATCTGCATAGGTTGTTAGTGACATACCGGTGTCCTTGGTGCAAAGACCCATATTGATGGTTCCTTGGAGATACCGAAAGACCCGTTTAACCGCTTCAAAGTGCTTTTTAGTAGGCTTAGCACGGTATCTAGCACACATGCAAACAATGAACAAGATGTACGGTCTACTAGGCGTGAGGTACATCGGGATCTAATCATACTACGATATTTCGTTTGGTCTACCATGATCACGAGTGGTCCTCATCTAGTTTAGTTCGTTCAATCATGGGAGGTCAACAGGTCACTTGAATCAAATCCAAATTTCTTTAAAATCTCATTTGCATATTTAGATTGATTTATGAAGATGCCTCGGGACTTTGTGAAATTTGTAATCCCAGAAAAATGACATTTGTCCCATCATTGACATTTGAAATTTAGAACCATTTCATTTGAAAACGGTCACACTTATTAGGGTCGGTCGGCCAAAGATGATATCATCAACATAAATTTAAACATGAATTAAATGTTTGCACGACTTCTTGGTAAACAATGTTGGATCAGCTGCTCCTTTGCTAAATCGGTAGATAGAAGGAACTTTGATAGCGTATCATACCATGCCCTTGGAGCTTGCTTTAAACCGTAAAGAGCCTTCTTCAAGCGATAAGCGTGAGTAGGATGCTCTTGATTCACAAATCCTTCCGGTTGGGCGGCGTGAGCGACTTCTTTAAGATCTCCATTCGAAATGCCGTCTTTACATCCATCTAATAGACTACCATGTTCTTACTAGCGACATTAGCCAAAAGATTACGATTGCCTCGATTCGAACAAGCTGGAGCAAAAGATTCTTCAAAGTCAATACCCTCCTCTTGGCGGTATCCTTTAGCAACTAATTGAGCCTTGTTCTTGACACATCACCATGCTCATCAAGTTTCACTTTGAAGATCCATTTTAGAGCAATAATCATAGCATAATCTGGAGGCGGTACTAACTCCCATACATCAAGTCGATCAAACTCATGAATTTCATCTTGCATAGCATTGAACCGGTATCTTCATTCATGGCGGTTTTAACATCCTTTGGTTCGATCTTTGAGAGTCGGAGTTGAAGAAGCACCATAAGGCATAGATTGCAAGTTGTTTCCGTGTTGATACAGGACGAGAGGATTTCAATGATGTTGTCTAATGGATGATCGTGAGTCCATTTTCTAAGGTGTTCATGTGGCGGTTGTTGAGGGACCGAGGTAGCGAGTCGATGTCTCACGAAGAAGATGGTTCGATGATGATTCGAGGAGCAAATATGTTTTCAAATGGAGCATCTTCGGAGTAGCAAAGGATTAACTTCATCATTGATGTCGAAGCAGTTCCATGATGTACATTCGAAGATTGATGATTTGTTGATGAGGCGAGTTATCGCGGCGGTGCTTCTTGACTTAATGAAATGAGGCCCGAAGGATTGACTTCATTCTCGAGGATATGAGCGACCTCTGTTGTGGGAATTGTCGGTTCAATAGCACTTGGCTCATAGAGTTCATCAAACATCGGATCAAACAATTTCTTCAAATCATCTTGATTGGTGGTACATATGGAATAGCGAGGAGAGGAATTTGGTACAAGGATGAACCAATGAGCTGTTTTGAAGTGCGGGTCTGAACATGATGGTCTAGGAGCCATTTGACCGGTCGACTCATCAAGCGTAGCGTGAATTGTTTCCATGATATCTCGGGTTCTCTTATTGTAGATTGATAACCTTTTACATTTGGTGCATAGCCTACAAATACTCCAATATGCGCTTTGGCTCTCGGTTTTCCTAAGTCTTGACCATCATTAGTTGGATAACATAAAGCACCAAACACACGAAGGTATGATAGATCGGGTTTTCGATTGTGGACAAGTTAGTATGGAGTCTTTCCATGAGATGTGTGAATTAGAGATCTATTTTGAAACAAGTATGTTTTAAAGCTACTTCTAGATTGGAATCACGGAATTGACCAACGAGAGAACAAATTATGACCAAGACCTTCCATAATATACCACAAATTACACTTTTACCAACCACATAATCTCCATAACCCATAATCGCTCCAAAATGGTGGTTCCGAATCTAAGCGTGTCGATGAATTTACTCACGAAGTTCATGAGCGCGACCGGTGCATGATCATATGCTTGGAGCGACTGAGTCCGGTACCACGAGCGATTTGAGCGATCTGCGGTTGAACACGAGACAAGAATGGATAAGCGGATAATTGGGATCCCCATGCAAGAATGGGTTCCATTTGGTTAGTAACAATGGTTGGAACACCCGCATTAGAAATAGAAGCATTCATATCGAGAAATTAAGGCAATGGAATCATTATGAATAGATGCGGTACTAGTGTGCGTATTAGCCCTATTCAAAGTGTGCTCACTTCTTAAGGAGCAGTTCTACCGTGAGGCATCCATTTTCTAGTGGGCATTATTCGATTAGTCTTATGACCAACGGGTATCAATGATAGCCTATCTTACTAAATGTTCTTCTGTGGGTTTCCACTTGTTTTCTAACTTTCTTTCGCCTTTGCCTTTTTGCCTTCTTAGCATGATATTTTTCATTGACAAGATTCACTGGGATTTGTGATGATTAGACAAAGTATTCATACCACATTCATGATTAGCAAAATTCAGCGAGACATCATTACAAGGTTTGCAAATAGTATCGAATTGAATTAATTACGATCGCCTATGGCTAATACTAGAATCAACACGATTCGTTTTATTCGGCTCAAACTTAAAGTTCCTAGGTTGGTCTTCTACTTTCTTCCAATGCATTCTTAGCTTGCGAGGTCTGTCATTCCTTGTATTGTCTTGAGACTTTGACTGCTCGCTTTAATGTCACTGATTACTCTGTAGGGGAATGGGAAAATTAGTTAGTTTTGCTACTCTTTGCTTCTCCCGTTTAGATGTCTTTGGGATCTGAACTACATGCGGACATACTAAGGTTCACTTTCTTAACACTAGAAGTCTTTGGAATTTGTACTTCTAGAAGGCACACTAGAGTTCGCATTCAAAACATTAGGCATCGAAAGAATATCATACTTGGCACTAGGCATCGAACATGGAATCAAAGGATTAACTCTCTCACCCTAAGGACTTTGGGCATATTGTGATTAAGCATTCTAGAATTTCTTGAGATCGTTTGGCATATAAGCATGCATGCCCAATTGCATTGTCAAGTGGTTTCTCTAATTTATCCTCTTCAACAATCTCACGTAGACATTCTAGACAATCCTTAAGAGATGAGAAATATGTTTGAATAGCAAGTTTGTTATTCCTGAGATGAGGGGGAACATATTTCACAAACAAAGCATATTTATTACAAGAGTGAACCTTTGATACACCATTCTCCCCATTGGTCATTGGCATTTTCCCTTTTACATGACTCTTCAGATTCTCAATTTCCTTTTGCAATGAAGCTATTTGATCGTTATTTTTGTTACGAGTTACTTTTATTGATTCAAATAACTCATTGAAATGACGTTTAACCTTTTCATTTTCTTCTAGAAAACTTTCGTTTTCCTTTTGTAATGCATTTACTAAGTTTTGAAGATGAAACGTTTGAGAATTACGAGAATCTAGAGGAGGAGGCATTTGGGAGCTGTCATATTGTCCGTTTGACCCTTTAATTGAGAGATTTGGGCTTTCAATTTTACGATCGTGTTGCAATGAGCTTGAATACATTCATCACGTTTGTTAATTTGAAAAGCGCATCAAACTACGGAGCATCGAGGATGTCTTGATATTTGAAGTTTTGACATTTTCTTTAAGATGTTGATATTTTAGTTGTAAATTAAAATGCTCAACTTCTAGTTTAGAAAATGTTTAACCAAATTACGTGATCATCGAGTTCAATTTTCTCATTTAGTTTAGAATTGGTTTTCAAGCTCAATGACACGATCATGGGAGACTTTCGAGCAACGAGATAATTCATGAAATTGGGAAGCATTAATAGAACAATTTGTAGCGATGAAAAACACATCTTGAGCAACACATTCGGTAATAAGAGTCTCATTTAATGTATGCAAGTTCTTCCTCTCAATCTCATTATATTTTAGTGCTCGCTCATAGTCACTAACCTCGACTATCATTGCATCAAACTCCTTTTCCATTTCTTTAATGTCTAAGTTCATTCCCTTTTGAGACTTTCAAAATGATCTCTTAGTTGTTTAAAGAAAGGCATGACTTCGATTAAATAACATTCTTTCGTTTGCTCAAAACTCCTTTCCCTTGATTATGCCATGGGTGTGATCCTTTTCTTACAAGTTTTCTCAAAATCAACAAATAGTTGAAAAATAACATATTGTTGATTAAGGTCTTGCTTTTAGTGGCAATAGTCCTAGGAACTAGATGCATTGGTGTATTGGGAGGATACACGATCGCTTTAGGCATTTTCCTAAGGGAGGTTTGTTTCAACAATATTTTCCGCTTTCGACTTATCTAAGTCCATTTTCCGAACACTTGTTGGGAGTCAACAATGTTTGAGGCTTAAACATGTTCAAGGAGATCCAATTCTCCTTTTTGTAGTCATGGGGTGTGATAATTATTTTCTTCTCTTTACATTTAGGATCATTTAGTTTCTTGTTCATCTTCTCCTAGTGACTTCATCGATTTCTTATCTTCCTCTGCACTTACGCATGACTAGGTTTTGTCTAGGTTTAAGAATCTCATTGCCATCATAGATTACACTTTGTTTGCTTTTGCAATCTTTCCGTACTCGGGGTTGGGTTTATCTATAATGGAAACATTATGTATCGCTTAAAACTCTATGCTTAGTGATTAAGTGAAGCGATCAATGGTATTTCCTTGTCGCGTACAACTTATTTTCAAGCTTGTTTTCAAGGTTTTAGATTAGAAAAATCATTCAAAAGTTTTGATTCCTTAGCTTTGAATTCTTGCTTAAGCATTTAACATTTTCTTGAAGTTCTTGTTTTTGCTTAGCGTTTTAGAAAGCTTTTCTTGTAAGGAGTTTAACTCTTATTTTAATACTTCTTCTCTAAACCTACTTTTCTAATAGTTATGCGCATTTGGTCATCCATTTCACGCTTCACGGGTGGTCAACTCAAATTTTGCACGTTGTTCATAAATAGCAACACGTTCTTTGTAGGCATTCGATTCGAGATGACAGAATCATCGAGGCGCATGCGGTGAGTTCATCAAAACATAATCATTATTGATGCAGAAGATGCATCACTTGGTACAATATTACTTTCACTTTGTTTCACATATTGATCATATGGGACAACATTGATATTACCATATTTTCAATATCGACTCAAAATTACAGTTGATTGTACTTCGTTATGTATCTTTTGCTCATCAACTTCATCGTATAATTTTAATACCTCGAAATGAGTTTATCTTTGGATGGACCAGCTTGTGGTGATGAAGAGACTTTAGGAGAGACCATTGGAGAAATGCTAGCCATGAAGATGGTTTGTGCGGTGGGTTCTTCATCAACATCAGTCGTATGCATCACAATCGGCTACTTGAAAGGCATTCGATGATTATGACCTATCTCACGAATTGGTTGCTCATCCACATCCGCATCATATGTCTTAGCATTTCCTCGACCAAGAACAACAACTCCTCTTCATCCAAAGTCGCACCATTATCTTGAGCTTGCACAAGCAACATCTTATCCTCAAGTACTCGGCGATTACGAGGCGTTTTGGTGATGTGAGTTCCTTGCAATGTGTCCTCACCTCCACAATTGTAACATTTGATTGGCTTTGCTTGACCACGATTTCCATTCTTTCCTCTATTTCGATTTGCGGCATAACCTCTACCGGCTCCACCTCTTGCTTGTTAATCTTGTCGTTCTTGAGCCGGTTTGCACCATAACCTTCCTATCTCGGCGGTGGCTTGATTATGTAGATTGGAAGCAATTACGAGATTGTTGTTGGTGTGTGGAAGAGAGTTCATGTTTTGACTAATCGGAAGAGCTAGTTGATTAATGAAGTTTCCACGTGTGCATCGGCATCGACTTGTTTGAACATAGGATCGGGAATGAGTTTGTGATTACCATTACCCATGGGTATGACTTGTGAGGCTTTGGTTGTGATTCCGATGTTTGAGTAGAAGGCGGTTGAGTCATTTGAAGAGCTTGTCTCTCCAGTTGGTTTTGGCGATTAAAATTCTTTTTTCAAACATAGCATGTCTCTCATTACGAAGGAGGAAGGCATAGAGTTGCTCATGGTTTGTATTCTTCAATCCTTTAGTGAGCTTCACGTATGACAAACTTGTGCCATTCGGGATTCATGTTGTTCACAAATTTTGAGTTCAATTTGAATGTTAGGCATAGTCATTCGATGTTCCTCGTATCATTAACAAGCTTGTGGAATCTCACATAGTACTCATAAAACTCTCATCGGTTTCATCTTGAGTGTTCAAATTCATCATAGAGTTGTGATTCTCTGTCTTCCATAGTTAATTCGAACTGAGAGAAGCATCTTGACATTATCCCATACCGCCTTTGCTTGATTGTTGTGATTGATCGACTTGTAGATATCTTTTGGAAGACCTTGAAGTACGATGTTAGAAGCCACGATATCGATCG
Organism: Chrysanthemum lavandulifolium; assembly: GCA_022545495.1. Classification (NCBI taxonomy): domain Eukaryota; kingdom Viridiplantae; phylum Streptophyta; class Magnoliopsida; order Asterales; family Asteraceae; genus Chrysanthemum; species Chrysanthemum lavandulifolium. The sequence goes on along the minus strand of CM040242.1, from coordinate 47,705,443 downwards.
AATCTCTTTTCTCCTTATCATCGAGCTCATCATATGTCTTTGGTGCATCAATTCCATAGATCATTGTTCCATCTTAATTTGTATCAATTAAGTCTCTAGTCGTCTCGACCCAATATGGTCCTTCATCAATGGATTTGAGAATGTTGACTCCATTTTCCTTTCCAAGACAGACAATCGATTCGTTGAGCCCACGAGTCGTAGTCGATTCTGTCAAGCATGGGTGGACGATATCCGAACCGGTTGCTTGAACATCCTCGACCTTGATGGAGATTATTGTAGGGCGTTGGTAGACATGATGACAAATTAAGCGGGATTTTATAACTCTATGATTAAAGCGGAAATAGATTCTTTCACGGTTTTACTAAATCAAGAAAACCGTATTCAAAGGATATTACCCAAGTCGCTAGAAATCTTGAACCAAGTCGCTAACTACTAAGTCGCTATAATCCTAAGTCGCTAACACACGGTCAAGTCGCTATATAACAACTCGCTAAGATACAAGTCGCTAGCAAAATTTTTGACAATTAAGCTAAGATCCAAGTCGCTAAAATGTCAAGTCACTAAATAGCAACTCGCTATGCACCAAATCGCTAACACCAAGTCGCTAACGAACAAAAGTACAAGTCGCTAACGTCCACCAAGTCGCTACCCGATTGGAGAATCCACTAAGTGTCTTGTTTGTCGGCTTGTCTCACTAGACAAGTCGCTAACCCTAACTCGCTCGACTTTCAACTACAACTCGCTACCAAATTGTAAAGCAAGTCGCTACCAAGAAAACTTTTCCGTGGCTCAAGTCGCTAGCATGAAAACACATAAACACCACTTTTCAATCCAAAAACAACCCAACCACTATGATTCAAACCTTCTAAATCAAAACCTAAACACTTGAGATGATTCTAAACACAAAAGTACTACCAAAATCCAAACTTTAACACTAGAAATCAACCAAATGATGCAAAACCACTAAACTTTTCAAACTCAAAAACCACCTAAAACCACTAGAAATCCAAAGATATGTAAGATATGATCTAACCATGGCTCTTGATACCAATTGTAGGTTTTGGATTTCACACACATCAAACCATAACACAAAGTGGGCGTATAAAGGTGAGTTCTAGAGAGAGAAAGTTAGAGGTTTAGGGAACTTAGTGAGAGAAAGAAAAGATCTTATTATGAGCTCAACTCTCTACCTTGGAAGGTAGAGTATTTATAATCTTACAATAAAGCGCCACACAGCGGGTGTGGATCGGGGCATACGGTGTTAAAGACCCGTCCGTCCTCCACGGTATTACTTAACTAAATACTACTTAACTTAAAGAACTACGACTCGAGCTTTAACGATTACATATACTTGAGGTGACCGACTCTTTAATACATGGAATTTCTAATTCCTAACAAGATTAGATTGCATACTAGAGTTTGTTTTAACACTTAGATGCATAATGACCCATCTTATTGCATTTGTAACATTTTACTTTTCTAAGATCAATGTTTGATTTGTTGAAGTTGTTATGAGAGTTTTCTACATCCTTCATCTTTTCCTTAAATTTTCGTGGTTTCTTCCTTGTGAAAATTTATACCTTCCACGTCCACGTCCTCTAAAGTGTTTCCCTCTGTTGTCATGTCGTGTGGACATCAATTTTTCTTGATTGTCCACTTGTTTTCCTTTCTTGAACTGAATCGTTTCTTCATAGGTCTTAAGTCTTCCGATTGCCTCTTCCATTGTCATCGTACTTAGGTCGGAATATTGTTCTATAGATGCGACTATTTGCGAGATACCTATCGGTCTGACATTTAGTAGTTTCGTACTAAGGTTTGATCTTCTATTGTGTATCCTAGACTAGCGACTTTGTTTTAGAGTTGTGATTTTGTGGTAAAGGTGTCGATTGTTTCCTCTTCCTTCATATATAACATCTCAAGTCGGATTTGAGTGCTTGTAGTCTTGCTTGTTGAACTCTGTCTTCGCCAACATGTCTAGTTTTCAAAGCATTCCAAATGTCCTTGCGGTTTTGTGCTTTGTTATTTGAAGTAATTGTTCTTCGGTAAGGCTTGATAAAGGAAAGCAATAGCGGTTTTGTCCTTTTCTTATCGAGTTGAGTCGATTCGATCGGCTCTTTGTTTCTCATAAACCATTAAACCGAGAATGATTTGCATTCAATTGCCCATAATGAGTAATTCGCGGGCTTTAGGATTGGGCATTGAAATTGTGGTGTCTTGGTTGTACTTAGTTCCTTAGTTTTACTTCCTTTCGTCATATCTTAAAGATATTGACAATAAATCTTCAAAAGAATTTTAACACGGTGTGTTTTTAAAGAAATTCTTATTTCTAATGAGCTCTTATGTTTTATTTTCCTTAAAAGGGTATAAAACTCTATAGGTGTAGTTTTAATTAAAAACTATCCTCGGAGATTATATATTCTAAAAAATGAATAACCTAAGGTTAATTACTCCTAAAATTATTCCTAATCGGTATAATAAGCGGTGTAATCACTAGGTTAATATACTATCTAAATTGACAAGATACTAATTTTAAGTAAAGTAACTTATCAAAAATACAATATATATCAAAATTAATATAAAATAAAAGTTGAAAGGGTGGTATTTGTAAAATTTGGAACACGGAGGGTTGATGGTCTAACGATGCCAAAATAAATCCTTTGATGTAGTGTTGCCCTAATTTGGCGCCTCTTTATTAGTGTTTTATTATCTCTTTATTGAGATAGAAACTAAGCGTTCCTCTTTTGAGACTAGTTTCTTACATCTCTTCTTCCGGGATAATTCCGTTCTTCTTCTCTCCAATCGATGGTCGACCGCCTAGATAAGGCAAGGTTGACCGTCCTGTTATTCTCCGGTATGTTGTGTTCTTGGCGTGCATTTATAATCCCACAAGATGAAACTTAGGGTTTCGATGAATTGGGCTAACCGTGAGAGAATTGAATGATTGGAGTTCTAAATTGAGTCGATTGGTGACTCAATTGATGTTCTGGGCTTGATTCCTTAAAGAACAGCGTGTTTGTTCTATGTTGGGAATCGTTTAATTTTCTGCCCTTTTGATGACTTTGTGTTATCGATTTGGTATGGTTTTTTCCTTTGTTTTTAGATCGATTAAATGCGGGTTTTGCAAATGATAAAAAAGGAACCTTTAAATTTGATGATGGTAACTAATCACTTTGTGATTGGTACCTTAGTGATAAAAATGGTTTCTTTTATGAGAACAACACAATAAAATGATTTTCTTGATTATTGTGTTATTTGGATTTGCAAAATTTTTTTTTAGAGACTCGGTGGTTTCGATTCAAGAACATGGTTTGAAAAGATCTTGGTATATGATGATTTAGTTAAAATTTCCAAACACTTTCACGATACCAATTGTTGACCTTAAGCGTTGGATCTATGGTCTATAATGTGGTCAAGATATACCAAAGTAAAATAAGATCAATTGAAAGCGAAATGCTTTAATATTGAATCATCATCATGTTTACAATCTATATGTTCTAAGGTATATATATAAAACGAAAGGGTACAAAAAAATCGTTGTGATGGTTCAATCCATCCAACGAGATATATTGTTTGGTTTGTAACCGTTTATAGCGTCAAAAAGCGCCATAGTTGACTTTTGTCTTTGACTTTTGGGTTGACTGGGTCGATTGGGGTGTTTGACTTGGTTCGATTGGGATTAACCCAATAGCAATAGAGGTAGCTAGCATAACACAAGCATCCTCTTTTGATCTGGGTCATAAATTAGCAAGCGGGTAATGGCTTGGTCCACTACAACCAAAGGTCCATAATCAGTGAACGGCATCTGATCTTCCTAGGTTACTCTTTGCGTGAGTACTTTAAGTTAACAGGCAGTTAATTAACTTATCACATATCTATTGGGACGACCCCTTTTCAAGCTTTATATGGACGACTCATGGTGTATCGGGTGGTTAACGTTGCTTAAGAAGTCCATTGGTGTGGCATCTGTTTTGAGCACTGACCTACCACAAAGGCATCTGATGGTGATATTGTGATGGTTCTATAGCCGTCTTGAACTCTGCAGTTGTATGAATACGTAAACACCCTTGACTAAAACATCATTCTGCACAAAATGGTCACACAAAAGACTGTTGCACACCTTTTGTGTAAATCATATATGATCACATTTACAACTTGGAACTTAGCATATGATTCACATTTGTATGCTTTATATCAGTGCTTCACACGCAAAAAAATTAACCTGTGTCAAGATTTTCTTTGCTTCATCTGCTCTCTCATTCAACACCCCCGAATAAACAAACAAATAAATAAATAAATAAAACTTGCATTTTTGTATTGGCGTCACTTTTATTAACCAAACACCTGTTGGCGAATATTCAGTTGCGCATAAACTGTCGATATGGTCACTTTGAATGACAAAGTTTTTCTCAGCAAGCAACTGGTCCAATTAGGGCTTCGTTAATTGCCACAAATTCTGCTTCAATGCCAATCACCCTTTTAATTTGATATATTATGACTGACGCCATCGACCTTCGAAAGTTAAAGAATGAACTCAAGTGAATGATCAGTTAGTTATATGGAACCATGTTTGTTCTAAACATCAACTGGTATAATGTCACGTTCCAAATGTCCCACAAAAATATACCATATGTATCTTAAGGGTTGAGTTATTAGGATACTGGCTTTTTATTAGGACCTCCTAGTGTTTTTGTTTTTTTTGTTTTTTTTTTTTTTTTTTATTTTATAATTTTGTTTATATCAAAAGCTATAAACACGAAAATCTGCTAAATGTATATATAAAGTTTAATAAACCAACGCTTAAAACCGCGTAAATACGAAACATAAAGCGACAAAAATCTGCGCCAGATTGAAAAATGGTGACAAAAGAATATTCACTATGGATGTATATTCATAAAGAGGTTCCGATAGTAGGACCCATACTTAAAGTTGATTGCAATCTCAACTAAGGCTACCCCAATGAGGGTAAATCGTTGTCGATCGTCCTTGTATTCGATCGATTAGTATGTCGATCGCCCCACCGCAAGACCATGTCGATCGCCTCCCATTTTCACCAATTCGATCGTCCCACCGATCGACAATTCAAAGCTATCCTCTTCTTGTTTCGTTGCAATCCAAAACAAAAAAAAAAAAAAAAAAAGCATTTACCCTATAAATACAACTACAATCTCATCACAAATCTCACAACATCTTACATACTAAAACTCAAAATCTCACAATCATCTCTATCAAAATCTCACAATCCTCTTTATTAAAATGTCTAAGAAAACACCACCAACCAAAGGCGAAAATCCTGTTTGTCACCAAACGTCCTGCATATTTTAACAGGATCCGAATTTCCGGTTAACGGTGTCTCACCAATAATCAATTTCAACCCCCGTTTGAATATCCATCCCAACAAGCTCCACAACAACACCACAACAATCCATTTAGTATGAATCGTCCATTTGTTCCACCGCAACAAAACATCCACTACCAACAACAACAACAAAGCTACTCCCGTCAAGCAACCAATCTATGTATGGGTCACACGAATCGTATACCGTCCAACAATGGATTCATCAACGTCTTCATATTCAAACTATCAAGAATATTCTCCGGTTAACCGTATTAATCTTGAGGGTTTTGATTGATGACCAATTGTACAACAATCCTAATTTTATCTTTGGAACAGGATCGGGTTATCCGCCAAGAGTATCACGGTTCGGTGCGGTTCGCTCATGGATCGTATCACGATTCGATCAACCTTGATGGCGTGAAGAAGAAGAATGTCGAGAAGAGGCGTCACGGTTAAACCAAAGAAACGAGCTACTAAGGCGAAGAAGAATATTTGTCGAGAAAGAAGGCAAGAATGATTCGATGCCTTGGACCAAAGAAGATGAGATCGCCTTGTGCGGCGCTTGGTGTGATGTGTCAGAATAGTGTAATCGAAACAACCAAAATGCTAGAGGATTTTGGTGAAAGTCATTGATTACTTTGAGAAGGAGGTTGGTGCGAGAAGAACGTACAACTCTGCTCGTTACAAAGTGGAAAAATAGGGTTAGTCCTAGAGTTGGTCAATTTTGTGCCATTTACAACAATCTTTGTCGGGAATTACGGAAGTGGTGTGAATGACCTCACCGCTTATACACGAAAGTGTGATGAATACCAAGTAGTGTGTGGTCATCCGTTTGTTTTGGAGCATTGTTGGAAGATTTTGAGGACCATTCGCTTGGAAGGATAATGAGATCTTGGGTTTTTAAGCCAAGATGAGGGACACAAAAAGCAAGGACTTCAACCGACTGGATGTGCACTCGGATGTGCTTCGTTTGTGCCTAATAGACCAAGCGGTCGTGATGCATAAAGAAGAATAAAAGAAATCTTGGTCTTGAAAGATAGGATTATGGAAGGTGTTGCTAGAAGTGGGGCAAGATCAAGTCCGTGGCATTCGAGGCGGAAGAAGGAGGCAGACCGCACTATGGTTTGAAGAAAAGAGCTAGAACAACGGCAAATCGAGTTGAGCTACAAAGACACAAAGAAGCAAGGGAAGACAAAAGGTTGGCACTAGAAGAGCGAAAAAGTTGAATTAGAGGCTCAAAAGAAATATGATGCGGATCTCATGTTCTATTGCACGCCAATCGACCCATCTTTGCCCGCAATAGAGCGCCAAACAATGCGAAACTCAAAGAGGCGATCAAGGCACGCCACAACCTTGAATAAAGTGTTGTAATGTTTTAATAAGTTTCAGAATGGTTTAATTTTATTTGAATTATGTAACGTTTAATTATTAATGAAATTTTATTTTGTGTTAAATGTTTTTTTTTTTTAAAAAAAAAAAAAAAAAAATTGAACTTGGTCGCCTTCTTTGAGGCACCTAATCCCTGAAGGTCGTCGGAGAGAGAAAGGCGGCGTGGCGAGGAAAAAGAGGATTGAATCCCTCATTTGGGCTAGCCTAAGAACTAAAATTCTTACGGTAAAATAAAATGCACAGTCATCATTAGAATGCAGAAATCACATGCACAATCATCATTATCTTATCATATCTTGTCATGCTATATATGGCAAACAAGTATTCTTCATCTATTATCTTATCTTGTCATGCTATATATGGCAAACTACATATTTCTACGGGTTTAAGTTTATTAAATAGTCGTATCTTTTCAAATGTCTAGATATAGATGCACTTGTCTTTTTGCAACCGGTTGGGTAGTGTCTTTTTTTTTTACGTATAGATGTAGTGCATGTCTTTCTCCAATCTACGTGGAACTTGGTCAGCTTGGGTTTGTGTGGCGTGGCAAGTCAATTCGATTTTACTGCGTGGGTGGCCTCACGTGGAAAAAATAAAAAGAAATTAAAAATTTAATTTGGAAAAAAAATTTTAATTTTTTTTTTAAATTTACGTTTTAAAAAAAAAAAAAAAAAAAACCTTCGTTTTAAAAATTTCGTTTTTTAAAAAAAAAACCTTTACGTTTTTTTAGAAAAATTTTAAATTTTTAAATTTTTAAAAAAATTACGTTTTTAAATCGTAAAAAAATTCAAATTTTTTAAAAAATTTACATTTTTTTTAAAAAAATGAAAAATTACACGTTTGGAAATTTTTATAAAAGCGATGAATACTGATGTAGCATCTGAATAACATGTTATTCATACCTCCTTACTCAGGCTCGAGGGAAGATCGGATACACATTATTGGTATGTCGCACCATTATGCCTCATCACCTCTTCAATAACACACTAATAACTAAAACACCATCCCTCATAACACACCACTAACGTACGTTATTGGGTCCACAAAATACCCTAATAAAAATACCCACCCACTCACAATACACACACAACATCACTAATGGCTCGAGCCATTCAATGGGCTTAGGGACCTTTGGCACCAACGGACATGCACATGATATGGTAATAACGTGTTATTGGTTCATCTTGGGATGAATGGCATGTTATCGGTGATCCCATACCGAGTGCTCTTAGCTGCATTACAGGAGAAAAAAGAGGGTGGGTCTTACGCCATTTTAACGTGTAATTTTTCATTTTTTTTGTAAAAACGTAAATTTTTTAAAAATTTAATTTTTTTTCTCGATTTAAAAAACGTAAAGGTTTTTTTTTTTTTTTTTTTTTAAACGTAAATTTTTTAAAAATTTATAATTTTTTTCGATTTAAAGCGTAAATTTTTTAAAGCGTAAAGGTTTTTTTTTTAAGCGTAAATTTTTAAAACCTAAAGGTTTTTTTTTTTTTTTTTTTTAAATGTAAATTTTAAAAAAATAATAAATTTTTTTCCAAATTAAATTTTAATTTTTTTTTATTTTTTCCACGAGGCAAAAATTGACTTGTGCCACGCCACACAAACCCAGTATTTGGGCAAGCCACGTAGATTGGAAAAATGCAGTACTATATCGTTGCGTGAAAAAAATACACTACCTAACAGGGTTGCAAAAAATATCTGATATCTATATCAAGACGTTTGAGAGAAATACTGGCTATTTAATAGCTTAAACCCTATTTCTACGTAAGTGTGCATGTATGTATCGTCACTTCATCATGAAATCTTTGGGCATCAGATCACTGCATTCACATGGATTAACATGGACTTCATTATCATTTCAAATCTCGCTTTTATTTAGCAACTTAGTTTACAATATAGATTTGAATTAACATACTTTTATCTATCAACCAAACTAAGAAAATGTGATTGTCTAGAACAAGAAGTAAAAGAGCTAGGAGTAATGAAACAAATTAAAATTCTCGTGAAGTAAACAATGACTGCATAATGAAGTAATGAGTTGCTAATTGACGATGAACAAGATGCTATATATTCAACGATGAACAAGATGCTATTCTAGATTTTCCAATAAACTACTACCATCAATTTAAGTTGTAGCGATCAACGAACTGACGAGCTATACTTCATTATCACTTTTAAGCAAAATACTAAACCAAAGCGCGACATTGATCATGTTTGTTCATCAAATGTAAAAGTTTTGTTGATACTTTATTAAAAGAAATTGAACATCACATGTCTTGATTATTTGAGAAATGCTAAACAAAGTTTTATTCTTATCAAGGATTCTATATCTGATAAGTATGCATTAACATTATGAAGGTGACAAATGCCATTGAAAGTTCACTTTAATCTTAATCCCTAACCATTTAAAAACAAGTGAGAAGCATAAGGTATAGTAATAACAAATGTGGCGTTATTCTCAACGCCACATCATACACCTCTCAATGGAACTCACCAATAACTAAAACACTCTCCTCATAACAGCATTACTAACACGTTATTGGTCCCACAAAAATCCCTAAAAAATACCCACCACCACAATACAAAAAACAAAACAAAAAGCAACCAAACATCGCGAATGGCTTGAGCCATTGGAATATTTCAATCATTTTAATTCACCAATGACACCAGTAGTGGTATGGTTTAATTTCAGCGATGGCGTGAAAAACGAGCGGCTGGCGACGTTAAAAACTCCTCATACCTCGTGGCTCTAATCTAGAGTGAATTTGACATGTGAATGGCAACTGAAGATTAAACAAAAAAGACTATTTTTATTATCAGAAAAAGACATAAGAGTGACCAGTTAGGACTACTCATTGATAAAGACACTACTTAGCCTCAAACCCCACCCATCCTGGAACTAACTAACGCCTCATACAATTCCTCCAGTTGACACTGCAGAAATCATGTCGTACATCTTTGTGTCGTTCCTCCAAGAGACAATGATAGCTGCTAAAAAAACTCACCTCTAATGTGCTTTAATGAATTCTTAGTATTTAGGTATCGTTTCGTCTGAGTGGGTGGTCTTTGTGAAAAAAGTGGTCCACCTCAAGATTTTTTAATGGCACAGACCACTTTTGGCTATGGCACCAAAACCACCCTCCCTAGTATAACACCAGCTTTTGTGATGCCGTTGTACATTTTTTTTTAAATAAAACAATATATATATAACTAAAATTTAATTTCATTAATAAAAAACATATTACATAAAAAAATACATTAAATACGTAAAATAAAAGTTTGACGTAAACATAAAAGTAAACTAGTTTTGGGATAATATAAATCTACCCGAGACCCGAATATTATCATTAACCTCTTAATACGCTAAATTTCAACCCAAGTTATCATTAAACAAAAACAAATTAGGATAAAAATTGCCAAACAAAAAACAAAAAGATTCAGCCCAACTAAATAGATAAAATTATTGCACAGTCCAAGCCCAGTTAATAATTACCCTAGATTGTTTTCATTCATTCTATATAATACTTAATCCCCTACGTCGGTGCATTTGAAAATAGTTTTCCCCTGGGTCGGTGCATTTGAAAATACTTTCTGACGTTCCGGTTGAATTTAAAATTGTTTCTAATGATAATAAAAATTTTAATGGGCTTATGAGTATACCAGGAATAGGCCCACTTTTTAGCTCACGTTGGGCTGGGGAATAAACGCCTGACTCATATATGTCGTTTGGTTATCTTGGTGCCATCTGTTACCTTCTGCTCAGGGTTTGCAATTCTTCTAGATCTCATCACTCCAGTGGCTTCTTAGATCTGCATGCAGGTGTTTTTGATTGTTAGGTATGTCTTTTGTTGTTATAAACTTTACAAACTTTTGTGGATTCTTCTGTTCATGTTCTTATGCGTTTTGTATTTGCTGACATGGTTGTTTTTGCATGAATAACATCAAATTTCACTCCAAAAGTTGTGGAATACAATCTTTGCTACTTATATTTCTCTATTGTGTTTTCTAACTTTATATATACTTTAAGTTTGAAAATTATGAAGATAAAAACTAGACCATGCAAAAGAGTTAACGTGATAGATGTAGCGGCAGATTTAATTGTCGTCGGATCAAATGCCTCTCAGTATCGATAGTTCGCAAACTTACGGCATGCTACATGTGCGATATAGATGTTAGTAATATGTGCATTTGGGAGGAAGCAGTAGTAGCGGTCTTTAATGGGATTTTCAACCCAATGTTTACGTGATGGCGCTACTGGTATGCTACTACACATGATCATACTTTCGCGGTGGATAGTGAGCGCCGGTGTGCACGATGTTGTTCACGATAATGGTATTGAGCGCCAGCGTTCTGCACGTCACGGATGCGTGGGTAAAGAGAAACTTCGCATTCTGAGTGTTCGGACCCGTTAAAGGCGAGGGTGATTTCAGTAGACCTGACAGGACATGTTGGGTTAAAGAGAAGGTTGGGGTTTGAAAATTTATTGGATGGTATACAGAACGGTAATCGAAATGTGGGTGAGGGAAAAACCGTGGACGTCCGAACACCTAATCCCATTATTATTGCAGCAAGTTCCCGTTTTGTTCGTTCACCGGTTACTCATGTTGTGTCAGAAACCTTCAACAAGAGTTATGATATACCTCCCATACCTTGCATGTGGATTGGTGCTCTAGCGGTGACTCTTTGGCGAGAAAGTCGTAATGTACGTTCTTCGTGCATTCTTACCAACCTTCGTTGCCTCCCGAAAAAGTTTTCACCGTGGATACTACAAAGCCGATCGCTAAGGGTTTTCAACTTACGGTATTGTGACTAACGATTTTTATTTTGCTATTCCTTTGAAATTTTTTCACACATATGATGGAAATTGATGATTGATATTGCGAGGGCTGTTGCGCTCCAGTCATTCTTGATTTTCGGACAAATAGTATGCACTACGGTACACCGTTTCTTCATCAAAGTTTTAGCCGATACGATTGTCGACTTCCACATCAAGGAAGCGGCGTGACACGATCTCGCCAATCGGTTGTGCTCACCTTTGATAACGTCACTAACACTGTTGTGATACCTCTACTAAAATTGATACAACATCCGTACAAGTGAGTCTTTGAAGGTTTATGTCGTGGTATGTTTATATGTCACCGAATTTTTTATTCACAATAACAACAATTGTTGGTATGAGTGCTAATAGCGTTTGTCATCTTTGTGCTAACGGTCTAATTTAGGCGAATCCACGTCTCCATCTGTTTGACCACGCGTGTGGGCCTTACACTATTTGGCGGACAAAGGTACTCTACCTTTCATTTGCATCTTATGAATAATTATGTAATCGGACATTTAGGAGCCTAAACCCGTGCTATTATGGTCATTGTAGGTGCATAACGTTTACGAGGTTCCGGCGGTTGCTAAAAGCCAACTCATTACGATCGATGTCCGTTTCGTTCTTGAAGAGGTTGTCCGCATACTACTTGCCGCCTACCTTTGATTTTCCGGTCTTCAATAATTATGAGCGTATCTTTACTATAGCATTATTCCTTATTTTCTCCTCAAACTTATTACGATATATGTTCATTGCACTTATTACTGAGTCCAAGAAAGAATATCATAGATTTAGACGATGCGAGTGTGTGTGCCATAATTGCAAGGCCGATTTTGGCGGGAAGAAAAGCTCGATTACTCTACTCGACTTGGGCGCTTTATAATATTTGTTGCCTCAAGGCGAGGTTAAATTGTTCACGCCACGATTATCCACATGTTATTCATCGCCTATATTCGGCGCCACTTCCTCGAAAACATCGAGCCTACAACCAAATGTTTGCCATGACTTCATTTGGCGCTAATATTGACGAGTCCATTAATAACGGGAGGGACCTTATGTCTTTAAAATATCCGGACGGATATACCATACGATTAGCGCCTTTGTCTGGCCGGGAAAGATCCTAGATTTTGCGACTATATATATACGATACAGGAAATGAGGTCGGTAATAGATTGGCACACTTTACCAGTACTTCCAACACAAAGCTCAGGCCTGATATTGTTCGTGCGTTAGTGAATTTCTTGGATGAAAATAATGCACTAATACAGTTGTTCAGAACAGCCAGGGATAAACTACAGCAAAACCCGATCCCGGACTTTAAGGTAAGGCTTTTTAGTGTTGCAAGGGGTTCACAGTACGATGTTCCGACCGCAGATACTATAGGTGCTATTGTATTTGATGATACTATGGAGACAGAGGCAGATTTTGATGTGGTTATAGAGACTCATTCTGGCGACCCACAACGCATTAATAAGCTGCATGCAACCTATATGTCAGCTCAGTTTCCGCTCCTTTTTGTATATGGTGAACATGGGTATCACCTTGGCCTTAGATACATAAACGTCCGATGATTTCAACTTGGAGGAAAGAAAATGTCAATGAAATCGTTTTATGCTTACCGGTGCACGATAGGGCGGGTTATTATAATCTTTAACCGTATGGTAGACTATTCCAACAATATGTAGTGACGGGCGTCTTGTAGTATCGAACAAAGCCGAATGGATTGGGTGCGTACTCATCAAAGCGGACATAAGAGGAGATTATTTCATTTGGCTTATACGATGCAATAAATAGAGGGGCGTTGATGGATCGACGTTGGTTCGTAATTATCTTACCTCATCTTTCACCGGTGGTCCAAGATACATGTATAGCCATTATCTTGACGCATTAGCTATCTCGTCGTGGACACGGAATCCTTCTTTTTATCACGTTCACGTGTAACACACTGCCGTAAATAGAAGAGTACATGGAAATGTACCACCCTTCGCTACCGATAGACTGGGGCGTAGTGGATCGAATTTTCGAGCGTAAAATTCATGATCGATAAAGTATGTGCGTGATTCTAGACTCTTCGCTCAAGAAATGCGGTACATATTTCATGCCTTCGGTTCAACATTTATAGAATCAATTATCTGTACAATATAGGGGTTACAAGCCTTTTTAAACGTATGTATGCGTTTGAGATCTTTAACAAATATTTCATCAAAATGGAGTTTTGTTTGCACATCTTGATGTCTTGACTCATTTTTTCCTCTTTCATGCTTTTACGGTGTTATATACGGTCGAGTTCGGAAAAGAGGGCTTCCGCATTGTCATATGTTACTATGGATCGCCCGTCTTTATTAACTCCATGATGGCGGTGAAGTAGATAGATATATTAGTGCGAAATTCACGATCCTCAACATGATCCCGAGGGTTTAGGGTAATATCGTAATTCATGGTTCATGGTCCATGTGTAGCGCTTTTCCAGTAGCCGCATGTATGCGAATAGAGCAGGTTGTAAGAAATATTTTCCAAAGAATATTGCACGTCCACGTTTATTGACAACTCGGGATCGTGCATTATCGTAGAAGGGATGTTGAAATCAATCAAGTGCGTCGAGGGTAAGGCGGACAACGCATCGTTGTCCCATATAATCGCACTCTATGTATGGTATTTTACGCACATATAAATGTTGAGTATTGTGGGTGGACAATCTTGATCAAATATCATTCAAGTATATTTCTAAAGGAATCGACCGCATCGTTGCTCGAATAAGCGGTGCAAACATATCGTCGAAATACTTTATCTGAAGCGTCTACATCAAGCGTTCCTACTCGGTGACCGGTTGATGAAATAAAGAATTTTGTGGACGCTAGATATATCGAACCTCGCGAGGCGTCTTTGGAGAATTTTGGGTTTGACATACATGACCGCGATCCAATGGTTCAAATTCTTGCAAAAGGCATTTGGAAAATATCACGAGAGGTCGTTTTCGAGGCGGCAAGCGGTACAATCAGTTCTAAATAATCCAGGTCACGGAAAATGGCCGGAATGGTTAGCGTTTACGAGTCCTTTTTAATCGTAGGCACTTAACATATTTGGAATTCCCTCAGAGTTTGTGTGGTCCGTAAGTGATAAGTGTTGGTCTCCTAGGCGGGACTTGAATAAACCGTTGATTGGAAGACTCACCCACGTACATCCAAAGAATGGGATTTATTTTATCAGCAGTTACTACTATGTCACCAACGGGTTGCGGATCGTTATTTGGAATTAAATACAGGTTGACGGCTATACTTATAATACCAATCGAGCTGCATGTGAAGCTATGGGTCTACTACAAGATGATCAGGAATGGATAATAGCACGCAAGAATCTTGATCACAAAGAATCGCATCACAGCTTAGGTCATTGTTTTCTCAAATTCTATTATTCACTGATGTTTCAAATCCAGTAACTTTGTGGCACATGTTTTGGAGGCCAATGTCAGAAGATATTCCAAGAGTATTATCGGAACTATTAGGCATACACCGTTTATTTGTGAATGATACAGAATTACAAGGTGGCATGTCATATGAGTTGCAGGTGTTGTTAGCTACGCATGGGAAATCTCTAAAAGATTTTGGCCTGCCTATACCACCGCCAGACTTGCTTACAATTTTCAACAACAGAGCAGTAATGGAAGAAAAAAACTATGACTATGCAGAAATGGAATCGAAGCGGCGATTAATACCACGGTGAACCAAGCTCAAAGGGCCGTATTTGATATGATTATCGAAGCGATTGTCTCACACAAGCAAGAGCTGGTCTTTGTCTATGGTCACGGAGGAACTGGAAAAACTTTTACGTGGAAAGCTATAATCACTACAAAGGCGCGCATTGAGGGAAAATAGTTCTTGCGGTTGCATCGTCGGTATAACCGTTGTTGCTACCTTCGGTGAAGCGCACATTCAAGGTTCAAGATACCCTCCAACTAACGGATGAATCGGTTTGCACGATTAAGAAGAATACTCGGCTTGCCGAGCTCCCTGAAACAGATCGCACTAATAATATGGGATGAGGCCCCAATGAATGAAAGAAGGTGTTTGAGCGGTGGCGTAACACTTAGGGCGCCGACACACCAACTTGCCTGTTGGTGGGAAACCAATCATGTTAGGTGGGGACTTTAGCGAGCGTTGCCGATTAAAAAGGTGCCTCTAAAGAAGTTATAATTGCAACGTCAATAGTGCAATCTTACCTATGGCCATATTTTAAAATATTCTTTTTGTCAGAAAATATGAGACTTCATAGATCCTGGATGACAACTACGGAAAGACAAGAAACTGAATACTTTTCACAATGGTTGCTAAATATAGGAAATGGCAACATTGGTCAATGTGACACAGAGGATCCAGAGAATACAAAGTGGAGTACAGAGATCTGGAGAGGTCTTGTTTTCACCAAATAACGACGGTTTGTTGCGACTAATTAATTTTATATACGACCACGCATCAATGCATGCACCAACAACGGCGTTCCAACAAAAGGCAATTGTCTGCCCCAAAAATGAAACAGCAGATCTCATAAACGATCGCGTACTCCAAACGGTTCCAGGAAGCTCAAAGTTTTATACAAGTGTCGATGATGCTGTGCCTATTAGTAACGATGGCGGCGCAACAGAATTACTGTATCCTGTGGAATACCTGAATTCAATGAGATTCCCAGGCATACCCCCGCATAGGCTTCAACTTAAAGAGGGAGTCCCGATCATGCTACTGCGTAATTTAAACCTGCTTGGAGGACTGTGTAATGGAACACGCATGATAGTTACTCAATTACTTAACCGAGTGGTGGAAGGCAAAATTATTACGGGTACAAGAATAGGCGAAAAAGTGTTCCTCCCAAGAATTATATTAACTGTGAAAGAGGAGAAAATGCCATTTATATTCAAGCGAAAACAATTTCCTCTTAAGCCATGCTACGCGATGACGATCAATAAAAGTCAAGGACAATCATTTGGAAAAATAGGCGTGTATTTGCTCGAGCCTATATTCGGTCATGGGAAGCGTATGTAGCTTTATCTAGAGCTACATCACCCAAAGGTCTTAAAGTTGTCATAGGAAACCACCCGGATAAACCTTTTAACAAAGACGAAAAATATAGTCTACAGAGTTTCTCAACCAAATTATGGTACGTCGGGTTACATAATTTTTCTTGCGACCTTTGTTACTACGGTGTACAAAATATGTCAAGACAGATGCTTAATCGTACATTATTTGTTGTCACTCTTACACTCTGCAACACACGTTTATGACATCGGTGACTTTAGACATAATATTCACAATACATCTGTTCTCATTATTTATGATATAGATTCACTGATAGTTACATACCTCATGACATAGATGCACAACAAATAAATTCTTGCATACTACCAGTTTCTATAATTGTAATATTATTTTCATAAAATGTTTCCAACCTTTTAAGCTGACTTAAATCATGTGCACGCCAATAATTGAAGACTCATCCAATGGTTTAGTTAATTACCAATAACATAGACCGACACGTGCACATATGACTTTCCGTACCCTTTGTGCAAACGATTGTCGCACTTTTCATACACTCTTTGTAAAGTACACGTGAATCTTTCTAACAGTTAAAAGTATGTGCAGGTTACTACTTAAACAGTTTCAGTAATTTGAAATGTCAAAGAAGCACATGAAGAGGTTCAGCACGGAGGAAGTTTCTATACAATCCGGTATAAAGGCAAATGCCTAAGAAGAGAATCTCACCGGGCACAGTTCGACCGAAGGCGCCTTATTGACCCAAAGGATAAAGGCAAACTTCCTATGGTTAAACAGACTTTAAACATCACGACATAATAGCGACCGACCCAAGTAAATCCTAGAAGTCGAGTGTATCGTAAATGGATCGCAAGAAATGTCCTGACCTACTCCAACCGGTTTATGCTTCATACTACTTGATCGAGAGGTAATGTCCTATTTCAAATCATAAAAATATATACAACCATGTTACTAATCATGAGAACGTTTGTCGATACTGAGACGCAAGCAAGCAAATGTGGAAGCACGAGATATTAAGCAGTTTGAATCAAGTATGGAGCTAAACTCATGTTATAGAATTTCTGAGTTCGGGTCAAAGACAATGAAACCTGCAACGCACCTTAAAAATGACACAACGCTCCTTTTGGAAAGCTCACGTTAGTGCATCGGATCCCCGACTTACGATTCGCCAAACATTACTTTGACTTATTTGCTATAATGAGCTTGGGCGCTACGCCAACCGAGAATCGATTCTAACATGTAAAAAATAAATTTCATGCAAAATTAATAAAACACAGGTAACATAATATTTGGATACGTGTACAGACTATATTGGTATTATTCGGAACGTTAGCAGAATCAAAGAATTTGGAAATGCAACAGCAAACGCAACACTCAGGAAGAACATACAAATCCAGAACCTCAAGTAAGCACTGACTCTTAATTTAAAAATAACCATGACACTAATATAACGTAATTGAAAATGCTTCGTTTTCTTATTAGCGGAACCAACATTACCTTAAGTTTATGGAACGAGATGGCTGTCAGATTTGAAATAGATGTTGCTACGCAATTAGAGCAGCCGATCATAATAGCTGTGAGTTCCTGTATAGTCAAAACCTTTGGCGGAACTTTGCAACTTTTAGGAAGCACTGCCACAAGCTATTACCTCAACCCAGATATACCAGAGGCAAACCATATACGTGGCATGTAAGTGCAGCAGCCATAACACCACGACGCTGATACTAATTTCTAAATATCAATCTATAGACTGACAAACTTTATATGCAGATATAATGAGTTACTCGGACTTATTATGCGGCGTTTGCACCACCCAAAGAACAAGCAAACCTGACAATCCAAAGATACAACCACCGTTGACAATCGCTGAGCTTATGCAAATAACTCCCAGCAATGTTATGGTAATATATACACACTCACGCCATTGATTAAAATATTTTATAACGTCAAAATTGTTCTAAAAGCAAAGAAGGAGAGACTTTACCATCGAAGGCGTTATAACAAAGATAGAAGAAAATATGGAATGGTACATGAGCGGATGCAAGGTCCGCAATGTAAACATTGAAGACAAACGTCCTCATTGGCATTGTGAACAATCTATGATGAGACTAACTCAAATTACAGTGCGTAATGGTTTTCTACAATTTACAAACATGATTAGCACCTATAAATATAATGATTCATAAGTCTTAATTCTTTCCATGCTTACGCTATTGTTTGAGCGTAGTTGCGAGCGTGATGTGAAGTATTGTTATCGGTTGTTTCATTCCGTGCCCATTCACTTTTACGCCTTTGCATAGAAGTGGTCGATTACATATCGGATAGAAACCCCTACATCCTGCCTCCGATAATCAGAGACTTAGAGAATACAAAACACCGTTTCAAGGTACATTTCGGAACAGGGAGCCGTAAAGGATTACCAAGGCTAATTCTAGACCACGCTGACGATCCAGCACCACCATTACTCCCATAAATTGAAACTGAAGGCAGCTCTTCAACCGCACCAATCGCTGAAGAACACGTTCCTATCACCGAACTCCCGACAGAAACCTTAACCCCACCCCCATCATCGGCAGATGCTCCGGAAAAAAAATCCGAACCACTACACGTTGGGAATTATGAAAACTACCGATCGCCAAGCATAAACCACGATTCTCGCCAAGCATCCGTCGAAGAGATTCTCATCGAAGAAGAATGGATTCGCAAGCTATACTTCAACCAGGTGTTAAAGGCACTTTGTGTTGTCTGCTGAAAGTGGGAACCACGTGGAGAGATAAGCTCGGTTTAGAGTAAAAGTCACTGTATGTATAGGTTGGCGCCGTATTATGTAGAGCTTATCAGAATAAACAATATGATTAACAAAACAATATGATTAGTTGCATGCTTGTCTAGAAGCATGCTTGGTCTATGTTAGTTTTAGGAGCGTAATATGTCAACGCTCATTAGGGTTTCTTGCCTATATAAGAAGCCATAGTAGTATGTAATAGATAAGTTTTTCTGAAGTCTTTCAAGTCTTGTAAACTATCCGAAACATAGAGTTTCTATAATCAAAAGATCCATAGAGGATCAAAGAGTTCTTAGTTACTATAACTTGTATTTATCTTCCGCTACAAAATACGAGTTGTAGAGATCTTCTATTAGTTTGCTTGTGATTACATAGGCAACACTAACGATCTCCGAGTGCTTAGATCTATCAAGGTCTCTGTTTCTATCAACTACCCTTAACAACAACCAGTGTCAAAAAACAACTGTTCCAACCATTACCAGAAGACGAAAACAAACGGGAAGCCAAAAAGCCAAAGACAGATTAAATGGGAAGAAACTACACCCAGTTCAGCAACTAAAAAATGTTTTGTATAACGGCTGTATAAATGCTGTGGAAACAGTTTGCAGAAAGTTGTAGGAACTTATAAATCAATAACCTACAACAGGTATATATATGTACATAGATGTAGCAGATACCTATCAGTAGAACATAGCCAACCTCACATTTTGGGAAACTCTGTAAGACGTGTATTATGTGGTTGCAAAAATATATATAAATCTATCGTTGTGGTATCTGAATGCCACAACAATTTTGAGATGCTATAATACAGATTACCTTACTCATCCTAATATTTCTGTGAGCGTCCAGAACAGGTTTCAAAAGTTATAAATTATAAAAGTTAATTGTAAAAATGATCACAAGTATATAAGAATGGTCAAAGATAATCACAAAAAAAAAATAAAAAAAAATTGCGTCCTGAATCAACTGAAAACAACAGTCTACAACATCTAGGTACATTACATCAGTAATAATGACTGAACAAAACTGCGTCGCAAATAAATCATACCGGGAAGATAATAGAAACATTCAAACACAGCCACCATATATTTAAGTAACTATTAAAACAAACACAACAAGAATTGACCAAGAACTAAACCACTCACGGATACTACGAAAAAGATAAACAGAAATCAAATAAAGAATTCAGGGATCCCACAACGAGCAAAGTCGTTCGTCCAACCATTGATATACGCAATCTAAAATAACTGCTAAAAACCTTAATTACAACATCAACAAAGGAATGTAATAACCGTACATGGCCTTCAACACGCACTGGTAATGTCGATATGTCGTCATAGGACAGACCTTCTAACAAACCAAACAAAAAAAACAACGATAGCACAATCACAGCGTAATAAAAAAACTACATAAAACAACCATAAGTTAACCATTATAACTTTTCATTCATAAAATATATTTACAAGTGCTTCAAGTGAATGGGTACACTATAACCAACAAAACAAAACTGTAACCCATCACAGATTACATAAACCCATTGACTGTACATATGTTAAACATCCTAATATAATACCAAGACATTTATACCAACAAGTTGACTAACGATAGACCAACATTACTATCAACCTAAAAAGACTTAACAACAAACAAACGAGCCCAGAAATACACTAACCATCCGAGACCCCCTCCTCCAACTCCATGAACACTGCATGCTTCTCCTTCTCAGCTATACCATCACGAATAGTATCAATTAAAACATTAAGAGCGAGGACGGTATGACGATCAACACGTTTAAGCTCCACCAACCCTTCCAAACCGGCAACAGCTTTTTCATTCGAAGGACCAAAAGACCGAGTCTCAACAGTCGTTTGCTCACGTTTGCGAAGTTTCCCAATTAATTGATTACGCTCTCCCTCCATCCGAGCCACAAAATTACGGTCCTCACACACTTCACTGCTAAACAAGAACTTATAAGCAGTCGCCAGATCATCTGAACCAGCGACGACCATGATTTCTTCGACATTAGGTTTCCTCGCCATATGGGAATACACAATGAAGAAAACTAGATCTAACCACATCATCTACCTAAAGATACTTTTATAAATTTAAAAAAAATAAAACCTAATAAGAAAATAGGCCCATTATAGTTATAGAAGGCCCATCATAGTTAAAAAAAACCCGACCAAAGTAAAAGTGACCCAAAAAAACAAACGGAATTAACACATTCAATTAAAATCAAAGTACACTTACGTAGTAATTACTTCTCTTCTTAAAAAACGGTTACATTACACTTATTCAGATCACCCCAAAAAAAGAAAACAAACCAATGAAAGCGGTAACCGTTACGATCAACACCTCTGTGCCAAACCTAAATAAGTAAAAAAAAACCCACAAATATCTACCGGCAAAAAACTCACATTTTCCAAACCGTAAAAAATTAGAAACAAAATAGCTGTACCGAGTAATTTACCATTTGTTAAAAAAATCTCATAATAACACATAATAAAAATGCTTCACAAACTCTAAACGAAATTTTAATAATATCACCAAAAAAAAAAAAAAAATTGATATAACATACGTTACTATAAACATCCCTTATACCTTAGGAAAAGCATTGCCAAATACACCATGATTAAACAAAATTTTATTTTAGCCAAAAAATTATATATATATAGTTGATAAAAAATATATATATATTTCTAAACGTCTTGCCATAGCGCGAGGGTAACTCAACTCGTTCTCTTTAGTCCTGTACTAAAAACACACGCAGCCATACTCCCATCTTCATCCTCTCTACCTTCTTCCTTCCTCTTAAACCTGCAAAAAAAAAACAAAGAGAGAGAGAGAAAAAAAAACATCACACAAACACATCACAACACACAAACACAAACAAAAACAAAAGAGAAACAAACCCACCAAAACCAAAACAAACAAACCAAAAAAAAAAAACCTTTGGCGTGATGATTTGGTGGCCTTGGCCAGTTACTTACCAAATTGACCCGGTGTGGGTTGTCGTGCCATATCTTCTTACTGAGCACAATGGCTGAGAGCCACCACCTTTGTACCGGGCCTCTTAAAAGAAAAACTAATAATGAATATTATGTTAAATAATTTTAAAAATGAATACTTTGTTAAATACTTTTTTAAAATTCCATGGCCAACTAAAAACTCCTATTTTGCTCATCATAAAGTGACGTTGTATTCATCGATACTTGCACATCAGCTTGTATACGAGCCGTTCTCCAATGTCAAATATTCGGCTCAAATGTTAAAACAAAATACATTAAAAATGTCAATTAAGGTTATTCAAACTTAAAATTATGTCAAAGTAAACACATGTATTGATTCTAATGCATCAAGACTTATCGTGTAAGTAAACACATGTATTCATCCTAATACATAAAGACTTATCACCAAGCCATCAAGGCTTGGTGAATCAGTAATATTTTGTTCATAATAAAATATGGGGTGACTAGGTGAGCTTTGATATTATCTAGTGTTTTACGGAGTGAATTTTGGTCCCGGTAATTGCTAACGTTAACTCGTTAAGTATTTAAATCACGAATTTTAAAACCTGGTGTCGTAAAAATATAAAATTTGTAGGAAATGTTAAAACTTATCAATATACTCTATAAAAGTATATTAAATGAGTGATAAGTTTAACGGAGTGTTTAAACGTTTTTAAACCTAAAATCGTAGGTTAAATATGCTTAAAGCGTAAAACGTACGAAGTTTACGTAAAAATAGAAAAAGTGAAATGTGATATATCAAATATGATTATAATGATCCTAAAAGGCTTATAATGGGTAGACTGAGCCTAGGTTAGTGTCGGTTGGTATTAAATGTACGTTAAGTCTAAAATCGGAAATGTTAAATAATCAAGGGGTGATTTTATGGTCAAAGGGGGAGGGAAATAAGTTGACTTTTTTCTAAAAATGTAAAAGTATCTAAACGTCTTAGAAAATGCGGTGGAGGTATAGGTCAAGTCTGTGTATAAGTAAAAATGCTTAAAACGCGAGTTTAGTCTCGTAAAACACACGGTCTATTTGGTAACATTATGATGTAGGCTAAATAACAAGATAACACAAATCGAGCCTGTTGATTCACACAAATACCAGGATTGATTCTTCCAATAACCGTTGATTCGATCGAATGCCGACTATTAAGATTCTTAGCAAAATAACTGCCAAAAATAGACTTTTGATATTTCTTTGAACTGATTATTCTACATTACAAAGGAACTCTTAAATAAGGCTACAAAACAGAAATGGGCCCTAAAAGACAAACGGACTGAAAGTTATTGCATAAACAAAGTCCAAAAAACCCGAAAAAACACTAAAATACAAATAACTCATAAAACAGAGTGTTTCAGGGCTCGAAAGTTCTGTAAACCAGCATATTATGTTTACCACAACGTGGTCCTTGTTTCAAGCTTCGATTTGACTGGTCATTCGCCTAAAACGGAGCCCCGTAGCCCAAGTTATGCCCATTTTAGTGAGGCCCCTTTTGTCACGCGATCTTGGGCCTCCAGAAACATAATAGCCTATTCATCAATACTTGGGCCCACATCATTCCCCCCTGGGTAGACAAAATTCTCCCTCGAATTCACAGCAAGATCATCATCAGAAGAATCACCATGGTAAGGCAACAAGTGTTTCACATTAAACACATCTGAACATCGGATATGGCTCGGTAACTTCAAATGGTAAGCATTGGAGTTAATTTTGTCAACAATTTCCAATGGGCCAATTTTCTTAGCGGACAATTTATTATACTCACCAACCGAGAAACGATCCTTAGTTAAAACAGCCCATACAAAGTTACCTACTTCAAAATCCACATGCCTCCGCTTTTGATCAGCATCTTGCTTGTACTTTGAGTTAGCTCGAACCAAGTTGTCATGAACAACTTTATGAACTTCATGTAACCCTTCAACAAAATCCTTCACTTTCTTTGGAATAGAACCAGAAATAGGAAGAGACATTAAATCAAGAGGTCCACGTGGTTGAGTAAAATAAACCACCCAGAATGGACTAAACCCAGTGTTCGATTAACAACATGAGTATGAGCAAGCTCGACTGACATAACCGATCCCATTCCTTCACATGATCACCTACTAAACACCTCAACAGTTACCAAGAGATCAGTTAACAACTTCAGCCTGCCCATTAGTTTGGGGATGATAAGCACTACTAAAATTGAGTTGAGTATTCACTATCTTCCACAAACTATGCCAAAAATGACTTAGAAACCGAGTGTCATGATCAGAAACAATAGATGAAGGCAAACCATGTAAATCGTGAAAGAAAAGTTGGGCCACATTAACTACATATGTTGTCTTCTTGCAAGCAATAAAGTGTACCATCTTAGAGAAATGATCAACAACAACAAATATTGAGTCATTACCCCTTTGAGTACGAGGTAACCCCAACACAAAATCCATGCTCATATCGACCCATGGCTGCAAAGGAACCGCTAAAGGCACATAGAGTCCCGCATTAGTAGTTGTACCCTTTGAAACTTGGCAAATACGACACCGCTTGACATGGGCTATGTTTGGCAAAAGTAGCGGCGAAGAAATGAGCTATGTAGGAGAGTGAGCGATGGCAAAGTAGCGATGGCTTTTTTGAAATAAAAATGTTTGGTAACATAGATGTAGCTGTTTTTATATAAATGTAAAATTACGTAAAAGGACATATACATATTTCAATAGAAAATTCTCTAAATAAATAACAAAGTTACTTTTACATGCTGGACATTTCATAATACTGTTCTACACAAGTAATGTATTACCGAAGACGTGCATTCCATATTGAAGTAACAATATCATTGCGAATCTATTTCATCTCGATAGATGTTGCACTATAAATATCAGCATTATTTGTATCTGGGCCACGTACGTCACGAAGTTCATCACCTCCCATGTAATCTAGATGTTGTTCAAATGTTGTGAACATCGTGTCTTCTTTGTCATTATTACGAATGTAATTGTGCAAGGCGAATGCGGCCGTAATTATATCGAGTTGAGTTTTCACACTGTATTTAGGCATTTTATCGAGTATCTTCCATCGTTTTTTCAATATTCCAAATGATCTCTCAATTGCACTTCGTAGAGACGAATGGGAACGATTAAAACTTTATTGCATGTTATTAGGCGGCTCATTTTCAAATTGTGACTTATGGTATCTGGTCTTTGGATATGGAACCAAATATCCTTTTTTATCCGGATATCCTTTATCCACTAAATAATCTTACCTGCTTATAACATAAAAATTAGTGCATTTGAAAATGTATAAGACAATATAATAGGCAATTAAATTTACCTTCGGGTGGTTTTGGAAAGTTCATTGATGGATTGTTAATGGCACTGAGAAATACACGTGTGTCATGTGCAGAACCCTCCCATCCAACTGATATAAAGGTAAACCATAAATCAAAGTCACACGTTGCCATCACATTGAAAGTAGGTACCCCTTTTCTACCTATGTAAGGCACTTGTTCGCTCTCTGGGATGCACGCCCCTATGTGCGTGCCATCAATAGAACCGATGCAATCCTACAAAAAATATAAGATAATCATGATATGGGATGAAAATCGTAAAAATTAGAAGAAAAAAAATCATCCAAATACCTTAAAGTATGGCATGTATCTGTTATCATTCATTATTTTAAGAGGTGTTTCTTGAAAGGTTGGATCCTTTAGCTTAATCATCTCACGGGCTAGACCATGATAACCTTTGGATCTAGCAGTTATCGCCTCTAGAACTTCATGAAACGCTCTCATTGATAGTCTCTCGGAGCGTTAAAAGCGCTCACTAACATCCTGTTTGACACCCCTAACGCAAGTGTGTATACAAATATTCCACCTTCTCAACAATCGTCATTCTATCACTCGAATTTAATCCGTAACTTGATTCTAGTTCCCCACATAGTTTTAAAAACACATTTGAATGCATTCTAAAAGCATTCACGGAACGGATAGGATTACCATTTAATACCTCATTCATCCAAGCTTCTCCTGTTAGAGATGACGTCATGCATGGTTCCTTGAACATATACTTATAGTAGTATGCAGCAACAATATTAGACGAGGACCATGACTTCATAAGTAGCGTACACAATCATATTTTCTTTTTTTTCTCTATTCTCTCGGTATCCATATTGATTGCGTTCACCTATACAAGACAAAGAATATGTAAAATACAAAATTAACAAATAACATCTCGTGGTTTGTTCATATATCAAGTCATAAAATAACATAAAAAAGATAAAATCGATCAACAAATTAAATTACATTCAAAATTAACAATAAAACAATTTTTTTTATTTAAATACTTCACTAACCATGCAAAATAACATAAACTATCCGAATAAAACAAAACATAACAAAATAAAAACAGACTGTCCATATCATAAATCATTGGCCACATAGAAAAGAAAAGTTTATTCGCATCGATCTTGCTTATGTTGCAACCATTTTAGCCTATAATCATCACTTTGCATAGTCAAAAATAATTCCCGTATGACAGCATCTTTAAACAAATCCATAGCAAGATAACAAAGACTATCATCTGACATCATTCCACCATATATCATGCCATTTAGGACACTCATACACCTACTAGCACTATACGGATCTTCTTTATTAACAGCAGAAGCATCAGACTCTAAAATTTCTATAAGACGATCTTGTTTCTCATTTTGTTTAACCATGAACTCTTTAAACATTCTTGATCCTGTCGAGTCCCTCCCTTTCCGCTTCATTTGAACATTTTTTGGTTTCATTGTTAATTTAGTAGACTTGTTTACTTGTTTAGAAACTCCAATTTGGCTTGATGTTGGGATTCTTTAGATGGGGTTTTGTTCTAAATGGTTTAAAATTTTCATTTTCCTACACAATAAATAATACACGATTACAATTTAAAATAATTAGAATGTGATGTTGAAATCTTCCACTTTAAATGAATAAAAGAAATTTTACCTCAATTTTTTGGTCCCCCCAAGCATCGGAACAATTGAGTTTCCCGGTACTTTCATCCCAACCTAGACCAGTTTCTCCATTTTTCAAGGTCTTCCAAAGGGTATATTGTCTTTTCATCCCATCATACTTGCTCTTTAATGATTTTTTGCTATTGAATTTGATGTTATGCATTTTCTCAAACTCATGCTGAAGTTGTATCCATTTAAAATCACAATTTCGGCCCTTCTTATTTTGTTATGCGTTTAAGAAATCACACAAGTTTAAGACAGATTGTTCCGTTCAATCATAAGCTTTCGCGGTTTCATTAGTTGGGGCCATCTAGAAAGAAGAAACACACGTGTAGCTTTTAGTACGTTACCTCTTTGCGACTAATATTTTGTGTTTTCATCCTGTAAACTATTCATACAATGCAAACTAATGTGTCTAAGCATAAGCACTAATGTATTACAAACCCAATCGGTAACCAACACAGCAACATCATCTTATAAACTATGTGCCAACATCATCTAACCTAATGTGCTCACCAACACAGCAACATCATCTTATAACCTATTACAGTATGTTGTACGGGTCTAGTAAAGTATAAAAGTAATAGTAACAAAATAGTGAGCAACAAATATAGAAAACGGGCTTGCTAGTTTGTTAATCTACTGATGAAGATAATTGACTTGTCCAAAATTTCTCCTTAGGTCTTAAGTCTTAACACTTTAGTTAAAGACTTGATTTTAGTTAAAACAATGACTATTGATAAATTAGTCTATACAAATTAGTTAAAGACTTTTTTTTAATCAGTTTATATAAATTAGTCACTGATAATTATATCCCACATTTAGGATTACTCAATGGATTATGATGACAATGATGCTCAAGACCAAATTCTTCACTTAGTTGGTGAAGGAAGTGACAAAGGCTATCCTGCAGTACGTCCATACACTCTTCCTAAACTTGATTTGACAATAGACTACATGGACATTTAAGGTTCGACAAGACATTCTAGAATGAGTACAAAGACAAGACATTAACCTACTAAATTAACAAGTCATTAGAGGTGTCAAAATGTGCCTAAAAGCAAAAAGATGGGCTAAATGGGCGTAATTTTAAAAGATTTGGGCACATTTAGCCCCATCTTTTTTTTTGAAATGGGCACATATAGCCCATTGAATACTTAAATGGGCACTAACGGACACTTTTTTTTTTCTCAATTTTAGAACATTACGATCGTTTTAAAGATTTTTTTATATAATATCTTTAAATATTTTTAATATAAATAAGATATTACGTTTAAGGAATTTATTTTTTCGTTTAGGCCTTTTATTGCGATTTGTATAATATGTGCCTGTTTGCCTGCGCCTGTTTAGCGTCTGCGTTTGCTAAGCCCATGCCCATTCTAGCTGTGCCTGTTTTAGCCATGCCCGCCCGCCTACCCGCCTGCTTTGCCACCTCTACAAGTCATTCTAGAATGAGTACAAAGACAAGACATTAAAACAATGATTATTGATAACAAGTCATTCTAGAATGAGTACAAAGACAAGACATTAACCTAATGAATTAACATATTAACCTACTGACTCACTTGTTAAAAAAAAAAAAAAAACTACTGAATCACATGCATGTCATTTTGCATTAAACAAAACAAGTTATTGGATCATACACGTACTAACTTGTGATCACAATATTGTGTTGGAAAAAGGAATAAAAAAGGATGGTAAACTTGTTACGGCAAAACTTGTTACAACAACTAAGAGAGAAAAATTTGACAGAATATTAATAACGTGGTATTAGGGTTTTTAATAGGGATGGGGGAAGGGGTATATTAGTCATTGAATATATCCACAACTTTTGTAAAATAATTGCGAACACCAAAAAGTTGGGAAAATAACATTTCTAAAAAGCGCTACAACTCATTGCTCTTTTGCCAAACAACAACAAAAATCAAAAGCTCATTGCTCACCGCTCATCGTCCCAAAAAGCTCCGCGGCAAACATAGCCTAAGTCACTCACTTGTATATTTAATGCCTTAAGTTAATTATAGCAACTAATGATATAATTAATGATGATTTATTATTTTTGTGAAGCATTTTAATATTAATTAATAATTATATTAAATACATTAATAAACATATATTTTATGTATACGTGTGTGCCTCGATAAACTTACGTATTTTTAGCCGTATAATTATTAAGTATGCAAGGAATATATATCAACAACTTTACATAATTTTAAGTTTGAATAACCTTGACTGGCCTCTTAACCTTTTAATGTATTACTGTTTCAATATTTGAGCTAAATATTTGACAATGAAGAACGGCTCAGATACAAGTCGATGTCAAGTATTGACAAATACAACGTAACTTTATGATGAGTAACAATAGGTTATGTCTTGTTGGCCCAATGATCCACCAAGACGTAACTATTTTACTGTTATAAAGTTATGTCGTGTTGTCGATACCTACATCGACTTGTATACGAGGCGATCTCAATGTCAAATATTCGACTCAAACATTGAAACAATATACGATAAAAGGTTAAGAGGTTAACGTTATTCAAACTTAAATTTAAATATGAGATTACGTTGTTGGTGACGTGGTGAGTTAATTCTTATAGGTGATGGATGAAAGTAAATGGTTAATATATGACTCACTTGTTTCAAGAAATTAAAAGTGATTTAATCGATGCATCTGTTTTGGCGGAGTAAAAATTTGAATTAGGCTGTAATTACGAGTACTATTAGAGTATGATTAGGGCCCGTTTGGTTTGTAATTAGGTTTAGGATTAGGATTTGAATTTGGATTTAAAATTGAGTTAGGATTTGGATTTAGATTTGATGGGAGAGAGAGAAAATATATTATGAGATAAATAAATAATTATTTATAATTTATAAATTATTTAAAATTAAATTTTATTATTTTAAAAGGACAATAAAAAGAAAATATGTGATTCATATACAAACATGGCCCACTTGTGAAGTGATTTACATGAAAACCCAGCTTACCACCTAAGATTCTCGTATAGCAAATATTATGGCTTCAGCCCCAATCCCTGGGCCCACCTTTATGTTCCAAACAACATATTTTGACATTCAGACTTAAACCAATTAGAAAACCCGTAAACCAAACGCATCCTAAATATTTTGGAAGCATTCCGTGGGTTATTACTAGCCTGGTGAATAACAATTGTCAGATTAGAATCTATCTTAATTACGTCAATCTTTTTGAGGAAATCTTTGAAATTTGTCGGCATGGGAAGAGGCTCTATTTTCTTAAGTAGTACGGTACTACTATAATACAGTAACTTTTTTAGTTACCACATTTTAGGGGTTAAACGGTGGGTGTCGGTGATTCAAGAGTATAAATGACCAGGTGTACAAATTTTATTTGACATAAAATAATAAGACTAACTAAACAATTTATGTAACACGACACTGTGCATAAAACATTGATGTGTTTTCTGGTAACCCCTTTGGTCCACCTGACCACCCATGTGGTTAGATATAGTAGCTACTTCGTTAAAATGAAGCATAACAAATGGTTGAAAGTCCTAACACATGTTATAATAACATTATTTTAGGTACAAGCATATGCGAAGGCAAAAAGAGGAAACGATATGAATGCAAGAGCCATGTGGGAGGACATTATGCATGATTTAATCAAGGTCCTGTTACCGTAGACAGCAGAAGCACATGGTGCTTGAATTCTATCTTGTTGTTATAGTGAATTTCACAATAAAGGAAAGTATCGAAAACAACAGTCTAAATGAAAGCAAAATGTCTCAAAGCGTATTAAATATGATCTAAATCAAGCACCACAAGCGTGTAAAGGAGATTCAGAGTTAGATCATCATACCCACAACAACCACTATTTAAGCAGACACAATTAAAATTCAACATATTATCGATTACTCGATTGGTTAACTCGGATCCTCCCGTAAGCAATCGGTGACATAATGTGATTAATGTCAAGTAAACGAACTACGGTTTAGGGGTGTTTGTTTGGCATATATAGTCAAACTTATGACTTATTTGGTTTGGTCTTATGTTTCATAAGCTCACTTTTTGTGGCTTATTTTGAAACTTTTCGCTATATATATACTTATTATGTCATAATAAGCTTATACAAGCCAAAAGTTGCAAAATAAGACAACAAAAAGTGAGCTGGCTAAAATGTCAAAAACCAAATAAACCATAAGCCGACTATAAACGAAAAAAACACCCCTAACAACATATGTATTGTCCAAGTAAGAGGTGTATAGGTCATAACCAATGACTAAATTTTGAGATAAAACACCAACTACTTATACTCGGCTCATTGTGCCTCTGATTCCATCTTTGTTTCAATAGTTAGCGTTCAATTCATTTCCTAACAATAACTCGTAACCCGAGAGTAATCGATGTTCGGTTTCAAGTAGTACCGTAACTAACAATCTAACACGGTTGCTTATTATTTCTTCTTGCTCGCTTAATTTTTAAGTAAAATAAGCGGTTTCTATTACTGAAGTTGCTTATTACAAAGTGCTTATTTTAAAATAAGCAATCCCAACACTAATAAGAGAATGAAATATATACATCGGATACATAGCATAAAAGTAGCAAAAATATATACATCTTCCACACGCGATTTTTGGATATTTAAGTGTAATTGGATTAACTTGTTTGACCAATTTCATCATAATAAGATATCATTTAGGCTTCGGTGCGGAGTGCACACCTACTTGAATTTATTATGATATTAGGCGAAGCCCTAAGGACGGAAGTCCGGGCGGCGCCCGTGGTAGCGAGGTCAGTGGCGGCCGCTCAGTCAAGGCGCGCAGGTGGTCGAAAATTCTCGAAAATTAATTTTTCGTAAATTGAGGGACCTGAATTGACAAGTTGAAACCTTGAAAGCGCCTTTGGCGATTACCGTTCCATAGATATATATCGTTTTTATTTGGTCGTTATTTTTCTCTCGGTTCACAAAATCTCATACAAAACATACAGAAAATTCTCAATCTCGAATTGTATCCGATTGAATAATTCGGAGAACCATCGAATTGATTCAATCGAAAGTGTTCACACGCCTTTCGTAGATTTAAACATATCCGATTGTGTTCGTTACTATTTATCCCTATGGATTTTTATGCTTTTATCTCTAAATTTCAAAAAGCATCATGCCAAACTTATTTCGCTAGTTTCACGATTCGTTATATCAATTTACTTTTCGTTAGTACCACATTTCATCGTGCCAAACTTATTTCGCTTAAACCATTAGAGCTTATCTGACAAGTTGTGTTATCGGTTTATTCTAGTGCTACAACACATTGTACTCCAAAATCGAGATCTCCAACTATATTCGGTCGGACCGAATCCTACCACTTCCTAACGTGAAACGGCAATATAACTACTAATAATCAAACGTATCATTCTTATACTTGCCCTTTACAGATACAACTAACCTAAATTAGTAATGAAAATACTCACATTACAATCGGTATCGAGACGAGACCTCAAATACGGTAAAAACTTAAGTTAGGCGTATCATCAAACACTTTATATGCATCAGATTTAACTAATTTAATAATTAATTTGAGTTAGGTATATCATCAAACACATTATATGCAACAATTAACACAACTAACAACAGCATTTTTAGAGCTCAAATTCAACGAAACTACACTTTTAAATTTCAGTTCATGAAGTAATTTCAGTTCATGAAGTAAATACTTGAGCAAGTTTGTTAAGCGCAGGTTAATCGGGGGTGTTTGGCTTCCATTATCTGAGCGGTTTGTTAATCGGGGTGTTTGTTAATGAGGGGTGTTTGAGCGGTTTGTTGTTTGAAGGGAATTAAAAAAAGATTTTTATAAAAAGAGATAAAAACTGAAACTATAATAACTTTCATATACTATTTATTCACACATATTGGTTAAGAATTTTATAGTGTGAATTCATGATAAAAAGATAAATTTAGTTACATATTTTTATCTATTTATAACTTCTTAAAAGTAGATAAAACATAGAATTTTTATTCGCTTTTTCCCAGTATTTTAAAACCCGAGTTGAACCATAAACAAGTTGGGTGACCGGAAAGCATTTCTAAGCGAAAAACCCGGTTACCGTGACCCAGTGGCTCGGCCGGTTCAATTAGAAAACCAAATTTTAGACATTGCATATTTTAAAGTAGTAAATATACCCGAATTTGTTAATCGAGGGTGTTTGTTAATTGAGGGGTGTTTGAGCGGTTCGAAGGGAATTAAAAAAAGATTTTTGTAAAAGGATAGAAAAATTGAACACCGGAAGCTGAATATAATGTAAAATTGTGGCTTAGAAGAGCAAATGGACGCTAGAGTAATATAATGTAAACTTAACACATTTTGAAATTTTTTATTTACATATATATTTCTGTCTATCTATATGACAATATAATGTAAAATTGTAGTTAAACCTAAATATTTACTTGCGCTTCTTAAAAATTGTAGATAAAACAAAGAATTTTTATTCACTTTTTTTGTAGTGTCAGTGAAATTAGGGCTGAACAAAGGTCCAAAACCGAATCTACCCGACAAAAACCGAAATGACTCGAGAACCGACTTCATGAAAAACATGAACCGAAATCGGTTCGGTTCGATTTAGGTGTGTTTTGTCGGTTTTGGTTCGAACCGACCCGACCCAAAACTGAAAATAGGAAAAACATGAAACCGAGAGTGAACCGAAGGGTTGTCGAGTCGGCTCGGTTTTTGTCGGTTTTATCGATCCGGTTCATTTTGGGTCGTCCATGCTGTGAAATTATACCTTTGCCTACACTTATTAAAAAGTGTAGGTAAAAATTTAGACATTTACTTTCTCTTTTATATAAGTGTAAATACAATAATACTTTTACTAATACTTTTCAAAAAGTGTAAGGTAAATTTATAGTTTTGCAAACACTTTTTAAAAGTGTGGGTAAAACACTAAACTTGTATTTATACTTTTTAAAAAGTGTAGGTAAAACTTCTTATCTTCTCACACTTTTTCTAAAGTGTAAGCAAAACTTACATTTCTGCTTACACTTTTCACTATGTATGAATAAAACTCAAACTATGCTCACACTTTCTTAAAAAGGTGTAAGGATATGTGAAGTTTTGCTCACACTTATTACATGTGTCATTATAAAAAGTGTTACTAAAAGACCTTTTTCTTTTAGTGTAGTACTACAAAAGCCAACAATTCAAAACCCGATCCTTTGACCCATACAACGTTCTCACCAGCCCAAATGAAACCATTTTATGGTTAAAAGAGTGAATTTGCCACTTTAGAAATAAAAAAGAGTAAGTTTGCCACTCATTTTTTAAACCATCCTTGTTTGCCACTAAATTATATAACAAATGTGTATTTGCCATTATTTTTTATCAATTGTTTATTTTTGGTACTTAGTGAGAATATTTTGTTACGTATAAGCAAAATCCCGTTAACTACTTGTTAACCCAGAATTATGCAATAGCAATATTGGCTAAAGAAGTAAACTTTACGAACAAAAAGAGTACCACTATGCTAGTACAATTTGATAATTTAAGTGCATTTGGCTATGCAAGAGTTTAATGAAAGGGTTAGTCTAACCAAGCACCCTATCTTTTTTTATATCACTTTGCAACATTCAAATTTGCAGCCAACATGATATAATGAGCTAATAATCTGAGCCTAATCGATAAGTTTTTTACCTCTTGTGTGTTAAATGATGAACTAGACATGATTGTTGTTTGTGGTGTTGTTGCTTGTTGTGGTTGGTGGAATTTGCTAGTTGGTGTTGTTGTTTTCTTGCTAGTTTGTGTTGTTGCTTGTTGCTGGTTGGTGTTGTTGCTTTCTTGTGGCATTATAAGGCTGAAATGCCTGCAGTTTGAGAATCTTGTTTACTTTCTTGTGAACTTTTGCAGTTTGGGAATCTTACTTACCACTTGCACATTGAAAACGGGTTTGTGCTTGGCTAGTAGAAAATGGGGTGCTTGGTTAGACTATCCCTTTGAGAATCCTGTTGTGACTTGTGCAGTTTTGAGCTTGTTAGACTTGTGCAGTTTTGAACTTGTGAGGCTTGAGTACATTTTGATAATATGTGAACTTGTGACTTGTGCAGTTTGATAATCTTGTGACTTGTGCAGTTTTGAATTTGTGAGACTTGTGAGGCGATGATGATAACCGAAACCGAATAGACGGTAAAGTGAGATTTTTATCTCACTTTGCAACCTTCGAATTTGAGCCTTAAAATTTTCCAAGGCGATGATGATAACCGAAACTGAATGGACGATAAAGTGAAATAAAATCTCACTTTGCAACCTTCGAATCTGAGCCTCAAAAATTTTCCGACTATGTTTTTTTAAAAAGTTATAAAGCGTAAAAAAAAAAAAAAAAAAAAAAAAAAAAAAAACATTTTATAAAACTAAAAGTTATAAAAGTTACAAAAGCATAAACTTTATAACACTAAAAGTTATAAAAGTTACAAAAAAACTTGTAAAAACATTTTATAAAACTAAAAAGTTATAAAGCGCCACAAGACCCAACTACCCCAAAAACACAACTCTTTTAAGACTTTCCTTGCGGAAATCAAGAAAAACAGTCTTTGAAAAATTCTAAACGCCCCAATTGCCCAACTTTATTACCCCAAATGCCCCACTTTTTTTCACTTCTCAAATGCCCCATGGGCAACTCTCCCAACCGAATATTTGGGCAACTATCTTAAATACATGACATGTGTCCCATTTTGTGGGCAACCTTGACTTTATCTAGACAAGTGTACTAAAGTTTCAGTTAAGCAAGTGACTTTGACTTTTAATGTCAAGAATCGACAATTTTGTCTTTTAGCCAAAAAGTAATGCCTTTTTTATTATTAAAAAGTACATAAATATTGGGCAACTGGGTCCCACAAGGTTGTACTTTGGGCAACTTATGATGTATTAAGTGTTGAATGTATTGAAGGTATAAAAATTTTTTAAAAAAGGTATAAGTAGTTTAACCTTTATACCTTTATACATTTATACATTTATACATTTATACAGAGAGAAAAACTTCCTCAACACACTTCTTATTTGAAACCACCACATCGCCACCACACAGTTCCTCAACACAATCTTCCTCAACACAATTCTCAAGAAGAGCGAACACATTGTCCGATCACATCGGCAAGACATCGGCACTACATCGTCCGATCTAATGTCTATCGAAAAACTTTTAGGGCTAGGGTAAGTAATTTTACGATTTTCATCTATTGATTTATGGTTTTCTTAATTTATGTTTTCGCTAGTTTAGGGTTTCGATAATTTATGGTTTCGCTAATTTAGGTTAACTTTAACGTAATTGTTCTTGTTTGATTTTGGGTTTCGATATTTTAGGTTAACTTATTGGGTGATTAATTGTTTCGTAAGATAACCGTAACCTATGGGTGATTAATTGTTCTTGTGGTTTTAGTGATTTGTTGCTACTTATTAAGTTTGACAAACCACTGTAAGATAAGTGGTAGTAAGTGAATAAAGCACTCTAATGATGGTGCAAACTTGTTGGGTTAACGAAACAAAATACACAGAAAATTAAATTGCGACACAACTAAATATAATCCGGGTGATCCCAAGTTTGAGAGTTGTTAGAGTCGTAACCATCGTCGTAAAGATACTCGTAGCAACCTTCAAATCTGGCCATCCCACTCTGCATACAATGCATTGAATTCTCGTCGTCCAGCAGCTTCCTCCATCTCTAACAAAGACTTCTTCATCTTGGAGCATAAGTCGCCCTTTCGCTTCCATCTCTAACAAGACTTGTCTTTCTCGCTATCTCCCATTCTTCTTCCTCCTTAATAGCACCTCCTCCATTTCTATTAAAAGTTGTTCTTCATCAATTTGTTGGCCAAAGTGTTTTTGTTCCTAAACTGCTGGTCAAGTCTTTTGTTATGGAAACAGCCCGAAATTGTTGGTCAAGTCTTTGTAGACATTTTTGATAGAATTTTGTAACCTATTTAGCAACACCACTTGAATTTAAATTCACACATATAAGGTGGGTAAGTTTGAAAATTTATTACCCGAATATGTCAATAAATGTGGTGCAGTGGAACCTCTCCCATATACTTGACATGGGCCCACATTGTAGTTACTTACCGATTTATTGGGCAACGCTTGCTTATTTATTGCCAATGTGTGTTTCGAAGGAAGGTTTGAAATGTATTTTGTATTTAGTACATGCAAGAGGTCGTGATGATGATTATCTTATTTGATATGCAAATGATATGATTTACCGTATGTTGGCATGGCAATTTTAATACATTATTTTGCAGACCACGGCGGTTATATCCTCGATGTTTTGTGTTTAACAAACCTTTACAGATCCGAGCCTTGCTAATGCATATAAATAGAAACTCTCGATTGGTATACTCACATAGATGATTAACATCTTCCGTCAATCATGTTTCATTGCGGCCGGCAATCCATGGCAACACATTATGTATATATGTCGTTAATTGGTAAGAGGTCGTGATGAGAAGTATCTTATTAAATCATTCAAATGATGCGATATTCCGCTTCATGGCGCGGCAATTCTATACTATTGCAACCATGACGGTTGTATCCTCGATGTTATGTAATCTATTGATTTATATGATCCGAGCCTCCGATTATGTTACGAAACTAACACATGAATGATCAAAGATGGATCTACGGCACCACCGTATTATATTACGAAACCCTTTTGAATATGGTGTCGCTCATCCATGTTTGATTATTAACCATCGCTTGCGACCATGGCGGTTATATCTTAGATGGAGGCACGTTAATCAATGCGATAGTTTGTTTATTATAATCAGACTTTGTTGATTGAATGGCATGTCGACCGGGATAATTTGTGTGAATCATAAATCAACCTAGATCCGACATGCTATTCAATCACCAAACCCGATTGCACGTGAACAAACAAGTATATGGAGGAGTTTTAGACCAATGTCAAAGCCGATCGCTGCCCATG
Source organism: Chrysanthemum lavandulifolium (assembly GCA_022545495.1). NCBI lineage: Eukaryota > Viridiplantae > Streptophyta > Magnoliopsida > Asterales > Asteraceae > Chrysanthemum > Chrysanthemum lavandulifolium. The sequence goes on along the minus strand of CM040242.1, from coordinate 47,667,150 downwards.
GGCCATTTAGGAAGTTAATTTTTCATATCTTGATATGATCACTTTATATTATCTTGATATTTTGTTATCGATGATGAGGTAGAATGGTGGTTCAAAGGGTTTAGCTTACTCTCGAGTTCATAATCGTGTGGGTGTTTTAGTGTGTAATTTTGGTGTGAAACTCTTTGTCACTATGTCGAAAGAGAGGTCGAGATGATAAGAAAAGAGATGTCAAGGTCATGGTAAGGATAGTGGTGGAATGGTGGCGAGAGATATGAAAGGGTTTGTGAGGTGCCTCATTAACCCCATTTCACTGCACTATTCTAGCACTATCATTACAAACCCTTTCATCTCTTCTTATCATATCTCGCTCTCTCTCTCGACACACATATAGAGTTTGACACCAAAATTAGACACTAACATCACATACACAGCTATGAACTCGAGAGGAAGCTAAACCCTTTGCACCACCTTTCTAGCCTTAAATATTCACCCTCATCATCGTGTAACCGAACAATAAATTGTCTTTACATATCATAATATTTCCAAGAATTTGCAATGAGTGTCATATAATTGTTATAGATCGTTGATAGATTTTTATAAAAATTAGTTTATATATGTAAAGGAGTTACTTAACAAAGAAGGAAAGGATATGATATACTTGTGGATTGAAAGTCAAGTTGAAAGTAAGAATGTGGCCATACGCAACTTCATACATTCAAATTGTCTTTGAATATCTAAATGATCACGATAGTGTGTAATGTTCATGACACGCCACACTTCATGATTATCCAACCGAAATGCTTTTCTAGAATCAACGAATGTAGAAAGGACGTTGGTACTTTGAGCTTCCTCGAAAACCCATTCCTATGTCACCGCATAGCAATGGGTTTTGACATGGCAATGGGATTTCGAGTGGAGGGTCAAAGTACTAACGCTTATCCACTTGTTTATAACATATTGACAATCAACTATGTTAACCAACTCCTTTACATAGGTAATTGTTTGAAGTAGTTGGATCCGAGCCTTGTTAATGCATATTACATTGCACACTCGCTTTTTACAGATCCGAGCCTTGAAGTTTATATGAGTTTATATTTGATATACTTTATATACTATTGCTAGGTTTTTAAAAGTTTAAATAGTTGTGTATTATTGGCCCATTGTTTATTTGGTGTGAGTATGATAGTAATGTTTCATTTGTTAAATATGATCGCAGTATCAGGAAGTCAGTATACGTTTTTTTATTGATTGTAGTTTTCGTAAGATACTTGTTAATTATTGTTAACTGTTTTTTATTATTTTTTTTCTTAGGAATACGAAGCCAATGTCATTGTAAGGAGCAAATTGAAATACTTTCCAATAATTAAAGAAAAGTTGAATCATACTAGAAAGAAATTGTTTAGGACAACCTGTTTTGGAGGGTGGCTGGATATGTTCTTCTTTGACCATGAACCACATTTGTTAGATTATGTTTTACAAAAACAGGGTTTCGTGGATAAAACAAGCTATGACATGCCCCTTATATATACTGTTGATGGTCGTTGTCTACATTTTGGTCGACCGGAGTTTTCTCTTATAACAGGCTTTCGTTTTGGGACAGCAAGTTTTGATTTATATAGTTCAGGGGATTTAACATTTAAGTTGAGGGTATTTCCAAAAAATTAGGGTAAAACTTTCCAACTTAGATCTTGTTGGTGTTATTGAGGATGAAGAGTTGTTCGTAAATTAACCGATGAAGACGCATCCGTGTGTGTCTATTGTTATCGTTAGAGGTTATTTTTATGGGTCGCTTATTGGTTGAAGAGTGGATGATTCACTCCTTCGCTTGGTCGAAGACCTAGAAGCATGGAATTCCTTTCCATGGGGAGCACATTTGGAGGCACTTGTACGACCGTGATACTAGACGTTGTATCAAACCAAGTGGGAACACCTAAAGGGTCCGAAAGAGACCGAAGTATGTTCCCACATACACGGTTGCTGGATTTGTTTGGGCATTCAAGGTTAATCCTATTTATATTATCTTTTCTTAGTATTATTATTGAACCCAATGTATGAGAGTAATGCATCTTTATTATTGTAGATATGGATTCTTGAGTCGTTTGAAAGAAGCAGTCGTTGGTGGAATAAAGTCCCAGATGTCATACCAAGGGCAGTAGCGTGGTCAAGGAAAGTAATGTTTACAAGATCGCATTATGGATTGCTATTTGGCAAGGTAAAACACATGCATTAGACGAGCACCAGTCGGATAGTCCAATGCAATTTAATTTCCTTGTTGTTGATGATGTTATTTAGGACTCGAAGATAATTTATGATCTGAAACCAACATTAGACGAGCACCAGTCGGAGTGGTATAGTCAATTTACGGAATTTTACCTGCACTACATACCAAGGACTCTTCCAACAAAATTACCGCATGATTACGATGTGTATCTACAGAAGTTGGTCACGCACGGAAACGTGGTAGGACGAAAAAAGTATTTACCGATTGTGTCAGGTATGCATCAAGAGTCTTCAATGTAAATCACCTCAAGGATTGTGTCATTCAAGAGTTGAATTCTCGTGTTTTCAAACTCGAGGCTATTATTCGTAATTTGCTAGTCAAGGTTAAATAATAATTATACGCTTATATTAGAATTATTCTTAAGGATAATACCCTTTATTACCTTGTAGGTCCTTGCAAGTGAAAGAACTTCTGGATTTCGGCACGCCAGATTCATCCAAGTATTATCTTTATTTCTTTGAAAGAACTATCCGTTTTTTTTACAATGCACTTTATTTCGCTTACAGGATAAATTGGACTTTACTGCATCCTTTTCCCACCTCAGCTATGAGTTTCGAGAGCAAGTAAATCGTGAATTCCACGAGTTGGTTGACTCTCTTATTTCTAGCATTCGTTCAGAGCCGGCAGATTGTGATGATGAGGATGATGTAGTTCTGGTAATGTGATATCCAAATGTACACTTTTGCCATACTGTATTAAATGTATTTTAAATGCATCACCTGTTACTCAGGAGTATCTGTTGGAAGAGGAATTAAGGTTGAGGAAAGAAGAGGAAGAACGGTGGAGGATGGAAGAACAAAAGATGATGGAAAAGGATTTTCTAATGGCTATGATAGAGGAGAAGAATCGCAGGTTGCAAAAGGCAAAGTTGTTGAAGATTGAGAAGGAAAAGAAAAAGAGGTCTATAGCTTTCTATAATTCGCACCATTGAAAAGAGCCAAGGCGTATATAACACCGACATGAGGAGTAAAAAGATGGCGCCGAGTCGTCAGACATCGGTCAAAAGATTTGTGGAATCAAAATAATCGAACACATGGGTGCCGGATCCGATATGACCGCACAGCTTAAAAATGTTAAACCTTGGTTGAGGTATTAAAACAACTTTTAATATATATTTTTTTAAAACTGCTTTTAATTTACGTGTGTAGGTTCTTTCCAAGGAACAAGGCTATCGACAAAGTACATCTTACTGATGAGTACGACGAATTTCTTGGAAAGCAGGGGCCCCTTCGATGTATGTTTCCTTGGTCCAAAGAAGTTCGTGTGGATCGGAGATTTTGGGAATCCTTAGTGTGTTTAGACCCTCCTAAGAAAGGTTGGCTTATGGACGAGGTAACAACACACATATCTTTCACCCGATGGTATATTCATTTGATATTGTTGCTTTTATACCCTAATCAATTTTTATTGTTGCTTTATAGCACATAGAGTTGCTGGTGGAATACATGTTGCATTTCGCACCGATGGCGCTGATTGGGCTATGGTAATCGTGATACTTTGTTCAGCTGCTATTACAAGACTCCATCCCCATTTGGTATGTTAATGGGGAAAAGTACAAACACCAATGGGTTGATGTTGAACAGGTAATAGTTGTGTTCATGGCTTTATACATATATTGTTATGTGTTTTGTAAAACTGGCCTTTTGTGTTATACGGCAGGTTTATATGCCTATCAATGAAAAGGATAAACATTGGTTTCTGGCTCGATTCCATATTAGGACGGGGGTTGTAACATTTTACGACAGTGGCTATAAGCCTGAAGCTGAGTGGCGTCCTTGGTACAAGAAGATGCGTGCATGTTTACAGGTACCATTGCTTATAAGTTCTTAATTGATAAATGTTTGTCAATACAACAAAGTTAACAAACTAGTTATTGACTAACAAACTAGTTATTGACTAAGTTGCCTATCAGACTTTAAAAAGGAACAACATTTTTGTAACTAGTAGTTACAAACAAACTAGTTCTTGACTAAGTTGCCCATGCGTCATAGTTGCCCAACTATAATTAATTATGTAACATACACTTTCAAGTGTTTATGAACCAGTCCCTTGTACTTGATCATTAATTTGATGGTAGTATTAAGCACAAGTCAACTCTTTAAACCGAACTTAACTGCTTAACCATTTAATACATGTACTATTTCTTAAATGCATATCTTATGGGTTGGTCCCTAGATATGAATGCTCTAATTGTTCTATTTATAATACTCTTACAGTTTAATAGTTGCCCACAAATTTCTTGTGAAACTTGCCCATCTTAACTGATCTCACAGTTGCCCACAAAAATTTCACGATGTCTGACAACATTCCACTTGAAGTTCAAATGGACATAGTTAATAGGCTCTCAGTGAGGTGTGTGGCTCAATGCCGCAGTGTCTGCAAGGCTTGGAAGTCTTGCATAGACAACATGCATTTCACCGTCCGCTTTGGTGTTCGAATCACTCCACCGCCATACGCTTTGATGTACAAGCAGAGGTTTAAAGGTTACGTGGGTTTGGTAAATCAACATTTTGACTTGCACCTCTCTCCTCAAACATTTCATTTTTCGACGCCAAACCAATTGGTCGGTCACATGGAGTTTGGGGTTTTACCTATGGACCAATTGTCCGTGATACCATGGCGGTCGTTGGAACCCTTCCATCAACCGATCACCGCCACGCTTGTCCCTATGTTTTGACATCACAGAGTATGAAAACGCTTTATCGCTTTTTTGGGATTCGCCCGACAATTTTGATCCGACCTTCCTCAAAATTTCATACCCATTCAATCAAACACACCATGCACTGCTTTTAATTTTCACCTTCTCCTCTAAACAATGGACGGTGTTAGATCGCATTGCTTGCTTCCGAACACAATCGGATCAAAAAGCAAGTCAAGCTAATGTTGGGGTCACATCTATTGGTGTGGTTATCAACGGTTGTATGCTAACGATGGTAGCACATTCCACGCCTATTTGATTGTGTCTTTTGACTTGCTCACCAACCGCTTCCAAGTCCCGGACATACCGCCGAATTAATAGGCAACCTTCCTTTACCGCTCTATGTTTCAAACATACGAGACAACCTGGTCGCTTCGGGAAACATTCAAGGGATGTCGCCTGCTTTCTATATGGGTTTTATCGGTTGGGGTGGTAGGATTGCATCTCGCTACGCCTTCTTAGCATTACCACCCCAATAGCACTCAAATTAATCGGTTTTGACGACAACGACGACCTCAGAATTGAAATTGGAAACCAGAAGGATTTAACGCAACCATTGTACTATACAAGCTTGCTACTGGGAACTTCCAGACTTGGGCATCGAGGGGGATGTTGGGTCCTTTATGTTCAAACCGTTACGTGAATCACTTATTTTGCAGACTCATCGTGATATGGCGGTTTATTAGGATGTCTTGTTTCATTGTAGTTTGGTGTAGTTTATGTTTTTAGTGTTTGCCGTAGCTTCAGTGTGTCAGATGCAAACATTTAAGTTGTTATGTATTGTGCTAAGTTGGTATGTAAAATAACAAAATATGTATGGATGTATAAATTTAAGTTGTTATGTATTGTGTTAAGTTGGTATGTAAAATAACAAAATTTGTTTGGATGTATATACAGGCTGGACTACCAATAGTTCTAGACAAAGCCAGTGTCTTCCATAAGAAAGGTATAAATCCGACAACATATGCAAGTACCTTCAAGAATGCACCCAACGCTCCGCATCGGGGACTCGCTTGGTGATTGTGGTATCCGGTATGCATATTCTTATACTGATCGTCACATGGGAAGTCATTAGCCGTCGATAACCCCGCATGTGCCGCCTTGCATATCGTGAGCATATGTCTAATTTTTTTAAAACACGTAGTATGTGTTTGGTAGACATGTTGTTGTCAATGTTGGTTGTAATTGTAACTGCTTGTAACAAGGGATGAATTTTGTATTAGGGTATGTAGTAGCTAAACCGATGTATCAACTACTTTAATTAATGTGAACCCCAAACAGGATGTATTATTTTGTTAATATCGTTGTCATTAAAAGTGTTCGCATCGTTGGGTTTTTGTATCGAGCTCTATTTAAAGAATGTATCGGAGGAATGGTTCTCATTTCGCAGATAAGTGCCCTTTTCATGGTGGCCTTTTATTACAACTTATTAATTTTCTTTTAAGTTATTTTAAATAATGAAAAGCTTTTCATTTTTCGTAAGAAGAAACAATCACGCAGTTAAAGAATGTACTGATGAAAATCTTCTCATTTTGCAAGATAAGTGCCCTTTTCATGGATGTATTATTTAGGTTAACTACTTACTAATTTTCTTGTTAACATATTTTTAAATGAAATATTCATCAGTGCGTTGATCCTTCTACCCGTGGTTTCAAGAATGCTTATATCCGTGGTTCCACTGACAGTGGAGAGGAAACCACGGCTAGTGGAGAAGAAACCACGGCTAGTTCAGAAGAAACCACGTCTAGTTGACAAGAAACCACGGCTAGTTGACAAGAAACCACGGCTAGTTGACAAGAAACCACGGCTAGTTCAGAAGAAACCACGGCTAGTTCAGAAGAAACCACGGCTAGTTTAACACAAACCACTGCAACTAGTACTTGTGAGGTAATTCAATCCAACAATAGTTAATATGCACACACTGTTATGGTAACCACAATCAAACCACAATTTAAAATTAAAGTGCGAGTGGAAAAAAATGTAATTCATACAAATTTAACAACCCATTTTATTCAATTCAATATCTTACAATCGCATTTCATGGGCCAAACACAACCACTACAAGAACACTCATAATAAGATAACGGGCACATACTACTGCAAAAACACCAAACAACATAGAACACAATGAAAAGACACACACTTAGAGATCCATCAAGCCCCGAGTTTCTCGATAAAGATGGCATGGTTCGCAGATTTAGCTCCAGCCCCGTGAAATAATACGATCCGCATGATCTTTTGATCATCTTTACCATTTACCCCTCAAATATTCTCATTTTTGAGCATGCCTGCTTCCAACACGTCCAATTCTTGAATGAAGCTAAGCCTTTCTTCGCTTATTTGAAACAATCTTCCCGCAAGCGCATTCAATTGTTGTGCCATACGAACATCTTCGCCAGAGGCTTGGTAGCAATAGAAGACTAACATATCGTGCCGCTTGTTAGAATTTGCATCCGCCTAAGCTTATCACACCTAGGAAATCTAGACATTTCCTTATCCCAATACTTTATCACAAAAAAAAAAAAAAAAATTTGTTAACTAACAAGGTGGGCTTGGTGTCTTTAAATAGGCAAGCAAAAATACATACATTATCGTTAATCAGATTTGTATTATCATGACACCAATTGATGTCCTCATAATATAGCATTTGTCACATGATGCACAGTTGCTCCCATATCATTGAATAACATCCAAAAAAAAATTTGTACAACCTTTCAAATGCTTTAAACCCCATCCACATATTCTCCCTATATTTGTTTTTTTTCACTTACACATGGTCACAAGATTTACTATTTCTGAACAAACATCCAAAAGAGGACAAATTCTAGCTGGTTTTGCCATGGTCTTTTGCATTGACTAACCTTTCACAATTATTTACCATGAGAAAATACAAATACTTGGTTAATACAAACACAACGTTTTATTCATGACAAAATACAAATACTTGTTTAAAACTACACAACCATGTGCAGTAGTGTTTAACTTTAAGCATACAATTTCATTAGTTAAATAAAGAGAACATTGTACTAGTAATTATCCATGTTATTGAAATCATCCAAGTGATATGTATTTGATGATTCAGGGAGTGAGTTTAGGTTAATGCCAGAATTATCTACGTAACCCTCCCGACCGCTGTTACTTGCTTCACCATCCCAACGTACGGCATCCCAATCCAGGTAAATTCTCCCATTTTGAAAATACTCGTAGTCCGCTTGTGATTGTGGGTCATCTTTCAACTGAAAATGAGTACCTGACGTACGTTTACCCGTTCCTTGTTCAGGTGCCATCTCTTGCACAACTTCTTTACCATTGTCTGTCCTGCTATTTGTTTTTTTCTGACAACAAATATAACCTATCTTGTCAGAATAGTAAAAAACATTATTAGATGCCCATTTTGAATGAACTATCTAGGTTACCTGCTTTCACAAGAATGGTTCCATGCAATCAGACGGTATGCCCTACGGTACCACACCTCCCACATTTTCTAACTTTTGGCTCCTCATTTTTGATGGGAAGCGATCTTTGTTTTAGGTCTTCCCGCCGCCTCTTATCCATCAACGGCGGTTTAACCTTTGCAAGTTACCCGGATCATGCCATTCGACTCTATTTCCAAAGGATACACCATTTCATGATATGTGCCTTTGAGTGCGCTTTTGTAAACCATGTTTCCGCCCATTTGTTACTGCTTAGTCAATTTTTCTTCTCTACACACGGCACACACATGACCACATGGTAGTCCCGAAGTTGCCATTTCTCGCACGTTATTCGTAATCAAAACCATACGAATAAACAACATTTACCGTAATTGACAACTCAGATATTGCGGTGTACCGCATCGCATTCATTCTTTACGAAATCAACAATATGACTATGACGATTGTCTATAACTTGGTACACAAAGACACATGGCAATGCCTCTTACTTCCCAATTCGCACTCTTCCACATTCTCTCGCTCAACCTTCCTAGATGCCCACTTTGTAAGTTCAAATTCGGCAAGTCGCAAAATAAGCGTACATCATGTAACATTTATCGAACAAGTAAATGTGAGACGGCGAATATATATACCGTAGTATTTTTCGCGACGCTCAAATACCAATCTTGTAGAAGACGCCCGTAGTACTCAAGAGCATAGTTATTGGTACCTTTCGGACGTGCCTTGTTAATGAATTTATTGACTCCGCACCGCTTGACGTCAAATAATTGTATCTTTTCCACCGCAATATGCTCTTGACCACTTTTCGTACCCGGCGTTTTCAAGTATTTTGACGGCTTCTGATTTTTTGGAACGAAGCTCAAATTGCATTATCAAAATCTTCAACAGATAGCTTTTGCACACCTTCCAAGACAAAGCCTTATGCTTTTACGGTGATATTGCATTCATCATCAAGTGACGACAACAATAACCATGAAAGCAATTTGGAAACACCGTGTCACACGCTTTTGTTATTGAATGATGCCGTCGAAATAATCGCCGATTAGGCACTTCACCAATGCATTCTTTCAACCACCCCAAAACAATGTCCAGCTTCAGCGGTCTCACCCGTATGCGACCCGGTAGCGATTGGAATAATCGATTATTTCATCCATACCAACAAAGAAGCATGTTGGTTCCGAGATACTTCCTTTCGGATCGCAAGATCAATTATAATCAATGGCCGCATGAAGGCTATAAAACTCGAATCTAGTATCGTTAAGTATATATTAGTGATTAGTATACGTTAAAGCTTAATAAGATGTGTGTATAAGAATAATAATAGTAAAAATACTAATACTAACAATTAATATAAATGTGTCCGAAACTTACCGCAAAACCAAATGCTACAAAACCATCTTAAATCTTCCAAATTCGTCTCAGATCGATGTGTGTTACAGCCCCCTCGCTTTTTAGCTTTAGGTTATGACAATATAAAGCTAATCGCTCAAACGATTGTTCATGTTTACTGCTCAACACCTCAAAAGCCAAATTCCTACCCCCAAGCTCGCTTATAAGAAACGTTTACTTTCCATTCAAGACTCGATCTCGTTGTATGTCCTTTCCAAGATATACCTCCGAGTATCTTTCAATTTATCGATTAGCAACCGACTAAGTAATTTCATTGTCGCATTACGATGATTAGGATGTAATTCAGTTCTTGAACATGTGTGGACATTGTTGATGCTAGAAACAAAGAATGTGCTATCCATTTTTTTACGGTGTATATGTTCCATGAGCAACCTTCATTTATACATTTCACTGCACTCGTGGGTTCAGATTTAATAACTTTGTATTCAAAGCGCCAAGTAATGATTTCTTTCCAATAGTAAACATGCATTTCGCTTTATTATAAAATTCTTTATGTTTAAAAAAAGGTATCGGTTTTTGGGAATCGATGTTTTTAATTCGTTGTGGTGCGGTTGGTGGCATGGGCATATTTTTAAATGAGTCTCTTTGCGACGGAGGAAGTGAATAATCAGTTGGTGAAAAAGGTATCCTCGACCTTTGGTGTGTCATGGTAACTATCATTGTGAAGCAATGGAAAATTCGTGTCTAATGATAAATGATTAGAAGTCAAGATGATTTTACCTCAAGGTGGCGGTTCTTTTGTTGAAATTAGCGAGCTTGAGTTTGCTCATTCTTACAACATAGTTCACGAATGAAGTATTGGACGCCTTCATCATCAACCACGCCCAATTCCATGGAACCATCTTTGTAAGATAACCCGACTCTATCATTTGGTGTCTCTTTGACAACGTGAACCTTTTTCTTCACATACGCAACTAGTTTATTGAAAGTGATATTTTAGGTAGTTTCACCCATGTTTAGAAGAAGGATGCACTAAATAAACCTTAAAAGTAGAATTGTCATCGTAATCCATGGTTGTGTTTTGAACAAACTTAGGTGGAAAAATTGTTGGACATTACAAGAAAGTCTTTTAGTAAGCCAAGTGCAAACTACCACCCTTTGTACTTGTGCATTTACTTAGGTTGCCCAACAATGTAAACTTTCTAAGGTTGCCCAAAATTATTGTATCAACATTGATACACTTTAATGAGTGTATTAAGTATAAACCACCCATTTGTGATTGTTTATTATAAATGTTGTACTTGTGCCAACCGCCTAAGATTTACTAAGATACACATTTATTTGTGTTATGTGACAAATTTATTAACTTTCCTAAACTTGCCAATCGCCTAATCGGATGAAACTAGTAACTTATCCCAACTACATATACATTGTAATAAGTAATACCAATTTCAAAGTTGTAGTAATGTCTAACGGTAAAAATTCATTACTATTGTGACTTTATGCTATAACTAGTTTTAGTAATATATTTAGGATTCTTACTTTTGTTTTTCATAATTAACAGGGATTGTGCGTAAGCGTTTGTCTTTTGAAGTGGAACGACCATGTGATGACGTGATTCATGAAATATATAGCAAACAACTTAACAAAAGATCTAAGAAGGATGAAATAAAAAGGTGTGTTGGCGGTCAAGGAAATAGGTGACAATAATAAAGATGAGCACAAAATATAAATGGAAATGTTGATGGTGAGAAGTCGCTACTAAGAAGCATGAAGATGAAGCAATAATGGAACAATGTCGAACAAGATAGGGCTGAAAGAGAAATGGAAGAGAGAATGCGGCAAGACCGGAACAAGAGGATCTGCTCAGAACATAGAATAAGGTCACCTTGGACACTCAAAATGAAGGATAAATTTAGTAGAATTTAGTTAAAGTTAGATTACAAACTGCACACTTATGCATGTTTGTTTCCTAAACTTAATCTTAGTTTAAGAAAACATGTAATTCAGCTTATTTAAAGTTCATATATTTGACTTTCCGACTTGCATGTTTGTTTCCGTGCTTATATTGTTGGGAATTACGGAAACCATCGAATCATCAAGAGAAGAAATTGAAGTCAAATTGTTCATTCATTCATTCAAGAAGCAGCTTACGTACCATGACTTACAAAATGCAATCAACTTCAAATGCCACTACAAGAAAAGAGCTATACAAGATATACTAATCCTAATCTAGTACATCCGCTCCAACATCTAAGAGGTCGTTGGATATGCATGATCGCTCACATCTTTCACACTAGATGTCGGATATGCGTTAGTGAAGTCTTGCATAACCACCCATTCCTTCTTTCTCGATGGTCGGATATGCATGACTACTAGGACGAGGAAGCTTAGGATCAAAATGGGAAGGATGGATTGATGAAAATAATGATGATGAAGAAAATAAAGTGTCCTTTATGCTTCATCTGCTGATTTCACCAAAAAGCAATCCATTCTCCTTCACCAAGCTCTTCCTCTATACGAAGTGTGAAGATGCACCAAAACATGGCGCAGGTAGAGCAAGTACCACCTCCCTTTCGGCACGAGGCCTTTGTTGAGGTTGAGGTGCTGGAGGTTGGGAGTAAGAAGGTATCTCAGCAGTGAGTTCCTCTGTGTTATCAGAAGAATCACTTGGATCCACTACACCATCATCTTCAGAAGAAGAGAGAAATGGGGATGTCAAAGGGCGAGGGTCATGTGGAGGTGTCCAGAACTGGAGAAAATCACTGGATGATGAGGATGATGGAGAAGAGGTTGGATTTACAACCTCCGTGAAGTATTCATGGTCAATTTTGTTGATTGTGTTTGTGATGAAACTAGGGTTCATAATGGTAATTGGGGTAAAATGGTGTGAGAGAAGTATGCATTGGGATGATTTTATAGACGGGTTCAAGGTTTAATGTAAGTTAATGCGAGTTGTTGGCACAAGAATTCTAGAATCTTACCAAGATATCCAAGTCTTGGGTTGGTTTCATCGAAGTGTATAACTTCAGCAGATTGATATCTGTTCTCAAGTGTTAAAATTGCGTGAGGTCAGACAAGTTGTACACGTAAGCAAGGGTCAACCAAAACTACCAATACTTTTGACTATTTCTATACACCTTCTACCCAACACTCTCTCTCACTTCCACTTCAAAATATCCCACTTCCCTCTTCTAATACAAACAAAACACTCAAAGATACAAGAATCATAACCCTAAAATATCAATTCATCAAATGGCTCTTCAATTCAAGAAGGATCACAACAAAGTTGCGTTCTTGGGAAATGCAAAAGGTGATGAGCTGTATGTGCCTATGGTGGAGTTCTTGAAAAGAACAAAGATTCACTATGCCCTAACGCATTCTCCCAATGCGATTTATGAAACGTTGGTCAAACAATTTTGGGCTTCTGCTTCCACACGGAGTGAAAAGGAGATTACGGCCATGATTGACGGAACAGAGTATGTAGTGACAGAGGAGTTGATAAGGACGAAGCTTCGCTTGATGATGTCGATGGGGTATTTCACCCAAGATCGAGGATATACTCTGTGGTCGAGAGCTATTGGGTATCAAGGTACTAGGACCGACATATGGTTGAAGAAGCACTTTGCCCCAAGTGGAGGTTCTTGGTTCACACGCTGTTTCAAATGCTTTAGCAACAACCGAGCATGGGATCAATTCTCTTCACAATTGGCATACGGTATTGTGTGTCTTTCACAAGGGTTAACTTATAATTTTTCTAAATTTATTTTTGATAATTTGGTTGAAAATATCAATAGGAAACAACATAAGTTTTTAATGTACCCTAGATTCTTACAAATAATTATAGACACCTCTACCCAAACCCAAGCCTTTTATGAAGTAGGAGCTCTTACAACCAAACTCTTTGCCTCTATGAGAACTAACTTTGAGGGGGCACATTATCCATTGACAGAGGCTATGTTGCCTCAAGACAATATGGTCATTGTTGAGGAGAATGTTGCTAACATTGATGAGGGCCCTCCTTTCTCTGAAGCTTCTCATGTTGCACAAGACCACCTCCACCAACACCGACTGCACATTGTCCTAGTCCACCACAAGCACAAGATCCTCTTGATGATTTTGAGTCCGACCTAAACAGATTGACCACACTTAGTCCTCCAAGGATACCTATTGATGAGGTACCTCCTCGCTTGATCATGACCATGTTTCTACCGAAGGTCCAATGAAGCTCCCATTACCGAGGACCCTATTACTCTCTCATCCTCTATGCTCTTGTTAATGTGTATGCAATGAGGTATCTAGTCCGAAAAGGAGCTTGCAGAGACCAAGTCTTCTTGGTAGTAAGATTGACGAACCGCAAGATAAAGTTAAGGAATTAGAGGACAAACTAGAAAAGACCAACAAAAGGAAGCTTGTGGTTTCTTCAAGAGGAAGAGGAAGAACATCGTTATGAGTCTCTTGATATGTTAGTCGATGTATCTATCAATGATCCTTCATCGCTAGCTGCGTAATCTCCAAAGAAGAAGGAGCATGTTCTTTATCAAAGGAGAAAGAGACCGACTTGAATAAAGCATCTCATCAAGTCTCCAAGGATCCGAGCTTGTCAAAGCCGCATCTGCCGATACCCCAATGGAGGATGTTGCAACTAAACTTGGTCAATCTTCACCATACAAAGACCATCATTGTCTCTCATCAAGTACACTCACAACATGTTTCTTCCAAGAAGACTTGGGTGCTTCTATTGAAATTCTCGTTATCAATATTGTCGATGATGATTGTGCTAAGGAGCCTTCATCTCACACTTCCTACTTCAAAAGGATTTTGGAATGAAGTTGCACCAAAGACCAAAAGACCAAAGTTTGTTGAGATAGTGGATAATTTTGATGATATTCCACCAAAGAAGATCTCCCACCGGTTACATCTCAAGAAATTCCTCAAGCCACTCCTTCATCTCGACAAGGTGCCTTCACGAACCATCTTTGGTTTCTCTCAAGCTCTCTGAATTTGCTAGCTCATCCGACAAGGCTCCATCTCACGAACCCACCGCCATTTCTTCCAAGCACCTATTGTACCAGCCTCCCACTCCTACCGTCGATCTGTTGGCTCGAAGATGATGAACCATCTTTAGGTATCTATAAGACCGGTAGGAGAAAGAAGAGGATGGCCAAAGTAACTCCCTTGGATCTTGAGGTCGATGAGTCAACCTTTATCAAAGAAGGGTCTTCATCCGATTTTCCGATGGAGATCAAATGTGTCGGTCAATTGGACATTGATAAACAAAGAACCGAATGTCATGCATCGAATGGATAAATCTTCAATGGAGTTCACCTTTTGAAGGAAATACTCCATTTGGTAGACAGGTGCACTTGCTTTCTCTCAGACACTCTTGTCACCTCCCATTATCGCAACAATGCACCACAAGGTTCGGGATGTTCTTATTAGAGATCTTCATGTCCTGCTTAGCTCTCAATCTCCTAATGATAAAGGACACGTTATCCGCGTAACTCACATTTATGGCGTGTTGAGTCATGGAGATTCTATCCTCTCGCCTCGTGTGCATCTAGTTGAGACGAAGGGTGGAATCACAACCGCATGTTCACGAGAGAATTTATCCATTGTCCAAAAGACTTATGGAGAAGATGTCGACTAACAAGTCGGAAATTCCTCCAAATCCAGTGGGAATGAAATACCACAAGTCGAACAACTGGTTAGACCGATTAAGACTCACTCCTTCAAGAACAAGCTGCATCATCGTGTTCTTAGTTTTTATAGCTTGTATTTACATTCCGCTAAAGAATACGAGTTGTAGAGATTTTCTATTAGTTTGCTTGTATTTACATCATCGTGTTCTTAGTTATTATAGCTTGTATTATAGCTTGTATTTACATTAGACGTTCAACGGATGAGTCGATATGTTATGGTTACACATTAGACGTTCAACGGATGAGTCGATATGTTGTGATTACACATTAGATGTTCAACGGATGAGTCGATATGTTATGGTTACACATTAGACGTTCAACATATATATTTGGAAATTATTCATTAATTTATAAACCGCATCAACTTATGTTGTTTACTTTCCATTTTACTTTCCATTCATACAATCATCTAATAAGGACTACTATCAAATGGGTATAAGGTGTTAGTTGTTGTGTAGTAAATGAAGTCATTGACTATTTGTCTTGTTGTTTAGCACTTACTATAAGTGGGTAGATGGTTGTGGGCATTCCTAAGCAATCACCTGGTTGTGGGAAAACCACAACAAGTGCAATTTTTTGGGCAACCCACGGTAGTATGTTTCTAACCACCCCGTGTGTGGGCAACTCAAGGGTGTTATGTAACATGTTGATCTATTAGTATATAATCCCCAAATCATCGCGCTATCAAATTATTCATCTTTAAACACTTGAAATTGGCGCCTACACAAACCCTAACAACTCCCAAACCGATAATTAAACGTGTTTTACATCCAAAGGACACAAATGCCGAAAGAATATCCCACCACACACAACGTCGTTGCATACCTAACCGAGAACAATCATACTGAAGGGTTCCATGAGATGATTGCTTTTCTCAAACACACACCAATTCACTATGCAATAAGTGTACAACCTATCATTGTTCAAGAATACATTAATCAATTTTGGTTGAAGGCAAAATTCAAGAACGAGATGGAGCCGAGGTTATTAGGAGTCTTGTTGATAAGAACGAGATAATAGTCAAAGAGGATGTGATTAGGGATGTTTTGAAGTCGGATGATGTTGATGGGGTTGTCAATTTGTCCGATGATGATATTTTTCGGGGTTGCAAAGATTGGGTTATGAGAAAATGTGGAAAGAATTAAGTATCATAAAGGTATGTTCTCACCCCAATGGAAGTTTTTAATACATACTTTGCTTCTGTGTCTAAGCAACAAGACCACTGGGTTTGATGAGTTTCCATCAAAAATAGCAAACATTCATCATATGTTTATCATAGGGGAGGGTGTTTAACTGGTCTAGGTTGATCTTTGAGGGGTTAATAAAGAACATTAAAGAAAAGGGTAAATACTACTTATATCCTAGGTTTGTTCAATTAATAGTCGAGAAACAGATCACGGCACCCATTCATCATAAAAGGGAGTATGAGGTACATCATATGTCTCCTAGGGTGTTTACACACTTGAGAAAAAAAAATGACAAGTTCTCAGGAAAGATTACACCTTTATTCCCTAATATGCTTAACCTGCCAGACATTCCTGAAAATGAGGAGGTGCTTGAATCCCAACCCAACCAAAGCAATGATGCTCAACCCACTCCGACAACGTCTGAACATACTGCTAAACCAACAGGATCCACTGCTAAACCATTACCTTTACCTGAATCACAAAACACCCAAACCAATGATGCTGCTCCCACTGCTACCACTGAACCTCAACCCAATGCCACCGTATCAGATCCCACGGGTGAGAATATTATAGAAGTAGTTAATGAATTGAAGGCTAAATGTACACAAATGGAAAATACAATAAGAAGGTTGAAGCATGTGGTTTATGTGTTGGAGAGAGTAAGAAGACCAAGGTTTGGTGCATCTAATAGAGTAATGAAGATGACTAAGAAAGGCGTGTCCTCAAAGGGAGGAGCAAAAGCATTTGTTCGGGGAGGAGGTAAACATGGATGTTGACCTTAATGAAAGAAACAACCACTCGATGCGACCTTAATGACAACCACGGTCACACAAACACCCAAGGAAGTTGAAAAGAGGTTGCGGTACATTGATGAAGTTATGTAAAAGCTACCGAGTCGGATGGATCGGCATCGCACATTTTCCTATTATACTTAGACCCACGGTCCTAAACCCTTGGCTAAACCTTTGGCTAAAGGTTTGAAGGTTGGAAAAGCGTAATTGATAGAGGAAGGAAAAGAACAAATGGTAGAACCTTTTAATGTTGCAGTTGAAGACGAAGAGGAAGAAGTTGTGCATCTTTGTATCTAGTGATGATACAAATGACAAAGATCGCCAGAACCTCGAGGTTATTTCATCAACAGCTACGCCGATACACATATTGGTACTACAACCACCGATCGACGATTATCACAACCGCCAGAACACCACCATCGCAGAGAAGGAGGTTGCAGGGACGCTGCTGAACTTATGTAGAACCTTAGCAATTCCTGATTCTGTTATTGCACCTGTTCCCATTGTAATTGAACCTACTGGAAATAAACAATTGGCTAATACTTTGAAGAATGGGGAGGCAGTGAATAAAGTAGTAGATCAACGAGACATAGGAAAGGGTGAAGCTATTTCTGAACCTGAAGTAGATGAACTTCAATTTGATAGTAAGGAGGATCAGATTTCACATGATCATGAATTATCAATACAATTGGATGAAAATTTTAAGGCTGAATATCTAGCTTTAGAAAAAAAAAAGAAAGAACAAGATGAAGCGACTATGAGAGTGATTGAACGATGGAACAAGGAACAAGCATTTGTTCAGGGTTCTGAAATGATAAAGTTGGAATGGAGTAATGAAGAATGGGCACTATTAGATGTTCCATCAAGGTCAAAGGTTCTTGCTGCGAGGGCGAGACAAATGCAGAAGGAGAGAAGTGTCGTACCATACAATAGTAAGAATAACAAACCTCCAACTAGGGCTCAAAGGAGAAATTTCATGATCTCAATTCTCAACAACGTGGAATTTTGCAAAGGCAAGGATTTGAAAAAATGGACGGACGAAGAGATTGAAAAGTTGTATGAACGTTGGTTAAGAATGAAAGATGATTTCATTCCTATGAATTCTGATAAAGAAGCTGATTGGATCAACAACGAACAAAAGCGAATGGCAGAAATTCGGGAGAATGTGCGTTCTAAGAAACAGAAATTGGATGAAGGGATGGAGAGGGAAGAAAGAATGGATTTGTATCTTAAGGTGAGTGATATACAAGAGCCGATTAATTGTACACCACTAAACGCAGGTCAACCAGTTAATGATTTGAAAATAATCACTGACAATGGTAGAGAAGTGATTGAAATAACAAGAGCAGATGGATGCAGAAGTAGATACGTAGATTTTGGAAGCTTGTTGTTCTTTCTATCAAAAGAGGATTTGGAACAGTTATGGAAAGTCATTGATTTTAGATATGGAAAGCATGGGCCAACTGGAGGATTAGCAAGGTTGGTGTGGAGATCAGTGAAAAACATGTGTCAACCTAATCCATCGGACAAATTCTGGAAACAATTTGAAGTAGTTGAATGGATGCTTTATGAGCATTCCAGAGTACATGCTGTACAATCTACTAAGGATAAGTTTTTCATGTTTATTGATAAAGCCTATCCATTGTCCAAAATGCTGCTGTGAAAATGTTGGAAGCGACGCTGATCCACAAGGAACCATATCAACAAATCCAATGGTAGATCAATTGCTATTGAAGATTCAAAAGATTGCCGGTGTACAAGGTCCTTTGGCAATAAAACTCTCAAGGAAGGTTAAGTAGAATGGGTGGTGTATCGTGAAAGAATGTCCGAGTAGGATGGTGGGTCAAACCATGGATTGAATTATTGTTGGAACCACGGCAAGTATGAAGAAACCACGCTTATAATAGCTGTTGAAACCACGGGTAGTTCAGAAGAAACCACGGCTAGTATGAAGAAACCACGGCTAGTTCAGAAAGAAACCACGGCTAGTTCAGATCAAAACCACGGCTAGTTGAAAACATACCACGGCAAGTATGATCAAAACCACGGCTATAAGGACTGTTGAAACCACGTCTAGTTGAGAAGATACGACGGCTAGTTTAGAATAAACCACGGCTAGTAGAAGATTGGAAGCTGGTTTAAATGTAATATCATAATTTATATGTAATCAGTTTTTAGTAGTGATCCTTAGAACTTAAACAAGCAATAATAATATCAACTAATAATATTTACAAACATTGACAAAACATTTTGGATATTTACAGATTTATCATTCCAATAGTTACTACAATTGATTATACATACACAAAGAATGACCATTCCTTATGAGCTAACATCTTTATGTACCAATTATATACATACTTAGTCAATGAGTGTTGACGATACAACAACTTGTAATAAATATAGTCAATGACCAAAGATATCGAATCTTGTATTTCCATAGGTACTCAAACATTCTTTCACGATAGGCAAGAGTTGTTTTGCAGGATCGCCGACTCTAATGGCATGTTATGAGTCACCTATATAGGTTAATGCAAGACCATATCCCGCATCACCGTATTGACTGCTTTGTTTGGGGACGCCAACACATTTTTGAAAGCTAACTGATAGGCGTTGATATCTATGCCTTTTCTTCGCAAAGACTCCGCTTCATCTAGTAATTTTGGCAACCAATATCGAAATTTTGCGGTGCATGGTATCCTTCCACCAAATACGTTTGTTTGTAAAGGCCGAAACGAATCATACAATGTCAAAACACCCGATCGATATGCGCTCTCCTACCGCCCAAAGGCTTGTTAGGTTCGCTTATTGGAAATAGTACCTACATCATTTATGACATCAAGATAACGCACCACCGAACATTTTCGATACCTACGGCAATATGGAAAGAAATAAATACCTTTTCAACATTAGCCCAAGGCACCGGTACTTTACACCATTTGCCCAATAGGTTCGCACTCAGTCATTAACTACTTGAGTGTGAAAAGGGACCCACCATAGCCCGTCGGCATCCGATGGTCGAAATGCCACAAGAAATCTACCCATATGTCAAGGTGTTGTTTACACAATTGGGCACATTATTAAAAACATGTGGGAATCACAAAGAAACATTTATGGTAGAATACTAACAAGCGATTTTATACGCACCTCGTCCTCGACCATCCATCCTTGTTTGCACCGTAGCCAATAAATGTCCCAAAACCGAGATCGGCAATAGTGTCTTCATTGCCCCATGGGAAAATAAACCTAGTACCATTATTCTCTTTCAAAAATTTTGAACGGAACATGGCACGATTACCTTTTGGTTTTTTCTTCCCATCCAGTTCTCGATGATTCTAAATTATAACAAATTAACTCTTTTAGTTAATGTTTGTATTACAAAGTAAGAGACATATAAGTTGACACGGTCAAATACCTCCACAAACGGTTCCAATGTATCATCAAAACTGGAGCGTTAGGAGGGATGGGGTTTGACAATTAATCCGTCGAACGCCTTCTCTTTGGAGTAGTGGTGGTGGAGTAGTATAGGGTGAGGTGCAATATCTCCCGGCTTCCTCTTACGCTTAAGGAGTTGAAAACTAATCGATATTTGCACCTTTAAAAAAAACGATTCATCTTTTAACAAACAGCTCGACTATCCAAACAATTAAATAACTTCAATGCTCAACTGTTATTCTACGGCATAAATTTTTTTAGTCATGACTAACCATGTGGTGTCTATTTTAAGGACAAGAACAACAAAGCATGACTGTTTGTTCAGGGCCCTTTATTATTTTCAAAAGTAAATCCTCTGCAAAGTTGACTATGTATGTTTAACTATTTACATGTGACTTAGCACGTGGTGTCTATTTAATAGCGAAACCATGATCTTATTGTTCACCATATTTCCATCAAATATTTGCTCCTATCCATTTTCAGTTTCATAACCATATTTCGATAACATTAATTGATTTATGTCGAGTTCTAAAGGAGTTAGGTTTGAGGAAAACCACGATGAAAGGGAGTGGTCGATAAAGGTAGCAAGAGAGGTAATGTTTCCTGAAATATATGAATTATATGGACCAGATGCTGAACCTACTTACCGATTACCGGTCAAGTGCTAGAAGACATAAGAAGAGATATACGGTATTGAAAAAAAAGTTATAGAACCAATGGCTGGTAACTCTAAGCAATCACAAAGGTTGGGAGCCAATGCGCAAGATGTTGGTCCTAGTAGCCGTGAAACTAATGTTCGAAGCAAATGAATTGTCGTAAGACACTCAAACAATCAAGTCAACCATAAGTGAAAAGAAAATAGTTTGCATGTTTCCTAGGTTGTAAAAGTGATGTATTAATGAAAAGATAAATTGATATTTTAATAATTATATCAATCAGTAGCACATTGTAAAGATAAGATAAGATTCTTTGCACACAGTAAAAGACAGTATTTTATTCTAAGTGAAGTACAAGACAATGTAAAAGATAAGATTCTTGTTTCGCTACATATCCTACTACATAATATTTTCCTAGTTTCGGTCTCTTATTATCACAGATCTCACTTTATTTCTCTTATTCTCGCCAAGAACAATGGCAAGACCAAATGGAAACTTTCAAAATGATGAAGAAGAGTACGAGTTTGTCTTAAACAACGATTTGCTTTTTGACGTGATGTTAGATGCTTTTGGGAAGAACCAATGTCGAATATGGTTCATATAGGCAAGTGAGTGTGTGGATGAGGACAATATCCTTACTTGGTCGTCGCCAAGACTTCTACTGGGATGAGATTTATGGAGTTGATGAGGAAGAGGAGGAAGAATATGAAGATGAGGAAGATCTAGACAATGAGGAGGAGGCTGAAACTGAGGTGGTGCACCAAGGTCAGATAGTGCAGCAAAATGAGGTAGAGGAAGAGTTTCAAAGTGAGGTGATGCAGCAAAGGGAGGTGCTGCAACAAACGCAGGAAGATGATAACAACCCAGTGGAGCAACATGTGAATAATCCTACATTATTTGAAAATATTTATAATTTGGAAAATAGGATTACTAGTCTTGAAATACTGTTTCAACGACTCAAAGCAATTAAGAAAAGCAAGGGAGAGAGCTCTGGAACTAAAATGTAGATTATGATGATGGTCATTTATGTATTTAGTATCATATTTGTTTTTTAGGTGTCGAAAACTGTTTTAATGTGTGTTTATGTGCTATCTATGCAAATGTATTAATGTATATAGTAATCAAATGAAAAGGTGGACTTGTTTGTTGATAAGATAATTAAATGTACCTTGACAACATCCCGCCCATCCTCATCATCAATGCATATCACTTCAACAGTTTGTGTATCGCCCTTCCATAGCCGCTTCCTCAACATCCATATCCAATGTGTCTAATTGTGGAGCACCTTGCAGCGGGATCATAAACGTTGTTCTGGGTAAAGCCCCTCGCCGCAGCCCACGGGTCTAACAATGTAAGCGTAAACTGCACAAACCATTCCCACCAAAGAGGTGGCCGCCAAACAACAATTTCTTTACCCTTGGCACTGTCATTATCTTTTTCCGCACCATTCACATCCATCGATTCCTAGATAAAGGGTATGTGGGTTTAATATTGAAATAGAAAAAATAAAAGAAGGAAAAAAAAAACAATATATATATATATATGCGTACGTCAACAGGAGTTGGATCAAACCCATCATAAGCAATGTCTGAGAACTCATCATTCAAATTTGGTAAGGCAACAAAATCAAATTTGTTATCCACCTGCATTATATTGTTGGAATGATGAGCATCGTCAAGACCTCCCGATAAAGCATCTTTCATAACTTGGGACATAGGCCCGGTAAACTCATCGGAATCGGCATACAACAGCTTCTGCTTGTCATCGGATCCTACGTTGGTCCTGATTGGGGTGTGTTCATCGGTAGTAGCCAACGGTTTGTTGGCATCAACAGTATCCACCTGTAAAAAAGTTAACTTACTTAGGCAATCAAAGAGACCATTTTGGTGGAATGAAGTAACAGAAAATTCAAATAACAGCTTTTTACCTTAATCTCACCAACATCATCTTGTGACTTTATTCCTAAAGCATCCTCAATTACCACAATTCTCTTTTGTACGCTGTGTAACTCACATAAGAGCTGTGATACACCAACTACTCCTACACGCTCTTCTATAGTACCAACCTGTGACTTAAGGGATTTAAGCTCGCACGAAAGTCATCTTTATCTAAGGTATGTGACGATTCCGCTTTGTCACATTTGATCCCATCTCGCAACCTCAACATTACCGGCTACAACATCTTCAACCTTCTCGTGCTCATTCATATTCAACATTTCACCAAGCCCAACAACAATCTCTTCTTCTGACTTTGTCATTGACACTAGACGTTTGACCTTTCGTAACTACTTCATCGGCCACACGAAAGGGACATTTAAATCGGCTTGAATTCCACCGCATACATCCGGACCACCATACCGCCTCTTCTTCCACCATCGGTTGGTCACCAACTCTTCTTCTTTCAACAAGTTGGGAATCTAGTTGACGGATGTACTCCTCCATCGCGAATGTACCACGGACAACTCATTTCGGCATTTGTCGGTACAATCTTACGTAGAGGGTCAAAGCCGAATAACAAAGGAGATAAGTCGATATGCTAAATGCAATAAAACATACAACAGCTTAACTAATTTTGGGTTTTACTTACCGGATCAAATAAAATTGTGTAATGTTTTTTTCAAAGTTTTTACTTTGACCAAGCTAGACAACGGGATCTTCTCTCGGTCTTTGGTCTAGAATCGGGAGTCGTTTGGGAATGTCTCCATAATCCAAATCAAAAACAAATACATTGAATTAAGAGTTAGTGATTGTGATTATAGTGGTTGTGATTATGGTTGCAGTGGTTAGGATACCGGTGGTCGATATGTAGTAACAGGGATACAATTACATAACGTGTTGTTGCAAAGATGGGTTCTTTCGAACTAGCGGTGGATGAAGACACATTGTCGATGGTTTCAACCAACTGTTTACAAATCGTTTCTATGTATTTATCTACTGCCAAACCATCAACCATAACATCCTTAAATCTACACAAACACTTACACTGACTACATAACAATGCCTAGGGAACCAAGCCAATGGCTAATGAACAATGCCAACACATTATTAAGATTAACCATCAGAATATATACAAGCACAAATAATGTATGTTACAAGTAAAATCTAACCTTCAACACCCATGTAAATCCATACAGACTGTATGTTTGTTCTTTTTTTGGATCTTTTGGAACGGGCTTCTTTGATTCTCGCCTCAAGATGCCTAGGAACAACATTCACCGCTCTTTATACAGATGACCCCACATGTATTCGCCCATGGATACTCATTCCATACACAAAATCCTCAACATTCCTTAGCAAATGGTCGAACATTAAACCTTCCTTCCCGACCGATAAAGACAAATGTTGCAATCACCAACAAAGCAACCTCACAAGATCTTCATCGGATAACAATTCCCACCTTCCGCCGACTTTACCAACGCCAAAAGGTCATCACCCTTAACTTTTTGTTCTTAGTTTTCTTTTATCGGAAACAACCGATCAAAAAGGACTATATGTTAAACCCTTAACAACATGGCCGTGGTCACTTTCACTATTATCTATCGGTCCTAAACGAAACCCGCTAAGACTAAATTGTTCACGGCCAAAATCAAAAACATTATCACCTAGTACAAAAGTTAAAGGTGGACAACAATCAAGAACTTTTGACACCTCAACCGCATTTTGATATAAATAATGGTATAAGTGGTTGTCGGGAATACTTAGGAAAATCTAACCAAGGGCCAAAGACAGCTTTCTAAACAATTTGGTTCTATTCACATTCGATGCACCTTTAATAGTAGCAATATGTTCTAATCTAGATCGACCGTTAGCTTTGCATCAAACATGTTCGTGGTTGGATTCTTGAGATGTTGAAGAACCGCGATCGACCGTAGGAATATGCGTCGGATTGCTTTGAATGTACGAATATCGTCGTATGGAAGAAGAACTATTCAGGAGTAGGATTAGGCGTTGGATTATTGAGTTTGAGAGGAAGGATATCTGTTTCAAGTTGTGGATGATTTTTCGGCTTTGAGAGGAAGGGTGTGTGGGGTAAAGGGTGTGTGTTTGGGATGATTTGGGTATTTTGTGTTTTGTATTTAGGTGTATTAGGATAATAAATAATTTTTGAGATATGTAATTTGGTTTATTAAAGGTGTATTTGTATGGTATAGAGTGGTATTTATAGAGAGTTGCCTAAAAAGACATATGTGTGGGCCAAGTTGCCCAACTTATTTGCATTTAAAATTGGTTTTATAGATAGTTGCCAAAAGACATATTTGTGGGGCCAAGTTGCCCAACTTATTTGTATTTATAAAGTTAAAATATAAATTTTGATTTTTCACTAAAAGACAAAATTGTCGATTCTTGCCTAATATATTAGGTCAAAGTTGCCCAACAGACAAAGTGTTAGTTTTGTACTTTGTAAGACAACGTGGGCCCAAATATTTGATAGAGTTGCCCATGGGAGAGTTGACCCATGGGGCATTTGAAAGTGCTTTAATTATGCAAAAAAGTTGAAGAAGTAAACTTTGGGGTAATAAAGATTTGTGATTAAGAAAAAGGGTTAATGTATGTACATCACTTTCTGCGATAAATAGCTAAACATTTATACCAGTCAAGAGTTTTATTTCTTCTTCTTCTCGTCTGGTAGGATAAGAGGTAATTGATGGATTCTTCCAAGTCATATCCGATTAATTAGTTGCTACACACACACATCTAGTAAGGTATTATAACGGAGTAGCAAACTTTACACGTCACTAACGGACTAATGTTTATAGCATCTCCAACAATAACTCAAGTCATAGTTTAACACCACCACGCCGCCACATCGCCTTTTAACATTTCAACTTAACGCCCCAAAAACACCCACAACGATAACACCCACAACTTTAACATCTCTTAGAGCGCAAACGATTTTTTTTTTTTTTTTTTTTTTTTGTTTTTGTTATATAAAGGATAACGCCCGTTAGGGGCTTAATGCAGGCTGGATAACGCGAGAATAACGCCAGAAGTCCAACGGTTAACGTCGGATAACGCCGGATCCGGCGTTATCAATGGACATGCTCTTAGGGGCAAACAAGGTGGCTCAAAAGATGTGTGTTAAATTAGCTTTTATGGAGTATTATATATATATTTTGAATGGGGTGAGTTATTCACACCATCTTATAAGGAGGGTATCCAATTATTGGATGTATCATCGGCTTATACGGTGTGCATCAGGGGTTGTACGTTTTGATCAAAACCTCTTACGACAATATAAGGAGGGTTTGTATAACATAGCCCATTTTGAATGTCAAAATCACTCTTTTAACCGTGCGTATAACATGACCTAACTGAAATATCTACCGGCTACATTATTCTATTACATGAAGTAAGACTATTGTACAATAGGACACGTGTCTAGTGACGAGATGTTTGTCTTGAAGTTAAGTTTGCAACCTGAGCTGGTAAATCTTCATTTACTTGAGCAACTTCAATGGCATGAGTGGAACTTGTAGGTATGTTTGGCAAAACTAAATTTTGGAAGTCAGATGTCAGAACCGTAGTCGCAAAGTCATAACATGAGCTACAAGTCGTATTCTTTTTCAATAAAAGTGTTTGGTAAATTAGTTATTAAATATAATTATAAGATGTAAATGACATAAAAGGACAAATCTATAATTGTAAATAAATGTTTGGAGGGTATATCAGTAGTTTAAAGTTTTAACAGCTCCAAGATATTTAAAAAACTTCATGAATCAGCTTTTCATTTTGGAGCTATTTGTTTGAAATAAAAGCTTGTAATTAATGCATCCAAACAAATTAAAACTACTTAACTTATAAGAGATTATTTTGTAACAAAAAGCTAACAGC
The DNA here is from genome assembly GCA_022545495.1 of Chrysanthemum lavandulifolium. Classification (NCBI taxonomy): domain Eukaryota; kingdom Viridiplantae; phylum Streptophyta; class Magnoliopsida; order Asterales; family Asteraceae; genus Chrysanthemum; species Chrysanthemum lavandulifolium. The sequence goes on along the minus strand of CM040242.1, from coordinate 47,639,803 downwards.
TCCTTCAAAAAACCCCTGCCAAACAGGCCCGCAGATGCGTATGGTTCATTAATTTTCATGCAAACATCCGTACGTCATAACCCTTCCAAACAACATTATTCCTTCTGCCAATAATCCTACGTGGCATATCTCAAACATCGTATAAAACCTACTCCATACCTAGGGGTGTGCATCGGTCGGCCGGACCGACCGGCCAGACCGGACCGGACCGAAACCGAAGTTCGCCAGTTAAGATCGAGACCGGACCGATTTGGTCGGTCCGGTCTCGGTCCGTCGGTCCGGTCTCGGTCTTGGTCGGTCCGGTCCAAAACGCCCAATTCGTCGGTTTTTGTCGGTTTGGTCCGGACCGACCGGACCGGACCGACCGAGGACCGATTGCTTAAAAGCGAGACCGCGGACCGGACCGAATGTGGTCGGTCCGGTCTCGGTCCATGTCGGTCCGGTCGGTCCTTCGGTCGGTCCGTCCGCCGGTCCGCTTGCTCACCCTTATCCATACCCCATGCAAAAAGCACACAAAGAAGTCTCACATACAAAAAACACAAAATCTTTTTTCTCTCTCTAGGAAAAAATAAAGGATGTTGATTCAATACCCACCCTTTGACCCGCTTTTAACAAGCTACTAGTACTACAAAAGCCAACAATTCAAAACCCGACCTTTTGACCCATACAACGCCCTCACCACCAAATTAAACCATTTTATGTGTAGATATATTCTTTCCAAAGCATGTACTCAAATGCTGCGGTCTCATTTACCAAGAAGTACTCGATGTGAAATTTTTTTTGCTCGCCTTGTTCGGGCCATGGAGGCATATGGTCATCTCAATTATGGACGAAGTGACGTGGATCCAAGTTGCAATGATAGTAGTGGTTTATGGAGTTGTTCAAGTCACTTGTCGATATGGCCAAGGAGGTATATATACGGTCCTTTCAATTAATTTTGTTGCTCCTAAGTTTTCAATTAATAAAAGCACTTTCATGCTAATATATATCCAATGCGAGGGGTTGGTTAAAGAATCCGACATCGGTCATTCAATTTACACCGCATAAGGATGAAGTTGTGGATCTTATATGAAGCAAGGATCATTTCTCTTGATCTATTGGACTCATATGAAGTAAATCGGGATCCATATGACACGGATTATGTAAGTGTCAAAGTTTCGATGATCACCGATCCATGGGGAAATTGTGGCGAAAATATTAAGAGTCATGACGAGAACCAATGTTGATTGCTCACTTTGGGAATTCAAAGAATGGATCCGTATTTTAACTTCGAGAAAAAGTGAACGAACATCCGTGAAGAAAAGACTAGCACCATGTTTTAGTCCTTTGCATGACTAAGAAGATATAAACTATATATGTACTTGGGCATGTTTTTAGGCCGTGCTTAATCTTAACTTTCATGATTTTGCCTTTTGTTGTAAAATTATTGACAATCTTCTAGTTTTCAAAGGGATCCTTTTAACATTTACCAAAGAAGACTTGTAACATGTTATGATAAGCATCGATTAGAAGCAATGAATCTTCTAGTTTGCGCTTTAGTTTAGGCCTTTTGTAGATGGGATCAAATGCAAGTTGTAAATGGATGTTATCATACAAATTAGAAAATCTATGTAAACATTAATGTTATATCTTAGTAACGATATATACCCAAACATATATTGTTATCGGACTTAAAAAACAGAAAATATGTATTAAACAACTATATATTTTACCTATGGTGCTATGGACTAACTTGAGAAAGCCGGTGAAGGCTACCCAACGAATGAAAATGGTGCATACTCTTGTCGAAAGAGCCTCCCATGAAGTTTTATTATTTCCATTTCCTTGCAAGATAAATTGTTTATGCATCAACAATATAGCTATTTATCAAAGAAAATTGGATAGAGATATAGGACAAATGAAAAGGAAAAGTTATCCGCCACCCCAATTGTCATCACCCATTCCTACCATTCTCCATTTCTTTTCCATGTCCTCTTCACTCTTTTATAAACATTTATATCCTTTACATATGGGTAACGCTTTCATAAAAGATTCATGGGGCGCTTTAATAATGTGAAGTATTGTGTGTCTTCTCGTTAATCACACCATGTTATCATAATGATGTATTAGTATCGAATTTAATTGTTCGGTCATCTTTCATAAACGATTAATCATATCATGTGCAAATAAGGTAAACGGATTTGACATAGTCTTTCTTTCATTGTGACCAAAGTATTGTGTGGTCTTCTCATTTAAACACACCATGTTCGCAGCTCAATGTTTGCAATTCGTAAGGCCTAATTGCGTGACATCTTCTAATGGGGTCCCTCTCCACATTGTTAATTCTATATATTTTGCATATTTTCATATATATGGATCAACATGGATCCTCTTCGTCAATTCCAACTGAAAGGTTTATGGATAATTATTAATATTAGTATGACCGGATTCGAACTCGAGACTTCGGGATTGCACACATTACGTATGAGAATTGATGTAAATAATTATAATATATAAAACGTTATTATTATTAATTATTAGTCACGAAATAAATACTTAACGGTGGTTAATATTTAACGAGGTTTGGCTAACGGTCGTTAAATGTAAACTTAAAGGACTAGAGATGAAATTATAAGTCGGAAGGATCTAGAATCCTTTGGGATTGATTGCCGATCGGTTGGGGTTTCCTAACCCAACCCACACATTAACTTGTCCTCCAAGATTGGTTAACTATAAATACAATCCTATTGTGTTCATTCTAAACCTAATCTTGGTGACTTGCAAATCTAATTTCTCTCCTTCTCCCTCTTTCTTTTGTGTGGCCGGTCGAAATCCCCTTCCCATAGGGATTCGATTTGCTTAACTAAAGAATAAGTATTTGGTTTGTTTCGTGATCAAGAAACTAGCTTTTCACATCTAATCGCTATTAGTACGTGTGTACAAGAACGAAGGACAAGCACGCTTGAGCTTGTGAATCTTGGTGGTTGATTTTATTGGTGGGTCGACATAGGTGTTGGTCGACATTCACAAACCCTAATTTATTAGGGTTTAGGGTTTCTTGTTCTTGATCCTAATTTGGGGTTTTTCCATAAACCCTAATTGCATTGATTCGCAAAAGGTACGCACATACTTTTAATTCGGTTAGTTAATTTACAAGTATTATTCCTATTACTTCCACGCATGCTTTGATGATGTTTACTTGTTTATGTAATTGTTATGATTAGTAAAACCCAACAAAGGGCATCACGAGCCGTTAATATGTTGTAATTAATCATCAAACACATAAAATTGAATCTTTATGATTATTATATGCTTTTATGGTTTCTAGGGTTTTGAAAATTGGAACCCTATTTTTTATTAATTGGGTCGATTACCCATTAATTGTTTAATTAGGTTTTATTTTTTGTAAAACTTGTAGAAACCCTAGGATTGCATGTATATTTTATGTGGTTTTCATGAATAATTGTTATGTGCCATGATTATATGCGTATCTTGGGATTATAATTGTTATGAGGAATTCATGGTGGAACATGCATGTTTTGCCATGGATTATTGTTTTGATTAATTGTTAAGTGATATACACATGTTTATTTATTTGATAATATTAAATTGGGAAGACCTCAATTATACTAATAAAAATTGTTATGTGCTATTTGGTATACTATTGACTTTGGCTTACTTAATCGACTTGTCGATGTATGTGGCTCATCTACCTTGTAGTTGAAAGCCCTAGTTGATGTATGCATTTTTTACGCCTAGAATTGTTTATTAGCGTTTATCGAAATAATTATGCATGTGGCTAATTGTTTTTACATATGTTAAATTGTTAAGTTATATGTATATATTATTTGAGTTCCTTTTAATTTTATTAAAATGTTTTTTTGTTTATATATTGTTTGACATGTTAGTAAGCAAAAAGGGTTTTTTATGAATAGAAAATTAAATGGACTAAATAATGGCGAAAATTTGATTTGTTTTTCTAAGTATTAAATCTTGAACTTTTAATCGATTGATGCGACTGTACTAAATGGTTAGAACGGCTCACCCACTAGAACAAACTATAAAGGGGTTGTTTAAGAAATGCGCACATCAAGACCGAATGGATGTCTAAGGTTATGCTTTTACGCTACGGTCCTCTCGCCTCTGTGAGTTCGATTGAGCTACCTAGTATAACCATTCTATGTACGAAGCATCTTAGTGCAAAGTTGTAAGTTTCTCAACGATCGATTAAAACTTTGTAGAATTTAATCTTAGTAATTTAAAACTATGAGTAAGGTTTTGAAATTTTTTGCTATAAAGTTGTATGCATGCTTCTTTATACATAAGTTTTGATTACACGTCAAAAATTGTACCCTTTAAATTTAAGTTTATGCCATCTAATGATATGAAACACTTGAAGTTGTAATTTAGTTATGTGAGACCTTGATCTAGATTACAATAACAAGGTGAATTATTTTGTTGTGTGAGACCTCGACTTTATGATTTGCGTTTCTAAGTTAGACAACTTAATTAAGTTAGTTAGTGAGACCTATGACTTAAGGCATAAGATGGGATGAAACATGCTTACGTTTTGCATTAATTGTTTTGGCAAAATTGTAAATCCCATATTTTCTAGGAATTGCAAACTTGTTTGTCAATTATTGTTCTTCGACAATTACCTATTCTATACTTTCATCACTAGCGATCAACCGATGTGGTGAAACTATGATAATGAGGGTCCTAGATTCAAGGAAAATTCTATGGTTAATATGAATATTGACCAAGGGTATTTTATTTTCTTGAAAGATTTAATTATCGAAAATACTAAAAATTGAATTTTGTTAATTCTTTTGATTGTATTAATGCAACATTAAACCGTGAACGTAGTTTGGGCTTTGGTAAATTGATCTAGTTCTGCTTTCAAACGAATGTTTGATCAAGAAAATTTACTAAAAGACAAACATAAACTCTTTTCCATGGAAGAAGAGTGTGACTCAATCCTATTCCTTTTCATGATCGAGAAAGGTATGTTAGAATATTAGAATTGTCTAAATTTAATATAACTCGTAGCAATTTTAATAGTTAAGAAAATTGCACACCATGTTTTCCTTAAGAAATTTCATTACCCTCTGTTGGTGATTGAATTCTTATATGACATTTTGGTCAACTAGAAAACATGTTTGATATTATATGAGTTATTACATTAGAATCTAGACTAATTACCGCAAAATTGGTAAAAGACAAACTAGTATATTGTATCTAGTTGTTTTGATTTGATTTAATTAAAGGTGCTACACACCATTGTGGGGATAGTAGACCTATTAAGGAAGAAATTGCATGCTCAATTTTTCAAGTTAATAGTATGATGGATGATTCATCATCTCGAGTAGAATATACTCTTTTAGTACCTAAGTAATTGTTACGAATGGTATTACAAAGGGTAGCAACGTAATAGCATGCTATTTTCACCGGTTAATGAAACACTTACAATGTTGTCAAATCCGGGGAGTATGGTGTATTCTTGAATAAGACATTATTGTAAAGTTGTCTAATTCAGTGGGAGTTACAAGAGTTATTATTTTTGTAGTAACTTGATATGTGTCTAAATACACATATATTTGTACTATTTAAACCCACAAAAACGACCAAAAACACACAAATGACTCTCAAAATGATACAAATTCATTTAAATGTGTTTTTATGTGATTCGGTACAAAAGATTGAAAAACAAGTGAAAATTGATCAATTTCACAACAATTGTCGTTTCAGGTCCACGAGTTACATAAATTGTCAAAACTAGTCCCTAAATGTTCTAAATGAAAGAAAAGTCAACTTAAGTCCTTGGGAAATCAAAATGTTCACAAACACCCCGGATAAAAGTTTACACAAAATGGCAATTTTACCCTCAAGTTACAAAATTGGCAAAATGGTCCCCTGGTATTTTAAACTTGGAATTTTACAAATAATACCCTTGTACTATGCATGATTGAACAAATGGAACAATTTGATAACTTTTGGGAATTTACAACTTTAGTCCTCAAAATCCAAAATTACATTTTAGGTCCTTTTAAGTTTAAAAATGGAATTTATGCAAAAAGGATCCTTGTTTTATCAATGTATGGCAAATTTGGTCCTTATGATAAGTTTGGAATTATGGCATTTTCAGTCCTTGAGTTTGGTAAAATTACATATTTGGTCCTTGTTATTACTACACTAAACCAAACCGGATCCCTTTAATATCACAAAGCCCAAATCCAAACACCATGGCCCAATCCAATCCCAACCCTGGTATACCACATGGTCAACAAAAGTCAAAAATGACTCAACCCCGCCTAATACCACTACATCAGTAGATCTCCTCTCCAACGTCAGAATCCAAACCAGAGTGGTTTCTCCAAATTTTCAACATACCACTTGCCTCACCTCACCCTCTCCTTATTTTGTCCCCTCCACCTCCACATACACCCAAAACCCATTAATACTCAAACACCTCTTGAAATATTTGGCGCCAAAACACCACTTGACGGTTTTGATGCATTTGACCAATCCAAGGGTCGGAATTTGGTGGGAAACAATCGGAGGACAAGTGGAAGTCTTCTTGGATATAAAAGGAAGATGAAAGACTGAGAAGACTTACTTTGGCCTTAAGCCTTAGTCACATAGTTGTAGTTTTTATGGCTTTCTTAGTTTAAATGTCTTTAAATCTTTTAAATGTTGTACTTTATCTTTCAGTAGTGTAATGAAACCTTATTTTAAGTTTAATTCCAGTTTAATTTCAGTTTTAAGTTTTTGCTAAATTCTCTTAATTTTCAAGTTATTTTAATTTCAAGTTTAATGGTTGTTTATTGGATTCTTTAAGCTCAACAAGCTCTTGACAACAGCTTTTAAGGCTTTTAGATCCATTAAATAGACTTTTGTCTTTTAAATTAGAAAATGCTAAAAAGAAATCAAGAAAACCAAAGAAAATCAAAAATCTTGGGATAATGATGAAGAAGGTGAAGGTGGTTGAAATCGATTGTAAGGAATATTAGGAGCTTAATGGGAAGCTATTGGGTGTAACCTTGTTCTTTGAATCTTGATTCTCACTTGTGTCATCTTGTAAGCCATTTTCTAAATTTTGCAATTATTGTTTCACTAATTTTTATGCTTATATTCTTATGATTTCGTGTTCCTTTGTTGTTTATTAATGATATTTATGCTTAATATGAAGTTGTAATGCCTTGGATTGACTGTGGTTGGAAATGGTATGTTGATCGTTAATATGCCAATTCTTGAAAATCCTAGAACTAGACCGGTTTGACATCTGGTTTAGGTTGAAAAAGATCCATTTTGACACTTTGGTATCTCTGGATTGAATGGAATTGGTTTAAGCAGTTATTTGCTTTGAAAACTTTAAGTCAGTCATGTTATAAGGTGTTTGGATTTGTTAGTTTTAACTGTGCTATTGTGTGTTTGAGCTGTTGTTTGTACTTGTTCTGTGTCTCATCAGTTCTATTTAACTCATATTAGTCATAAAAACCAAGTCTTGTGTGTAAAAAAGTCAAAATGTCAATTTCTTCTCTTAACAGTTAACTGTTGGGATTGTGAATTGTCATATTCATTTTTCAAGCTTAAAAGTTGTTAGTCTAGCTTTAGTTAGTCTTAATACACCTTAATACAACATATTCAGTGTTTTAAATCAGCTTAAAGTTCATATAAGTCAAACTTCTGTGTTTTCTTAAAAGTCAAATTTTTATTTAGGTCATTTTTGAATAAAACTAATAATTTTACTGTGGGTCTAATTTTAAGTTTTAGCTCAAAAGCTTTTAGGGTATTGTAGTTTGGTTGGTTAAGAAAAATACAAAAATACTAGTTCTCATTTTCTCAGCTTTTTAATTGCTTATTTTCTAGCTTATATTGGTTACCTGTTCATAAGTGATGCCCTGCACCACAGTTATGGTGTCAAGTTCATGAGCTTGCACAAGCTTCATGACTTGACCCTAGCTTGTGTATTTTACTGTTTTGTGTAGCCTTTGTGTTCTTATTGTTATTTGTCTGCTTTTGTTTCCCTTATTAGCTTGTTTAGGTAGCTTAATCATCCCATCTATTTTGTCCCATTTTGCCCACTCAACTGAAGCAAACAGTTGAGTGGGGCTTGTCAAATAAGTTCTTATAAGCTCCTTATTGAGCTTGAGATTGTGATTCTTGGCTTTGTGAGAAGCAAGAGTCCATCTCAATGTCTCGTTTAAGTTGAGCTTATTAGAGCTTATTTGATAGGTTCAAATGAGCTTGTGTTTGCCCACTCACAACATACCACTGAGCAATTCAGTGGTATTGCACCATTTCCACAAGCTTCTCAGAAGTTCATTGGTGATCCTTAGCTGGTGTGGCTTGGCTTTTCATGAAGCCTAGCAACCCATCTTTATGATCTTGTGTTTTATTTTCACATTGTAGCTTATTTATAAGGGCTGCAAACAGCTTATAATATGTCCCATCCCACTCAGTGTATGCTGAGTCCATCAGCATATACTGAGTGTTCATTAGCATTTTCATAAGTTTCTCAAAAGCTCATCAATGGGTCCCACTTGATGAGCTTTAGCTTTTGGAAAGCCAACCAACTAAGCTTGCTCCTCCAATTCCTATTTTGCTTTTAGCTTAAATTTTAGCTTAACTTGTCATTAAAGAGTCTGCAAGAGGTGTTTGGTTCTATGTGAATCTGGAAGAGCTTATGAGCTTATTACTAGCTTATAGGTGATTGCCTGTGCATATTCTTGTTCATAGTTGTCCATATAGCTTGTACACATGTTTTCATCTTTTATTTCAGCTGGGAGCTTATTACGTGCTCTTTGAAGCCTCAATTCCATCCAAGTCAAGCCAAAAGCTTGATTGTCTAAACCATAAGCTCACACTGTAGAAGTCCATTTTTCCTGTTTATATTGTTGCATTGGACTTGTGTATATCCTATATCTGCTTTTTTGTTTGGTGTCAGATAGCTTATTTTGAGCTTATCATGAGTTGAGCTCAACAACAAGCCAAAAGCTTAACTCTGGGCTCATAAGCTCATGTTATGCTTATTCTTGGTTTGTATAGCTTATTTTCCATCACATATGTATAATATTAGTACTTTGTAAGTACAGAAACAGAAAAGCCAAAAAGAAGTCCATTTATAAGCTAAAGTAATAGCTTCTCTTTTGGAGCTTTTGCCCATTAGCTTATTTTTGTACATAAGCTGCCATTTTTATACTTTTCCTAGCTTCTTATATTTATTTTAGAATTTTGTAAAAAGTTTGAGATTTTTCTTTTACTGTTTAGTATTTTTAATAATTAAATATTAGTTTTTAATACTTTTTAATAGTTAATAATTATTAATAATTAGTATAATTGCATAATAAATATATTTTCTGTTTTAAAATTAGTTTTATAATATTTTAGATTTTTCTAAGTTTTAATTTTATTTTTCCAAGTTATTTTTATATTTTCTAGTATTTAAGTGTATTTATAATAGTAAATAATTAATAATAAATAGAATAATTATGTAAAAAAATACATTTTCAGTTTATAAATTCATTTTATGATATTTTAGATTTTTCAAATTCTTTATTTCATTTATTTAAGTTAATTTTAGATTTTCTTATTATTTAATTCATTTTTAATTCATTTAATTCATTTTAATTTATGATAATTAATTTAATAGAATAAAATTTATTTTTATTTTCTAATAATTTTCTTATCTTTTAAGATTCTAAAATATGATTTTCACATTTGTGGGAGTTGTATTTGATAGAATTCACTTTTTATTTTGTTACATGTATATAATTATCACATATACGTTCTTGTTTTAGGTTTTTAAGTTTTCTTACACTTTTATAATTTGTAAACTATATAATAGGTTTAATAAACAAAATCACAAACATCAATTGTAAATATAGTGATAGCGTTTATTTAATAGTTTTTATCTTTTATTTTATTTAATTTGCATTTAAGTCGCCTAGACATGCAAATCTCTATTATAGTTATAGTTGTTTTGTTTTTAAACGTTTACGTTTTAGTAACGTACGTTTGTATATCTTTTGCGTTTTTAGGTTTCTGATTGTACGCTTTTAAACGACATAGCCGTGATGAGCTATTAATATTCACATTCCTAGTGTTAGTCAATCGATTCTGCTTTTGTACATTCTTGATCATGTCATTTTATCACACGATCGTTGTATTCGTGGATATCACACCTCACCGTGACATAAACGATCTAAGGTTATTTTAATCCTTGGTAAACTTGCATTTCTCCCCGTCCGCCGCCTTTATCATCTGTTACGGTTGACCGCTCAAAAGCGGTTGATAAGCGTGACGGAGAAATAAAGAAGGTGGTTCGGGAGAAATCAATTTTGCGCGCTGTTCGGGAAATAAAAGAAGGTGGTTCGGGAGAAATCAAATTTTGGCGCCGTTCGGGAAATAAAAGAAGGTGGTTCGGGAGAAATCAAATTTTACGCCATTGCCGGAGGTGTCACAGAACGACTTGTGTTTTATATCTATCCATTGTATATATTATATATAATATATTTGATTTCAAAACAATATAAAACACAAAACATTTTTTCCTTTACACAACTTGCCCGTTTGATAAGTCCCTCGCCACAACATTTGGTTGTTGGTCATTTCTGATTCTTGAGCTCTGTCGCACCGATTCCCTTTCGAGGCGGTTGTTAGGAATTTCTTTTGTACATATATATATAAACCTTAAAAATACAAAATATTTTCCTTTCTTTTATAAAATCAAAAATCAAAAGATTCTTCTCGTCTTTTCTAAGTTTCTTTCTAAGATTCTTAGACTCATCTTAGTGATGATTATTCATAATTCCGCGAGTGGCAATCCCACTCCAATTTCTCACCCAATCTTTGAGTGGCAATCCCACCCGTTCCCCATGAACAATTCAATTCGGGGTCAAGTCAAGCTAGTGACTTGGTTATCAAAAAAAACTAAGCCACACCATATGGGTTTTCACCCATATATAAAAAGTAAAAAAGTAATTTTCCATTTTTCCCTTTCTACCACCTAGTGTGGGGTAATAACCCACCTATTGTATATATATAAAACTTTGAAAATTGTAAATATTAAAAATAAAATAATTGTTGTGTTACCTCACTTAGTTTTGAATATTGAGGACAATATTCATTTCTAAGTGTGGGGGGGAAATTCTGGCGAATTTTGATCGTAAATGTGCCCTTTTAGTCCCTTTTTCCCCCAAAATGGCCAAATTTTAAAAAAATTTTTTTTAGTGGAAGCACTATGTACTTAACACAACAAATGGTTATCAGTCCACCATGTTTGATAAACAAAGGATTGGCTAATCCAGGAGCAAACGGCTCTTGGTAAAGATATTTCAAACCGTTTTTAGTTGACAACTTGCTAATAAGTTGTATGGTAATCAACTCACCATATCCTAAAAAGTGAAGAGTTGGCTAGCCCACAAGATTATGGCTTGTGGTAAAGGCGTGGAAAAACCATAATTGGTATTCACTCACCAAAGATAATTCGATAATTTATCTAAGAGTTGGCTAGTCCGTATGGTACGGCCGGTAAAGACGAATCAAACCGCTTACGACTTATGATTTGCTCAAAATCATTTGGTTATCATGTACCAAGGTTCTTACTTGAACTCGAAACATTTGGCTACTCCAAGTGATGGCTTTTGGTAAAGAGTTTTCAAATCCATTAAAGTTTCAAAAGATTGCTAGGGACTAGCAATAGTTCGATGTGGGGATTTGATATGTGTCTAAATACACATATATTTGTACTATTTAAACCCATTAAAACGACCAAAACACACAAATGACTCTCAAATGATACAAATTCATTTAAATGTGTTTTATGTGATTCGGTACAAAAGATTGAAAACAAGTGAAAATTGATCAATTTCACAACAATTGTCGTTTTCGGTCCACGAGTTACATAAATTGTCAAAACTAGTCCCTAAATGTTCTAAATGAAAGAAAAGTCAACTTAAGTCCTTGGGAAATCAAAATGTTCACAAAACACCCCGGATAAAAGTTTACACAAAATGGCAATTTTACCCTCAAGTTACAAAATTGGCAAAATGGTCCCCTGGTATTTTAAACTTGGAATTTTACAAATAATACCCTTGTACTATGCATGATTGAACAAATGGAACAATTTGATAACTTTTGGGAATTTACAACTTTAGTCCTCAAAATCCAAAATTACATTTTAGGTCCTTTTAAGTTTAAAATGGAATTTATGCAAAAGGATCCTTGTTTTATCAATGTATGGCAAATTTGGTCCTTATGATAAGTTTGGAATTATGGCATTTTCAGTCCTTGAGTTTGGTAAAATTACATATTTGGTCCTTGTTATTACTACACTAAACCAAACCGGATCCCTTTAATATCACAAAGCCCAAATCCAAACACCATGGCCCAATCCAATCCCAACCCTGGTATACCACATGGTCAACAAAAGTCAAAAATGACTCAACCCCGCCCAATACCACTACTACTGTAGCATCTCCTCTCCAAACGCTGTAAATCCAAACCAGAGCTGGTTTTCTCCAAATTTTCAACATACCACTTGCCTCACCTCACCCTCTCCTTATTTTGTCCCCCCTCCACCTCCACATACACCCAAAACCCATTAATACTCAAACCTGCTCTTGAAATATTTGGCGCCAAAACACCACTTGGACGGTTTTGATGCATTTGACCAATCCAAGGGCTGGAATTTGGTGGGAAACAATCAGAGGACAAGTGGAAGTCTTCTTGGATATAAAAGGAAGATGAAAGACAGAGAAGACTTACTTTGGCCTTAAGCCTTAGTCACATAGTTGTAGTTTTTATGGCTTTCTTAGTTTAAATGTCTTTAAATCTTTTAAATGTTGTACTTTATCTTTCAGTAGTGTAATGAAACCTTATTTTAAGTTTAATTCCAGTTTAATTTCAGTTTTAAGTTTTTGCTAAATTCTCTTAATTTTCAAGTTATTTTAATTTCAAGTTTAATGGTTGTTTATTGGATTCTTTAAGCTCAAACAAGCTCTTGACAACAGTTTTAAGGCTTTTAGATCCATTAAATAGACTTTTGTCTTTTAAATTAGAAAATGCTAAAAAAGAAATCAAGAAAACCAAAGAAAAATCAAAAATCTTGGGATAATGATGAAGAAGGTGAAGCAGGGTTGAAATCTGATTGTAAGGAATATTAGGAGCTTAATGGGAAGCTATTGGGTGTAACCTTGTTCTTTGAATCTTGATTCTCAGCTTGTGTCATCTTGTAAGCCATTTTCTAAATTTTTGCAATTTACTGTTTCACTAATTTTTATGCTTATATTCTTATGATTCTGTGTTCCTTTGTTGTTTATTAATGATATTTATGCTTAATATGAAGTTGTAATGCCTTGGATTGGACTGTGGTTGGAAATGGTATGTTGACTGTTAATATGCCAATTCTTGAAAATCCTAGAACTAGACTGGTTTGACATCTGGTTTAGGTTGAAAAAGATCCATTTTGACACTTTGGTATCTCTGGATTGAATGGAATTGGTTTAAGCAGTTATTTGCTTTGAAAACTTTAAGTCAGTCATGTTATAAGGTGTTTGGATTTGTTAGTTTTAACTGTGCTATTGTGTGTTTGAGCTGTTGTTTGTACTTGTTCTGTGTCTCATCAGTTCTATTTAACTCATATTAGTCATAAAAACCAAGTCTTGTGTGTAAAAAGTCAAAATGTCAATTTCTTCTCTTAATGCTTAACTGTTGGGATTGTGAATTGTCATATTCATTTTTCAAGCTTAAAAGTTGTTAGTCTAGCTTTAGTTAGTCTTAATACACCTTAATACAACATATTCAAGTGTTTTAAATCGACTTAAAGTTCATATAAGTCAAACTTCGTGTTTTCTTAAAAGTCAAATTTTATTTAGGTCATTTTGAATAAAACTAATAATTTTCTTGTGGGTCTAATTTTAAGTTTTAGCTCAAAAGCTTTTAGGGTATTGTAGTTTGGTTGGTTAAGAAAATACAAAATACTAGTTCTCATTTTCTCGACTTTTTAATTGCTTATTTTCTAGCTTATATTGGTTACTGTTCATAAGTGATGCCTGCACCACGCTTATGGTGTCAAGTTCATGAGCTTGCACAAGCTTCATGACTTGACCCTAGCTTGTGTATTTTACTGTTTTGTGTAGCCTTTGTGTTCTTATTGTTATTTGTCTGCTTTTGTTTCCCTTATTAGCTTGTTTAGGTAGCTTAATCATCCCATCTATTTTGTCCCATTTTGCCCACTCAACTCAGCAAACAGTTGAGTGGGGCTTGTCAAATAAGTTCTTATAAGCTCCTTATTGAGCTTGAGATTGTGATTCTTGGCTTTGTGAGAAGCTAAGCAGTCCATCTCAATGTCTCAGTTTAAGTTGAGCTTATTAGAGCTTATTTGATAGGTTCAAATGAGCTTGTGTTTGCCCACTCACAACATACCACTGAGCAATTCAGTGGTATTGCACCATTTCCACAAGCTTCTCAGAAGTTCATTGGTGATCCTTAGCTGGTGTGGCTTGGCTTTTCATGAAGCCTAGCAACCCATCTTTATGATCTTGTGTTTTATTTTCACATTGTAGCTTATTTATAAGGGCTGCAAACAGCTTATAATATGTCCCATCCCACTCAAGCATTCACCGAGTCCATCAAGATATCCGAGTGTTCATTAGCATTTTCATAAGCCTAGCAAAAGCTCATCAGTGGGTCCCACTTGATGAGCTTTGGCTTTTTGGCAACCCAACCAACCCAGCTTGCTGCCCCAATTCCTATTTTGCCCTTTTAAGCTTAAATTCTTAGCTTAACTTGTCATTAAAGAGTCGCAAGGGTGTTTGGTTCTATGTGAATTTGGAAGAGCTTATGAGCTTTTTACTAGCTTATAGGTGAATGCCTGTGCATATTCTTGTTCATAGTTGTCCATATAGCTTGTACACATGTTTTCATCTTTTATTTCTGTGTGGAGCTTATTACGTGCTCTTTGAAGCCTCAATTCCATCCAAGTCAAGCCAAAAGCTTGATTGTCTAAACCATAAGCTCACACCTTTTCAGTCCATTTTTCCTGTTTATATTGTTGCATTGGACTTGTGTACATCCTATTCCACCTTTTGTTTGGTCTGTATAGCTTATTTTGAGCTTATCATGAGCTTAGGCTCCAACAGTCAAGCCAAAAGCTTAACTGTTGGGCTCATAAGCTCATGTTATGCTTATTTCTTGGTTTGTATAGCTTATTTTCCATCATACATGTATAATATCAGTGTATAATTAGTCCAGAAAACATAAAAGCCAAAAGAAGTCCATTTATAAGCTAAAGTAATAGCTTCTCTTTGGAGCTTTTGCCCATTAGCTTATTTTTGTACATAAGCGCCATTTTATACTTTTCCTAGCTTCTTATATTTATTTTAGAATTTTGTAAAAGTTTGAGATTTTTCTTTTCTTGTTTAGTATTTTTAATAATTAAATATTAGTTTTAATACTTTTAATAGTTAATAATTATTAATAATTAGTATAATTGCATAATAAATATATTTTCTGTTTTAAAATTAGTTTTATAATATTTTAGATTTTTCTAAGTTTAAATTTTATTTTTCCAAGTTATTTTTATATTTTCTAGTATTTAAGTGTATTTATAATAGTAAATAATTAATAATAAATAGAATAATTATGTAAAAAATACATTTTCAGTTTATAAATTCATTTTATGATATTTTAGATTTTTCAAATTCTTTATTTCATTTATTTAAGTTAATTTTAGATTTTCTTATTATTTAATTCATTTTTAATTCATTTAATTCATTTTTAATTTATGATAATTAATTTAATAGAATAAAAATTTATTTTTATTTTCTAATAATTTTCTTATCTTTTAAGATTCTAAAATATGATTTTCACATTTGTGGGAGTTGTATTTGATAGAATTCACTTTTATTTTGTTACATGTATATAATTATCACATATACGTTCTTGTTTTAGATTTTTAAGTTTTCTTACACTTTTATAATTTGTAAACTATATAATAGGTTTAATAAACAAAATCACAAACATCAATTGTAAATATAGTGATAGCGTTTATTTAATAGTTTTATCTTTTATTTTATTTAATTTGCATTTAAGTCGCCTAGACATGCAAATCTCTATTATAGTTATAGTTGTTTTGTTTTAAACGCTTACGCTTTAGTAACGCACGCTTGTATATCTTTTGCGCTTTTAGGTTTCGATTGTACGCTTTTAAACGACATATAGCGTGACAGAGCTATTAATATTCACATTCCTAGTGTTAGTCAATCGATTCTGTTTTTGTACATTCTTGATCATGTCATTTTATCACACGATCGTTGTATTCGAGGATATCACACCTCACCGTGACATAAACGATCTAAGGTTATTTTAATCCTTGGTAAACTTGCATTTTCTCCCGGGCTGTCGCCCTTTTATCATCTGTTACGGTTGACCGTTCAAAAGCGGTTGATAAGCGTGACGGAGAAATAAAAGAAGGTGGTTCGGGAGAAATCAAATTTTGGCGCCGTTGCCGGGGAAATAAAAGAAGGTGGTTCGGGAGAAATCATAACTCAGATTATTTCTAGATTTTCTTGAAATAATACATTACGTTTAAAAATGTAGACATTCATATTCTCAAGGATAGTCATGAACGTTTCCTTGATAATTAAGTGCTCCTACATCTACTTGTAATGCTTATATATCTATGACACTATCATATTGCTCACATAAACAAACGAATGTCATGGTGTTTATCTGCTATATGGTGTTGTTCTATGCACAAGTGGGAGAAGTATTAATTGTGTGCAAAAGAACAAACACATACAAATATGATTAATGGATTCTCTTGATCGTAAGATAAGAGATTAACGTTCTAATAAGATTGACTTGTTTAGAAAATGTGTCAAGATTATAACATAGACCACTTTTATGTCTTATGTCATTCAAAATATAGAAACACTTGAAGTTACATTTTAGGTTAAGTGATATCTTGGCTAGATTGTAATCTCAAGGTAAATCTCCACTTGTTGTGGGATCGGGCGTGGATGCTTTTACAGTTTCTTAAGATTGGACACTTCTTGGAATGACATAAATAAATAAAGTAATAATATCTTAAATATTTATGTATTTTTAGAATGACATAAATATGATAGAGTAGTATATTAACTTGAAAATTAATTAATTGAAATCATGGCGTGGTGTTCATAATAACTTTAAATTATACATGGTTATGTGTTTCTGTATAGACTCACAAACATGAAGTCTTTTAAAGATTTATAATATAAAGTAAGATATTATAACTGTTATGTCTTTTGACTTAGTCAAAGAATACTCATGTTATAAAGTATGCAATTGGCTTAAAAATTCTATTATACCATTAAGTTGTCTTAGTTGGTAAATAGGTAGGCCAAAAGGAATATGTTTATCTTAAATATTGTTAGATTGTCTTACAATATTAATTCTAATGAAATACTGTATGTATATGGAATGTTCAGTTAGAAGAATCAAACTTTTGTCATATTGTTTGACTCAAGATAACTATATCTTCTTTTCTTCCAATCGAACTTATCAAGGTTAGAAAATTGAGTATTGATTGGATATACTTAATAAACTCAAACCTAGAAGATTAATAAGACACCATTTTAGTATGGAATGAGATGAATCACATTGAGTCTTATATTGAAGTTCTGATTTGTTAAAACTACTTATGGAGTAGGTTATTAATGAACAAGATTTACGAACTGTTAATGTGATTTGTAATATCCCAAAAGAAAACAATTTGGTGTTGTTCTACTTGCTAAAGTATCTATAGATAGTCTTTAACTTACAAAAGCAAGTGGGAGTTTTGTTTAGATCTTGAAGAGATTAAATTACAATTACAAAACACATAATCTTCTAAAATACACTAGTAAATATCATGATGAGGTCAAATATGATAGACCTCAAGATGGTGGAATTCTTATTCATAGATCCGTAAGGATTCTCAGATAATTGATTGATGCGCTGAGATATATGAGTTGCAGGATTATGGTAAACCTGTTAATCATGATGATGCATTTACCTAATATTGAATTGTGGTAAATTATTCATACTATGAATGTTAAGATGCTGTCCAAAGAGATAATCAACTTTGTAAACTTGGTTTATCTTAATAAAGATGAGTTTCTTCAAAGGAAGGAAAACCCTAGTGGTTTAAATCTTTGTGTAGAAATCATATGGACAATATTGTACTTGTGTTTAATGCATGACTCGTGACAAGATTATTAATCACACTTAAGCAATTAATTGTGATTGAATATTCTTTCCTTGGCACATTAAATATATAATGATTATAATTGTCATACTTATTTTATTGATATGAAAAATGACAATGGAATATCAAAACTATTTGTTATGTGATTACTTTTGCGAGGACGATAAGTAATACAAAAGAGTTTTATGAATTCACATAATCTTTGGAAATGTACTAAAGGCAAGAATCCATTAATGGATATATGCATGCATCTAGGAAAGGATTCTTATGTTTAACTATTAAATCCAAGTTTTGGTTTAAAAATTAAAATAAGATAATTTCTAAGTATTCCTGAAAGCTAGTGGGAGTATTATGATTATTTTCTTTAAATCTTATATGATGTGGGTAGTAACATTCCATCTAAGATAAAATGTTAAGTTCTGGTTTGGAATGGATCTTCACTTGCAAGATTTAGAAAATAAGACATACAACCTTGGAGTATATGTTTATTATTAGTAAACATGGCGGTATTAAATAAATGAGTCTAATAGAACATGATATATCATTTGGAAATGGATATGTAGAACATGAATTAAATCTTTGTTTGACATATGGATTTTTCATATACATCATGTTATTGTTGTATCATGCTTGAATGCAAGATGATTTGACAACATTGATATCTAATGAAGTTATTAGATAACTAGTGTAATGAATATTCTAATAGAATATGTTTGAATCTAGAATTACATTCCTCAGCCTGGATTTGCTCTCAAAATTCTAAGGATGAGCAATATAGCAATTGTTGCATAATTGTCATAGCCAACAAACTTGAAAGTTTGGAAGGTATCAAACATTACACTATAGATATTGAAGTTTACGGAGATTTTAAAGAGCATATTGTTGTTTGTATACAATGATGCTGGTTTAATTGAGATGACACTCAATACTAGTCATGGGAAGATTTCATCCTTGTAAATGGCCATGTGAACTAGTTGTGCTCAACCAAGAGTATAGTTGCATTATACAATAAAGAATTAGAATGCTTTAAACTTTAAAAATGGTTTGAAAGTTTGATTGTCATAAATTGGTGCTTGAGGATGTTCACACACTTTATGAAATATTATGTGGCAATATCAAGATATTTTGAATGCACACATACAAGAACTTCACTAGTTGAATTCTTGAAATAAGTATTCTCAAAATTCGATAGATCAAAGTTAGTTGAAATTATGCCTTGTCAACAAGTATGATTGTCATTACTTGAGACATAATTCATTAACCAAGATTATCATGCATTGATCTATTTAGTATTTGGATAAGGATGTTTTGAACAAATATTATTTAAATGAAATAAAATATTGGTTATGTTTATTTTTCATTTTCTTAATATTATATCCTATATTTGCATGTTTAATCCGTGAATAACTTATGTTATTCTAAAAGTCCGTTGTCGATTAATGATGTGGGAATGTCATTGAATTAAGACAAATCGATTTTGGTAGAATATACTTTAAGTATCTTGATGCGTGGGACATGCCAATTACATGATATTCAATGAATTGAATATAGGATGATCCCAACTTTACATGATGATACTTTATGGATCTTTGTCATTAAGTATATCATGAAGTGTTTATCCTCGACTTGAGATACCGATAAGCGATATGAATGTAGTGCATTTGTGTAAGATAGTCTAACGCTATCCGTGAATCGGTAGTTATAAGGGCTATTTTCGAAGTGTTGCAAAATTCATGAGTTATGTTTGTAGTCAAGAGAATTTGTTCCTTTGAATTTGTTTCAAAGTATAATACTATATTTGGGCCCCTCGTAGGATTGGCAAGATGTTTGTAAGGCCTTACCCAAGATCTATCTCGAATACGCTCGATGATTTGGTAATCTTGTTCAATCAAATACAACGAAACGGAATATTAACTTATGAAATGACTTGATCCATATTCATAGTTAATGTAGTATTAGTAACAAAAGGATAAGTAAAATGATGAATCATTAAATGGTTTTTTCCAGAGACCATACTCGATTTGATCCGGGGCATTGGCGTGAAAGCTAGATTAACTAATGTCATTACTATATTAAGTAATATCCAGTGGGAGCCGAAAGGTTTATGGATAATTATTAATATTAGTATGACCGGATTCGAACTCGAGACTTCGGATTGCACACATTACGTATGAGAATTGATGTAAATAATTATAATATATAAACGTTATTATTATTAATTATTAGTCACGAAATAAATACTTAACGTGGTTAATATTTAACGAGGTTTGGCTAACGGTCGTTAAATGTAAACTTAAAGGACTAGAGATGAAATTATAAGTCGGGAAGGATCTAGAATCCCTTTGGGATTGATTGGCCGATCGGTTGGGGTTTCCTAACCCAACCCACACATTAACTTGTCCTCCAAGATTGGTTAACTATAAATACAATCCTATTGTGTTCATTCTAAACCTAATCTTGGTGACTTGCAAATCTAATTCTCTCCTTCTCCTCTTTCTTTTGTGTGGCCGGTCGAAATCCCTTCCCATGGGATTCGATTTGTTTAACTAAAGAATAAGTATTTGGTTTGTTTCGTGATCAAGAAACTAGCTTTTCACATCTAATCGCTATTAGTACGTGTGTACAAGAACGAAGGACAAGCACGCTGAGCTTGTGAATCTTGGTGGTTGATTTTATTGGTGGGTCGACATAGGTGTTGGTCGACATTCACAAACCCTAATTTATTAGGGTTTAGGTTTCTTGTTCTTGATCCTAATTTGGGGTTTTCCATAAACCCTAATTGCATTGATTCGCAAAAGGCACGCATACTTTTAATTCGGTTAGTTAATTTACAAGTATTATTCCTATTACTCACCGCATGCTTTGATGATGTTTACTTGTTTATGTAATTGTTATGATTAGTAAACCCAACACCAACATCATCATCTTCGAACAACATTTTAGCATCATGTTCAATCTAAGAAGAAAATAGTCCATCAATATGATTTCAAAGATCATGTTCTATCTATAGAAAAACATCGTCATCAATTATCATCATTTTCACCTTATCGATTATTGAAGTTAGCTTCACATCGCCTATAACCACCTCATCGACTCATCGTAAACAAAGAACTTGAAACAGTTGAAGGGAAAAAAGAGAAGTAAGAATTTGAATGACGAGAACGATAGAAGTATGATTGTGAAAAAAAATTTGGAAATGATTTAAGATACGAGAGACTTTCACATGTAAGAAAATGGGATGGCATGCTATGCTTACTTCATTTCATTATGTGGTCCACTACCTTATAATGATTAATGATAGAGACTTATCATTAGACTAATGATAAGTGATATTTGATGGAGTGTATATACAAAAAAAGTGGAGTGTAAACACGTATAGCCATTAAAATTCTCGTGAAGTAAACAATGAGTGCATAATGAAGTAATGAGTTGCTAATTGACGATGAACAAGATGCTATATATTCGACGATGAACAAGATGCTATTCTAGATTTTCCAATAAACTACTACCATCAATTTAAGTTGTAGCAATCAACGAACTGACGAGCTATACTTCATTATCACTTTTAAGCAAAATACTAAACCAAAGCGCGACATTGATCATGTTTGTTCATCAAATGTAAAAGTTTTGTTGATACTTTCTTAAAAGAAATTGAACATCACATGTCTTGATTATTTGAGAAATGCTAAACAAAGTTTTATTCTTATCAAGGATTCTATATCTGATAAGTATGCATTAACATTATGAAGGTGACAAATGCCATTGAAAGTTCACTTTAATCTTAATCCCCTAACCATTTAAAAAACAAGTGATACTAGAGTGAATTTGACATGTGAATGGCAACTGAAGATTAAACAAAAAAAGACTATTTTTATTATCAGAAAAAGACATAAGAGTGACCAGTTAGGACTACTCATTGATAAAGACAGTACTTAGCCTCAAACCCCACCCATCCTGGAACTAACTAACGCCTCATACAATTCCTCCAGTTAACACTGCAGAAATCATGTCGTACATCTTTGTGTCGTTCCTCCAAGAGACAATGATAGCTGCTAAAAAACTTACCTCTAATGTGATTTAATGAATTTCTTAAAAGAAAAACTAATAATGAATATTATGTTAAATAATTTTAAGAATGCATACTTTGTTAAATACTTTTTTAAAATTCCATGGCCATCTAAAAAACTCCTATTTTTGCTCATCATAAAGTGACGTTGTATTCATCGATACTTGCACATCAGCTTGTATACGAGCCGTTCTCCAATGTCAAATATTCGGCTCAAATATTAAAACAAAATACATTAAAAAGGTTAAGAGGTTAAGGTTATTCAAACTTAAAATTATGTCAAAGTAAACACATGTATTCATTCTAATCAGTGGCGGATCTAGCCGCAAATACAAGGTGGTTCCTTCATTTGGTCAAGTTGAAAAATGCAATGAGTCAACCAACCAACTGACCAATTTTTCGGGTCGGATCGAGTTCAATTTAACAAGATGCGACAAGTGACGGACCCAACCAGAAAACAAAGGTGGTTCCTTGATATACTAAAGCTAAAACAAGTTAATGAGTGAATTAATCTTCAGTTAAATGTGTTAGGCCGGGTCGGGTCTAACTTAAAATAATTGCTTTGATGTAACAACACTTTTAACTTATGATGATGTAATACTTGAGGTGTTTAGAAATGTGTCTTGCTATTATGATTGTATCTTTTAGAAGATTAACTGATTATATCTTATGGTACATGTTTTTTGGTATACGATATCAAACAATCATTTGTAAAACTATTGTTAAACACCTCAACATCTTCACTTAAACATCGTAAGAATATTCAAACTGACATTGAAATTCATTATTTAGAATTATTTATACATAAATGCATAGACAAAAAAAGTAGCCGAGTTTCTAAAATAATAAGCGGTCTTTTTATCTATTGTGGTAAATTTTCAAAACGTTTAAAAATATCACATAAAATGTTTATGCACTTTTGGCTTTTTGTAAAAGGTTATCACTTCAAAAGTGGCTAAAGTAGAGGGGGTAACATGAAATTTTGAATAAACATAAAGCAGTATAAAGAAAATATGATACTTTGGGTCATCTTCTTTACCAAGAACATTACAGACACCTTAAGACCTCCATTAAAAAGTACTGCGAGTGCTGTCTTTTTTTTTCTAGTTTTCCTAATAGATGTGTCTTTCTCTCTTCTTATTTGATACAAAAGGTGGTTCCCGGTCTAAATCTAAGGTAGGTCCCGGATTTTTTCACACATAGCCTATAACGGATTTCAATTTCTAACGTGGTTTCCGGGAACCACCTAGTTATAAGGTAGGTCCGCCCCTGATTCTAATGCATCAAGACTTATCATGTAAGTAAACACATGTATTCATCCTAATACATAAAGACTTATCACCAAGCCATCAAGGTTTGGTGAATCACTAATATTTTGTTCATAATAAAATATGGGGTGACTAGGTGAGTTTTGATATTATCTAGTGTTTTACGGAGTGAATTTTGGTCCCGATTATTGCTAACGTTAACTCGTTAAGTATTTAAATCACGAATTTTAAAACCTGGTGTCGTAAAAATATCAAATTTGTAGGAAATGTTAAAACTTATCAATATACTTTATAAAAGTATATTAAATGAGTGATAAGTTTAACGGAGTGTGTAAATGTTTTTAAACCTAAAATCATAGGTTAAATATGCATAAAGCGTAAAACGTACGAAGTTTACATAAAAATAGAAAAAGTGAAATGTGATATATCAAATATGATTCTAATGACCCTAAAAGGCTTATAATGGGTAGACTGAGCCTAGACTAGTGTCGGTTGGTATTAAATGTACGTTAAGTCTAAAACCGGAAATGTTAAATAATCAAGGGGTGGTTTTATGGTCAAAGGGGGATGGAAATAAGTTGACTTTTTAGAAAAATGTAAAAGTATCTAAACGTCTTAGAAAATGCGGTGGAGGTATAGGTCAAGTCTGTGTATAAGTAAAAATGCTTAAAACGCGAGTTTAGGCTCAGAAACATGTGGTCTATTTGGTAACATTATGATGTAGGCTAAATAACAAGATAACACAAATCGAGCATGTTGATTCACACGAATACCAGGATCGATTCTTCCAATAATCGTTGATTCGATCGAATGCCGACTATTAGGATTATTAGCAAAATAACTGCCAAAAATAGACTTTTGATATTTCTTTGAACTGATTATTTCACATTACAAAGGAGCTCTTAAATAAGGCTACAAAACAGAAATGGGCCCTAAAAGACAAACGGACTGAAAGTTATTGCATAAACAAAGTCCAAAAAACCCGAAAAAACACTAAAATACAAATAACTCATAAAATAAAGTGTTTCAGGGCTCGAAAGTTCTATAAACCGACGTATTATGTTTACCACAACGTGCTCCTTGTTCCAAGCTTCGCTTTGACTGGTCATTCGCCTAAAACAGAGCCCCGTAGCCCAAGTTATGCCCATTTTAGTGAGGCCCCTTTTGTCACGCGATCTTGGGCCTCCAGAAACATAATAGCATGTTCATCAACACTTGGCCCCACATCATTCCCCCCTAGGTAGACAAAATTCTTCCTCGAATTCACAGAAAGATCATCATTAGAAGAATCACCATGGTAAGGCAACAAGTTTTTCACATTAAACACATCTAAACATCGGATATGGCTCGGTAACTTCAAATGGTAAGCATTGGAATTAATTTTGTCAACAATTTACAATGGGCCAATTTTCTTAGCGGACAATTTATTATACTCACCAACCGAGAAACGATCCTTAGTTAAAAAAGCCCATACAAAGTCACCTACTTCAAAATCCACATGCCTCCGCTTTTGATCAGCATCTTGCTTGTACTTTGAGTTAGCTCGAACCAAGTTGTCATGAACAACTTTATGAACTTCATTTAACCCTTCAACAAAATCCTTCACTTTCTTTGGAATAAAACCAGAAATAGGAAGAGACATTAAATCAAGAGGTCCACGTGGTTGAGCAGAATAAACCACCCGAAATGGACTAAACCCAGTGCTCCGATTAACAGCATAAGTATGAGCAAACTTAGCTTGACATAACTTCTGATCCCATTCCTTCACATGATCACCTACTAAACACCTCAACAGATTACCAAGAGATCGGTTAACAACTTCAGTCTGCCCATTAGTTTGGGGATGATAAGCACTACTAAAATTGAGTTGAGTATTCACCATCTTCCACAAACTACGCCAAAAATGACTTAGAAACTGAGTGTCATGATCAGAAACAATAGATGAAGGCAAACCATGTAAACGATATACATCGCGAGGGCCACATTAATTGCATTTGTTGTCTTCTTACAAGCAATAAAGTGTACCATCTTAGAGAAACGATCAACAACAACAAATATTGAGTCACTACACCTTTGAGTACGAGGTAACCCCAACACAAAATCCATGCTGATATCAACCCATGGCTGCAAAGGAACCGCTAAAGGCACATAGAGTCTTGCATTAGTAGTTGTACCCTTTGAAACTTGGCAACACGACACGACTTGACATGGGCTATGTCCGCAAAAGTAGCAAAGAAGAGTGAGCTATGTAGCGGTGAGCTATGTAGCGGTGAGCGAGCAAGAGTCGTTGTTTTTGAAATAAAACGTTTGGTAACATAGATGTAGTTGTTTTTATATAAATGTAAAATTACGTAAAAGGACATATACATATTTCAATAGAAAATTCTCTAAATAAATAACAAAGTTACTTTTACATGCTGGACATTTCATAATACTGTTCTACACAAGTAATGTATTACCGAAGACGTGCATTCCATATTGAAGTAGCAATATCATTGCGAATCTGTTTCATCTCGATAGATGTTGCACTAGAAATATCAGCATTATTTGTATCCGGGCCACGTACGTCACGAAGTTCATAACCTCCCATGTAATCTAGATGTTGTTCAAATGTTGTGAACACCGTGTCTTCTTTGTCATTATTACGAATGTAATTGTGCAAGGCGAATGCGGCCGTAATTATATCGAGTTGAGTTTTCACACTGTATTTAGGCATTTTATCGAGTATCTTCCATAGTTTTTTCAATATTCCAAATGATCTCTCAATTGCACTTCGTAGAGACGAATGGGAACGATTAAAACTTTATTGCATGTTATTAGGCGGCTCATTTTCAAATTGTGACTTATGGTATCTGGTCTTTGGATATGGAACCAAATATCCTTTTTTATCCGGATATCCTTTATCCACTAAATAATCTTACCTACTTATAACATAAAAATTAGTGCATTTGAAAATGTATAAGACAATATAATAGGCAATTAAATTTACCTTCGGGTGGTTTTGGAAAGTTCATTGATGGATTGTTAATGGCATTGAGAAATACACGTGTGTCGTGTGCAGAACCCTCCCATCCAACTGATATAAAGGTAAAGCATAAATCAAAGTCACACGCTGCCATCACATTGAAAGTAGGTACCCCTTTTCTACCTATGTAAGGCACTTGTTCGCTCTCTGGGATGCACGCCCCTATGTGCGTGCCATCAATACAACCGATGCAATCCTACAAAAATATAAGATGATCATGATATGGGATGAAAATCGTAAAAATTAGAAGAAAAAAAATCATCCGAATATCTTAAAGTATGGCATGTATATGTTATCATTCATTATTTTAAGAGGTGTTTCTTGAAAGGTTGGATCCTTTAGCTTAATCATCTCACGGGCTAGACCATGATAACCTTTGGATCTAGCAGTTATCGCCTCTAGAACTTCATGAAACGCTCTACTGATAGTCTCTCCAGAGCGTTGAAAACGCTCACTAACATCCCTGTTTGACACCCCTAACGCAAGTGTGTATACAAATATTCCCACCTTCTCAACAACCGTCATTCTATCAATCGACTTTAATCCGTAACTTGATTCTAGTTCCCCACATAGTTTTAAAAACACATTTGAATGCATTCTAAAAGCATTCACGGAACGGATAGGATTACCATTTAATACCTCATTCATCCAAGCTTCTCCTGTTTGAGATGACGTCATGCATGGTTCTTTGAACATATACTTATAGTAGTATGCAGCAGCAATATTAGACGAGGACCATGACTTCATAAGTAGCGTACACAATCATATTTTCTTTTTTTTCTCTATTCTCTCGGTATCCATATTGATTGTGTTCACCTATACAAGACAAAGAATATGTAAAATACAAAATTAACAAATAGCATCTCGTGGTTTGTTCATATATCAAGTCATAAAATAACATAAAAAAGATAAATCGATCAACAAATTAAATTACATTGAAAATTAACAATAAAACAATTTTTTTATTCAAATACTTCATTAACCATGCAAAATAACATAAACTATCCGAATAAAACAAAACATAACAAAATAAAAACAGATGGTCCATATCATGAATCATTGGCCACATAGAAAAGAAAAGTTTATTCGCATCGATCTTGCTTATGTTGCAACCATTTTAGCCTAGAATCATCACTTCGCATAGTCAAAAATAATTCCCGTATGACAGCATCTTTAAACAAATCCATAGCAAGATAACAAAGACTATCATCTGACATCATTCCACCATCTATCATGCCATTTAGGACACTCATACACCTACTAGCACTATACGGATCTTCTTTATTAACAGCAGAAGCATCAGACTCTAAAATTTCTATAAAACGATCTTGTTTCTCATTTTGCTTAACCATGAACTCTTTAAACATTCTTGATCCTGTCGAGTCCCTCCCTTTCCGCTTCATTTGAACATTTTTTGGTTTCATTGTTAATTTAGTAGACTTGTTTACTTGTTTAGAAACTCCAATTTGGCTTGATGTTGGGATTCTTTAGATGAGGGTTTTGTTCTAAATGGTTTAAAATTTTCATTTTCCTACACAATAAATAATACACGGTTACAATTTAAAATAATTAGAATGTGATGTTGAAATCTTCCACTTTAAACGAATAAAAGAAATTTTACCTCAATTTTTTGGTCCCACCAAGCATCGGAACAACTGAGTTTCCCGGTACTTTCATCCCAACCTAGACCAGTTTCTCCATTTTTCATGGTCTTCCAAAGGGTATATTGTCTTTTCATCCCATCATACTTGCTCTTTAATGATTTTTTGCTATTGAATTTGATGTTATGCATTTTCTCAAACTCATGCTGAAGTTGTATCCATTTAAAATCACAATTTCGGCTTCTTATTTTGTTATGCGTTTAAGAAATCACACAAGTTTAAGACAGATTGTTCCGTTCAATCATAAGCTTTCGCGGTTTCATTAGTTGGGGCCATCTAGAAAGAAGAAACACACGTGTAGCTTTTAGTACGTTACCTCTTTGCGACTAATATTTTGTGTTTTCATCCTGTAAACTATTCATACAATGCAAACTAATGTGTCTAAGTATAAGCACTAATGTATTACAAAACCAATCGGTAACCAACACAGCAACATCATCTTATAAACTATGTGCCAACATCATCTAACCTAATGTGCTCACCAACACAGCAACATCATCTTATAACCTATTACAATATGTTGTACGGGTCTAGTAAAGTATAAAAGTAATAGTAACAAAATAGTGAGCAACAAATATAGAAAATGGGCTTGCTAGTTTGTTAATCTACTGATGAAGATAATTGACTTGTCCAAAACTTCTCCTTAGGTCTTAAGTCTTAACACTTTAGTTAAAACAATGATTATTGATAAATTAGTCTATATAAATTAGTTAAAGATTTGATTTTTTTTTTTTTTTTTTTTTAACTTTTCTTTATCAGTTTATATAAATTAGTCACTGAAAATTATATCCCACATTTAGGATTACTCGATGGATTATGATGACAATGATGCTCAAGAACAAATTCTTCACTTAGTTGGTGAAGCAAGTGACAAAGGCTATCCTGCAGTACGTCCATACACTCTTCCTAAATTTGATTTGAGAGTAGACTACAGGGACATTTAAGGTTCGACAAGACATTCTAGAAAGAGTACAAAGACAAGACATTAACCTACTGAATTAACAAGTCATTCTAGAATGAGTACAAAGACAAGACATTAAAACAATGATTATTGATAACAAGTCATTCTAGAATGAGTACAAAGACAAGACATTAACCTACTGATCAATTAGCATATTAACCTACTGAATCACTTGTTCAAAAAAAAAAACCTACTGAATCACATGCATGTCATATTTGCATTAAACAAAACAAGTTATTGGATCATACACGTCTAACTTGTGATCACAATACTGTGTTGGAAAAAGGAATAAAAAAGGTTGGTGAACTTGTTACGACAAAACTTGTTACAACAACTGAGAGAGAAAAAATTGACAGAATATTAATAACGTGGTATTAGGGTTTTTATTAGGGATGGGGAATGGGTATTTTAGTCATTGAATATATCCACAGCTCTTGTAAAATAGCTATAGCTTCTCAAAGAAGCATTGGGAAAATAACATTCCTAAAAAATTGCTACAACTCATTGCTCTTTTGCCAAAGAAGAACAAAAAATCAAAAAGCTAATTGCTCACCGCTCATCGCCCAAAAAGCTCCAAAAAGCTCCGCACCAAATATAGCATAAGTCACTCACTTGTATATTTAATGCCTTAAGTTAATTATAGCAACTAATGATATAATTAATGACGATTTATTATTTTTGTGAAGCATTTTAATATTAATTAATAATTATATTAAATACATTAATAAACGTATATTTTATGTATACGTGTGTGCCCTCGATAGACTTACGTATTTTTAGCCGTATAATTATTAAGTATCCAAGGAATATATATCAACAACTTTACATAATTTTAAGTTTGAATAACCTGACTGCCTCTTAACCTTTTAATGTATTGCATTTCAATATTTGAGCGAATATTTGACAATGAAGAACGGCTCAGAACAAGTCGATGTCAGTATCGACAAATACAACGTAACTTTACGACGAGTAACAATAGGTTGTGGCATGCAGCCCAACGATCCACCAAGACGTAACCTATTTTTACTTATTATAAAGTTACGTCGATTTGTCGATACTGCACATCACCTGTATACGAGCTGGTCTCCAATGTCAAATATTCTACTCAAATATTGAAACAAAATACAGTTAAAAGGTTAAGAGGTTAACGTTATTCAAACTTAAAATTATGTCAAAGTAATAGCTCCTTAACTTTTTTTAGCACCAAGTATAATCCATTTAGCTTTGTCATCCGAGATAATACAATGGACCACATGCATATGTAACAACTGGCATGGATCATTTCGGTTTAACTATTCATATTCAACGATGATGCAAAAACAATGAACAAAAAACTGCTTATATGTTTGCTAAGATTCATATAATCATTATTTTATTTTATTTTATTTTTTTTTCCACTTGCTTAAGATGATTGTTCCAACAATAAACCCCTTGTTTGTATGTGATATCAGTAAGACAAAAACGTAGAGGACATATGTCTCCTGAAGCAGAATATCATGATCCAAATGTGTGCTAAGTTGCATTATTGTTAAATAATGACCTATATTGTCAAACGTATTACTCCGTATTAATAAATCAATGATCTATAAATGTTTTTGTTCAAACGTCGTTGTCAGTAATTATTTTTATAGAAGTACGCAGTGCTAAACGTCGCCTTTAAATCACTTTGAAAACGCACCTTTAAACGCAGCCTTTAAATCCTCACAAGTCACGATCATATTCATTACATCTTCCCTGAGCAATATCGAACCAAAATTATGTATAAAGTTAGAACGATAAATGTTGTTTCACTCAAATTAGTCTCACTTGTCCTTGTATAGTTTTATCTTTGTCCTTTTGTCCATACAAGGAGTAATAATGTTATGATAATTAGATAGAATGACTTTATTTCAGACACTCAAAAATCCTCAGATACTTAAGTGATAAACCCCACCTTTCATCTAATTTGATCTAACGATGACGACTAACCCAAGATTTAATACGCCTAAACCCAAGTTCGTATTTTTTCAGATTTTTCTTTTCTTTTATCTTTCTTATATATTTTCTCATTATTTGTCTTTTTAATCACTTTTTTTTAATTTCATTTTTTTTTTTTTTTTTCGTTTCGTCGGCCAAACGCGTTTTTACGTTTTGCTTTTTCCGCTTTTATACGTTTTCTGCTTTACACGTTTTTCACGTTTTACACGTTTCGTCCGTTTTCTTACGTTTCGCTCGTTTTCTTACGTTTCGTCCGCTTTCACACGTTTTCGCTCGTTTTTACGTTTCGATGTTTTCTTACATTTTCGCCCTGCTTCACACGTTTCGTCCGCTTTTGTTAGTCTTATCACGTTTCGTCGCTTTTCTTACGTTTGCTCGCTTTTCAACATTTTTGTCCGCTTTCATACGCTTTTGTCCGTTTACATACGTTTCGTCCGTTTCTCACGCTTTCGTTTGTTTTCTTACATTTTATACGCTTTTGTTCTGCTTTCACGATCCGCTCGCTTTCTTACGCCGCTCATTTTCACGCTTTTGTCGGTTTTCTTACATTTTCGTCCGCTTTCTTACGTTGCGTCTATTTTCATACGTTTTCGTCCGTTTCTCATGTTTTCGTCCGCTTCACACGCTTTCCTTCGCTTTCTTACGTTTTGTATGTTCTCTTTCATTTTCGCCCTGCTTTCACGTCGTCCGCTTTTGTTAGTCTTATTACGTTTCGCTTTCTTTCTTACGCTCATTTTCTTACGTTTTGTCCGCTTTCATACGCTTTGTCCGCTTACATACGTTTTCGCGTTTTCTTACGTTTCGTCTTTTTCTTACATTTTTATACGCTTTTGTCTCGCTTTCACGTATCCGCTCGCTTTCACGCCGCTCATTTTCACGCTTTTGTTGGTTTCTTACATTTTCGTCCGCTTTCTTACGCCGCCCGCTTTCATACGTTTTCGTCCGCTTTCTTACGCTTTTGTCCGCTTTCATATGTTTCGTCGTTCCGCTACCGCTTTCTTACGCCGTCCGCTTTCCTATGTTTCGCTTGTTTTTACGCATCCTTTTCTTACGCTTTTGTCCGTTTCATACATTTTCGCCTCATTTTCACGCGTTTTTTGCATTTCAACACGCTTTTGTCCGCTTTTTACGTTTTGTCCGCTTTCACCGCCATAGGTTTATATACGCCGTCCATTTTAGACGCTTTCGCTTGTTTTCGAAGTTTCGTCCGTTTCATACGTTTTCGTCCATTTTCATCCGGTTTTATACGTTTTGTCCGTTTTCACGCTTTTTGATTTCATATGCTTTTATACACTTTTCATTCATTTTATACGTTTTGTCCGTTTTCCTACGTTTAGTCCATTTTTGCGCTTTTATACGCGTCTATTTTCATACGTTTTCATGCTTATTATTAAACTTTATTATATTACATGTCTAATATCAATTGTGATATTTTATTAAAAATAAGATAATGTCTAATATCACTTGTGATATTTCATAAACAAACAAGTATGTTTTTTAACCTTTAATATCACCCGAGATATTTCATCGCTCTAGATATTTTTATATATTATCACCTATGTGTTTTCTAATATTTTATAATTTTCGCCATAAGATAGCTTTTGTGCATTTCATCGCAATTGACAAACGATATTTTTTAATGCAACCAATGTTATCTATCACTTGTGATATTATACTCTTAGTAGAAATAAAAGGGTTAAAGTCTCTTTAGGTGAATTCTTATTTTGTTAAAAAAAAATGCTAATTTAATGCAACACTTGTTTGATTTTGAGAATATGTCAAGTATTTGTTTTCATAGTTTGCTTCCTTTTTATTCATTTTGATATTTTAAGTGACACTTATTTATCTCTTGTGATATAACAATGTAAGAAAGATAAAGAGTATTACACTCTTCATCACGTATGTGTTATCGGTTGTGATACTCAAATAAAAATGTGAAATATTAAATTCATACCAAATGTGATAAGAATTTAGTATTTTACCAAGTATATATGAAAGAAATGATAATAAACATCACTTATTATATTACCGTGATGATTACGCTCATTTTCTTATTTGTGTTTTTGAAAATATTTAGATGATTTTGTGTTTTATGATAATATGAAATATTAGAAAGATGTTTAATCAGAACAAGAGATGTTATGAAACTTTGTTAGAATTGTGGTGGATTTTCTATTTAATAGATACATTGTGCATGCCGACAGTTTTATACGGATTTAAAACATCTATGGTTGAATCGCCAAAAAAGAAGCTATGGTTGAAGAAAGCATACATCTTTATAAATAAACCGAGTAAGCTCAAACACCGTGATATCACACATGATATCACGGTGATATCACCTCACTCGCGATATCACACGATATCGTGTGATATCACGGTGATATCACCGGTGATATCACAAGTGATATAAACTATGATATCACATGCTATCACCGGTAATATCACACATGATATCACGGTGATATCACCGATGTTATCACACATGATATCACGTGTAATATCACGGTGTTTGAGCTTCCTCGCTTTTTTTATAAAGATATATGCTATCTTCAACCATAGCTTATTTTGGTTTCATCGATTCAACCATATATATTTTCAAATCTCGCAATAAACCTATCAAACATGCACAATGTATCCATTAAATAGAAAATCCACCACAAG
The DNA here is from genome assembly GCA_022545495.1 of Chrysanthemum lavandulifolium. Classification (NCBI taxonomy): domain Eukaryota; kingdom Viridiplantae; phylum Streptophyta; class Magnoliopsida; order Asterales; family Asteraceae; genus Chrysanthemum; species Chrysanthemum lavandulifolium. The sequence goes on along the minus strand of CM040242.1, from coordinate 47,605,973 downwards.
TCTAACAAAAGTATCATAACATCTCTTGTTTTCAATTGAACAACTTTTTAATATTTCGTAATATCATAAAACACAAAAATCTTCCTAAATATTTTCAAAACACAACCATCACATTCTTAGTTGATTATCACAACCGATAACACATACATGATGAAGAATGTAATACTTTTCATCTTCCTTATAGTGTTATATCACAAGAGGTAAATAAGTGTCACTTACAAATATCAAAATGAAAACGTCAAAACGGACAAAACGTATAAAACGTATGAAAACGGACAAAATGCCTCGAAACGGACAAAACGTATAAAACGGATGAAAACGATGTAAATGGACGAAACGATAAAACAGATGAAAATGATTTAAAACGCCTAAAATGGACGATAAAGTAAAAACGGATGATGACGATGAAAACGGACGAAAACGATAAAATGGACGAAAATACATGAAATCGAAAATACGTACGAAAACGCCTAAAACGGATGAAAATACATGAAAACCTAAAAATGTATAAAAACGTATGAAATGGCCGAAACGAAGAAAACGGACGAAACGTAAGAAAACAAGAAAACGATGAAAGCGTAAAACACGTCCAAAAACGTATGAAAATGGACGAAAACGAAGAAAACGGACGAAAAATATGAAAACGAACGAATACGTAAGAAAATGGACGAAAAGTATGAAAACAAACGAAACGTAAGAAATGTATTTAAAACATATGAAAATTGACGAACGGGCTAAATCGTAAGAAAATGTATTTAAAACGTATGAAAACGATTTAAAACGTCTCAAAATGTATTTAAAATGTCTAAAATGAACGAAAACGTAAAAACGGACGAAAACGTATGAAAACGGACAAAAACGTCTGAAAACAAACGAAAACGTATATAAACGTATGAAAACGTATATAAACGTATGAAACCGTACAAAAACGTATGAAAACGGACGAAAACGTCAGAAAATGGATGTAAATGTACGAAAACGGATGAAAACAGACGAAAACGTGACGAAACGTCTGAAATCAGATGAAAACGTAAAAAAACAGACGAAAACATATGAACACGGACGAAAACGTATAAAAAAACCATGAATTTAAAATAAAAATTGAATTCCAAAATTAAAAAAAAAAGTGTTAATAAATTAGAAAGACAAAAGACAAAGAAAAGGAGAAAAAAAACATGGACTTAGGTTTTATATTAAATCTTGGGTTTATCCCTACCATTAGATCAAACTAGATAGATGGTGAGGATTTGTCCTTCGATAAGATCAAAATAAGAGTAAGATTTGAAAATTCCTCAATTAGATAGGAATTGTACGTAGGGGCACCTTACTTGTCGGGTAATGGCTAGGTCCACTACAACCAAAGGTCTATAATTAGTGAACGACATCTGATCTTCCTCAGTCACTTTTGGCGTGAGTACTTCAAGTTAACAGACACTTAATTAACTTATCAAATATCTATTGGGACGACCCCTTTTTAATCTTTATATGGACGACTCCTGGTATATCGGGTGGTTAACGTTGCTTAAGAAGTCCATTGGTGTGGCATCTGTTTTGAGCACTGACATGCCACAAAGGCATCTGATGGTGATATTGTGATGATTCTATAGCCGTCTTGAATTCTGCAGTTGTATGAATAAGTAAACACCCTTGACTAAAACATCATTCTCAGACAATGGTCACACAAAAGACTGCACACCTTTTGTGTAAATCCACAGTCTTTTGTGTAAATCATATATGATCACATGCCCTTAATGTAAAATAAAATGCACAATCATCATTAGAATGCAGAAATCACATGCACAATCATCGTTATCTTAGGGTCCCCTGTTTTAAACACCACTTCAAAGTCGTTGTCATACTACATTCAAGTCGCTGTCATACTACATTCAACAAGTCACTATCATACTTTAATAAGTCTCTATCATACTTTTAAAAAACATTACATTTATTGTTTACTAAAAACATTACATTTATTGTTTACTTTTGAAAAACAGTAAGCTAGACCTAGTCATTATTTATTAAAGTATTCACATATGGCCTGTAAAGTTTTAGTTTGAAAAATTAATGTACACACATATATGTGAAGTCTATTTCTACATTTAAGTTTCCATTGCCACATTTGTGTTTCAACTTTTAATAATTTGTTATGATGTGTTGCTACTTTTAACACTAAGTTTCTTTTGCTATAATTGTGTTGCTACTTTTAACATTGCAATTGGTAACATTTAAATTTCTTTTGCTACATATGTATTTCTATTGTTAACATTTTTGTATATATAACAGTATAATTCATAACACAAAACAATCACAATCAAATAACATTTTACAACCATTGCAAAACTAGCAAATTTACCGAGTTTAAAAATGTAAGGAAGTTAACTTTGGGTAAAAGGCGTGCTTTGCAAAATATATCGAGTTGACTAAATATTCTTAGTCTTAAAATTATCGCACACATCTTCGTTTTGCACTTATCAGGTAACATACATGTTCTCAACAACAAATTTCTTGTACTTCAATTATTATATTAATTTAAATTATGCATTTTAAAATAAGATGTATTATGATTTTATAGACTTGATAAAATGAAAAGACTTTAATTTGTACATAACACGTTAATAATTTGTTAATGAAAAAATAGTTTGTACAAGCTGCACTAGTCTGCTGTGGTATGCTAATGGCTTTAAGCCAAGATCTAGAAAACCTTGAATTGTGCTGGTTGGCTAGCATAAGCAAATCGTACCATAGAGTAGAAAGCACCAAGTCTAAAATACCTTTTGAGGAACTAAAACGAGTCGTAAATCTACATGTAAAGTTTTTATTCACCCAGACCTAACAGTTTGTTAAATAATTATGTAACAAAATTAATCTCTTTTTTCACAAAATATAATAATAGTTTGTTACATCAAAACCCAAATGTAACAAAACCACTTAGAACTAACAAATACGATCTAAGTGCCCAAACAACCTTTGCAACTTTCGATCTACTGTTCCTTGACACAATAATGACGATTCAGACACGACTCACTGTGGCGGCCGGTGATGGCCGTGGTGGTGGTGTCTCACAGATCATTTTTTTAAATTGCCTTGATAAAAAGATGTCGTTTTTGATGATGATCAATTTTGTTATGGATCCGAAGAAGCTCAAAATTCGGATTTGATGATGATCAATTTTATGGATCGAAGAAGCTAAAATTCGGATTTTGATGATGATCAATTTTGTTATGGATTTGAAGAAGCTCAAAATTCGACACGGACATCACCATTTTATACCGACCTGTAAAATAAATATTAAATAAAATATTTATACTATATTAATAAAATTAATATAGTCACATCACCATTAACAAAAAATATTAAATAAAATATTTATACTATATTAGTTCCGTAATCAAATCAAGAAAACATTTTGAAAAAAATTTCGCAAATCGATTCGAACACAAATCCTAGACGCCATCTTTGTGTTCCACACTGTCAGAATAGGGAACAATCACAACAATGATTACTCTCAACCCAAGCATCGTAAAACATTCGCAAAATTTATTCCTTTTATTCAAACCATTTTCATTTACCCAATCCAAGAGGGATAAAAAACGAACAAAATCGTTTTCACATTTGATTCAATTAAAAAAACTAAACGAGAGTCATCATTTAGGCACAATCAAGATTCGAATTAGAACAAACACACTGCTCATAAAAGGAATCAAGCCCGGAAGGATCAATTGAATCCCAATTGATTCATTTGCATACTCCAATCATCAAATTTCTCACGGATTAGAAAACCTGAAATCATCCGAAACCCTAGGTTTCAATTGAGGATCATTTGTGCTCGCAAGACACAAAGAAACCGGAGAACAAGAAAGATCAACAAGCCATTTACAGTCAGTAAACATCGATATTGGAGAAGAAGGAGATAGGATCATTCCTGGAAGAAGAGACGATCTAGCCTCAAAGGAGACGTTTTTTTTTTCTCAGATCTCAAAATAAAGAGATAAGGAATAAAAGGAGCGACTTTATCTCAAAAGAGATAATAAATATCTGTGATTTTATTTTTAAGGCATCGGGTTAGACCATCAATTCCTCCAGTTCCAAAAGATTAAAAATACCACCATCATATTTTTATATATATTACTTTGATATATATTGTTTTTATTTTGATAAGTTATTTTTAAAATTAGAATCTTATCATATTTTGGATAGTATATCTAACCTAGTGATTACACTGCTTAAGTATACTGATTAGGAATAATTTGTAAGGAATAATTAACCTTAGGTTATTCGTTTTTTTTTTTAAATATATAATCTCCGAGGATAGTTTTGGATTTAAAAACCAGTCCTATAAAGTTTTATAGCCTATAAGGAAAAATAAAACATTTTTCAACACACCTCGTGTTAGATTTTTTGGAGATATTTTTACTGTCAAAATATGACGAAAGGAAGTGGAAATAAGGAACCTAGTACTAATTTTACAAATAGTACACCCCAATTTCAATGCCCAATCTTAAAGCCCGCGAATTACTCATTATGGGCAATTCGAATACAAATCATTCTCGAAGAGAATGGTTTATGGGAAACAATTGAGCCGACTGAAACGACTCACCCCGATAAGAAAAAGGTGGAAATAACCAAGAAAATATGATCAACCTGGACTTAAGGAAGATCACAACAACGAAGGTGGAAATAACCAGAAGAACATGATCAACCCGGACTTAAGGAAGATCACAACAACAAAGGTGGAAATAACCGTAAGAACATGATCAACCCGACTTAAGGAAGATCACAAAGGTGGAAATAACCGGATCAACATGGACATAATGAAGATCACAATGTAAAAGGTGGAAATAAGCGAAGGAAAATTGATCTACCCGGATATAAGGATGATCACAAGCACTACAAGAAATTAAAAGCTCGATGGTGGATTTAACCAGAAGATGAATCAAGAAGACTTAAAGACCTACGTCGCAGCGATTGTGATTAAGGGGGGGAATATTGGGTTAATCACCAATCGACCCATATCAAACCCACTATGACCCGGCCAACGAAAGTCAATCAACGAAAGTCAGACTTTAAAAGTCAATGAGCGATTATAAAGAACGGTTATATGACGCTTATGTCAGAATCGTCATATCCTTGAACCGACACAATGGTTCACTAGTACCATTTCATTTAGTATTTATACTAATTAGAACATTTATGTAATAAACAATGATGACAGATTTGTAGAAATAAAAGTCTATTTCATTGTATTTGGTATATTTTGATTAAAGATCCATAAAAACGGGCCAACATCTTTAACCAACCCCTGCATTGGATATATATTTGCATGAAAGTGCTTTTTATTAATTGAAAACTTAGGAGCAACAAAATTAATTGAAAGAACCGTATATATACCTCCTTGGCCATATCGAAAAGTGACTTCACGAACAACTCCCATAAACCACTACTATCATTGCAACTTGGATCCACGTCACTTCGTCCCGCAATTGAGATGACCATATGCCCTCAATGTATTATTTCCTTCGAGCGTGATTCTAAATACATTGAAAATCCTTTTCAAATTGCATCCTATACATTTCATAAACGATTGAGGGCTGCTTTTGACATGTACACGTTTAGTCCGTTGATCTCGAGGCCTTCAGGTAGCTGAAAACAACAGCAAATAGTTAGTGTCCAAGCAAGAAGCACATAGACATAGATCTTCTGTTAATTGGTTTGAGTGGTCTAGCAACCCATGTAAAGCCCTCACATGTACTTTGCAAATTTTCCCTATCTTCTTGCTATAGCTTTCAAATACAGGGGTTACAAGCAGTCTCGGATAGATTATCCAAAGTACCAATTTAGACTTTAATTCCTAGGGATCAAATTTTTAATTATTAGTTTTAAGAAAGCAATGAATTTTTTTTAATTGGTATTTGCTGTTGTTTTCAGCTACCTGAAGGCCTCGAGATCAACGGACTAAACGTGTACATGTCAAAAACGAGCCCTCCAATCGTTTATGAAATGTATAGGATGCAATTTGAAAAGGATTTTTCAATGTATTTAGAATCATGCTCAAGGAAATAATACATGGAGGGCATATGGTCATCTCAATTGCGGGACGAAGTGACGTGGATCCAAGTTGCAATGATAGTAGTGGTTTATGGGAGTTGTTGCGAAGTCACTTGTCGATATGGCCAAGGAGGTATATATACGGTCCTTTCAATTAATTTTGTTGCTCCTAAGTTTTCAATTAATAAAAAGCACTTTCATGCAAATATATATCCAATGCAGGGGTTGGTTAAAGAATCCGACATCAGGTCATTCAATTTACACTCCGCATAAGGATGAAGTTGTGGATCTTATACAGAAGCAAGGATCATTTTCTCTTGATCTATTGGACTCATATGAAGTAAACTGGGATCCATATGACACGGATTATGTAAGTGTCAAAGTTTCTGATGATCAGCCGATCCATGGGGAAATTGTGGCGAAAATATTAAGAGCTGCGACAGAACCAATGTTGATTGCTCACTTTGGGAATTCGCAATGGATCTGGTATTTCAGAACTTCGAGAAAAAGTGAACGAACATCTGGTGAAGAAAAGACTAACACCATGTTTTAGTCCTTTGCATGACTAAGAAGATATAAACTATATATGTACTGGGCATGTTTTAGGCCGTGCTTAATCTTAACTTTCATGATTTTGCCTTTTGTTGTAAAATTATTGACAATCTTCTAGTTTTCAAAGGATCCCTTTAACATTTACCAGCAAGACTTGTAACATGTTATGATAAGCATCAGTTAGAAGCAATGAATCTTCTAGTTTGCAGTTTAGTTTAGGCCTTTTTGTAGATGGGATCAAATGCAAGTTGTAAATGGATGTTATCATACAAATTAGAAAATCTATGTAAACATTAATGTTATATCTTAGTAACGATATATACCCAAACATATATTGTTATCGGACTTAAAACAGAAAATATGTATTAAACAACTATATATTTTTACCTATGGTGCTATGGACTAACTTGAGAAAGCCAGTGAAGGCTACCCAACGAATGAAAATGGTGCATACTCTTGTCAGGAAAGAGCCTCCCATGAAGTTTTATTATTTCCATTTCCCTTGCAGTATAAATTGTTTATGCATCAACAATATAGCTATTTATCAAAGAAAATTGGATAGAGATATAGGACAAATGAAAAAGGAAAAGTTATCCGCCACCCCAATTGTCATCACCCATTCCTACCATTCTCCATTTCTTTTCCATGTCCCTCTTCACTCTTTTATAAACATTTATATCCTTTACATATGGGTAACGCTTTCATAAAAGATTCATGGGCAGTTTAATAATGTGACAGAAGTATTGTGTGGTCTTCTCAGTTAATCACACCATGTTATCATAATGATGTATTAGTATCAGAATTTAATTGTTCGGTCATCTTTCATAAACGATTAATCATATCATGTGCAAATAAGGTAAACGGATTTGACATAGTCTTTCTTTCATTGTGACCAAAGTATTGTGTGGTCTTCTCAGTTAAACACACCATGTTCTGCAGTTCAATGTTTGCAATTCAGAAGGCCTAATTGCGTGACATCTTCTAATGGGGTCCCCCTCTCCACATTGTTAATTCTATATATTTTGCATATTTTCATATATATGGATCAACATGGATCCTCTTCGTCAATTCCAACATCATCATCTTCGAACAACATTTTAGCATCATGTTCAATCTAAAGAAGAAAATAGTCCATCAATATGATTTCAGCATCATGTTCTATCGATAGAAAAAACATCGTCATCAATTATCATCATTTTCAGCCTTATCAGATTATTGAAGTTAGCTTCGTCATCGTCTATAACCAGCCTCATCGACTCATCGTAAACAAAGAACTTGAAACAGATTGAAGGGAAAAAAAAGAGAAGTAAGAATTTGAATGACGAGAACGTACAGAACTATGATTGTGAAAAAAAATTTGGAAATGATTTAAGATACGAGAGACTTTCACATGTAAGAAAATGGGATGGCATGCTATGCTTACTTCATTTCATTATGTGGTCCACTACCTTATAATGATTAATGATAGAGACTTATCATTAGACTAATGATAAGTGATATTTGATGGAGTGTATATACAAAAAAAGTGGAGTGTAAACACGTATAGCCTTGTCCCCCTGTTTTAAACACCACTTCAAAGTCGCTGTCATACTACATTCAAGTCGTTGTCATACTACATTCAATAAGTCACTATCATACTTTAATAAGTCTCTATCATACTTTTAAAAAACATTACATTTATTGTTTACTAAAAACATTACATTTATTGTTTACTTTGAAAACAGTAGTTTAGACTCTAGTATTATTTATTAAAGATTCACATACTACCAGAAAGTTTTAGTTTGAAAATTAATGTACACACATATATGCCAAGTCTATTTCTACATTTAAGTTTCCATCACACATTTGTGTTTCAACTTTTAACAATTGAGTTGTAACATTTAAGTTTTTTTTTTGCTACATATGATGTGTTGCTACTTTTAACACTAAGTTTCTTTTGCTATATTTGTGTTGCTAAAAGTGGAGTGTAAACACGTATAGCCTTGTCTTGTCTTGCTATATATGGCAAACTACATATTTCTACATAAGTGTGCATGTATGTATCGTCACTTCATCATGAAATCTTTGGGCATCAGATCACTGCATTCACATGGATTAACATGGACTTCATTATCATTTCAAATCTCGCTTTTATTTAGCAACTTAGTTTACAATATAGATTTGAATTAACATACTTTTATCTATCAACCAAACTAAGAAAATGTGATTGTCTAGAACAACAAGTAAAAGAGCTAGGAGTAATGAAACAAATTAAAATTCTCGTGAAGTAAACAATGACTGCATAATGATCGAAGTAATGAGTTGCTAATTGACGATGAACAAGATGCTATATATACAACGATGAACAAGATGCTATTCTAGATTTTCCAATAAACTACTACCATCTATTTAAGTTGTAGTGATCAACGAACTGACGAGCTATACTTCATTATCACTTTTAAGCAAAATACTAAACCAAAGCGCGACATTGATCATGTTTGTTCATCAAATGTAAAAGTTTTGTTGATATACTTTCTTAGAAGAAATTGAACATCACATGCTCAATTGGTGATCTTCTTCTTTGGATCGATAACAGCAACTTGGTGGCTAAGAAGAAAAAAGTTATTGAAGCTGTTTGTCTCATTTCTTGTTGGAGTATTTGGCGGTTCAGGAACGATAAAATTTTTAAAAATGAGTCTACTCGGAAAGATGGTATAGTAGATTCCATTAAGGAGTTATCTTTCTTATGGATTTGTAATCGTAGTAAAAGTTAGTTAGTAGTTGGACTAAATGGCTTATGAATCCCACTTAATGGGTTGTATTTTCAGCCTCCTGCTAGTGCTTTTCTTTCTAATTGAAGTTAGCCGTTTCAAAAAAAAAACATGTCTTGATTATTTGAGAAATGCTAAACAAAGTTTTATTCTTATCAAGGATTCTATATCTGATAAGTATGCATTAACATTATGAAAGTGACAAATGCCATTAAAAGTTCACTTTAATCTTAATCCCCTAACCATTTAAAAAACAAGTGATACTAGAGTGAATTTGACATGTGAATGGCAACTGAAGATTAAACAAATAAAAACTAGCTATTTTTATTATCAGAAAAAGACATAAGAGTGACCAGTTAGGACTACTCATCGATAAAGACAGTACTTAGCCTCAAACCCCACCATTCCTGGAACCAACTAACTCCTCATATTTCATACTTGGGACCAAAGGAAAAATAACATGTTTTTGACACTGTAGAAATCATGTCGTACATCTTCGTGTCGTTCCTCCAAAAGACAATGATAGCTGCTAAAAAAACTCACCTCTAATGTGCTTGAATGAATTTCTTAAAAGAAAACTAATAATGAATATTATGTTGAATAATTTTAAGAATGCATACTTTGTTAAATACTTTTTTAAAATTCCATGGCCAACAAAAAAACTCCTATTTTTGCTCATCATAAAGTGACGTTGTATTCATCGATACTTGCACATCAGCTTGTATACGAGCCGTTATCCAATGTCAAATATTCGGCTCAAATATTAAAACAAAATACATTAAAAAGGTTAAGAGGTTAAGGTTATTCAAACTTAAAATTATGTCAAAGTAAACACATGTATTCATCCTAATACATAAAGATTTATCACCAAGCTATCAAGGCTTGGTGAATCACTAATATTTTGTTCACAATAAAATATGGGGTGACTAGGTAAGTTTTGATATTATCTAGTGTTTTACGGAGTGAATTTTGGTCCATGTAATTGCTAACGTTAACTCGTTAAGTATTTAAATCACGAATTTTAAAACTTGGAATCGTAAAAATATAAAATTTGTAGGAAATGTTAAAACTTATCAATATACTCTATAAAATTATATTAAATGAGTGATAAGTTTAACGGAGTGTGTAAACGTTTTACTAAAATCGTAGGTTAAATACGCATAAAGCGTAAAACGTACGAAGTTTACGTGAAAATAGAAAAAGTGAAATGTGATATATCAAATATGATTATAATGATCCTAAAAGGCTTATAATGGGTAGACTGGGCCTAGGCTAGTTTTGGTTGGTGTTAAATGTACGTTAAGTCTAAAACCGGAAATATTAAATAATCAAGGGATGATTTTATGGTCAAAGGGGTAGGGAAATAAGTTTGACTTTTTTTCTAAAAATGTAAAAGTATCTAAGCGTCTTAGAAAATGCAGTGCAGGTATAGGTCAAGTCTATGTAGAAGTATAAATGCTTAAAACGCGAGTTTAGGCTCGTAAAACACAGGGTCTATTTGGTAACCTTTGAAATTAAAATTTAAAATTTCATATAATGATTAAAAGTGAACTAGAATTTAATCTAATGTGATAAAAATGTTCAGAGCTGGTTTTTGTTGCGCGCGAAATAATCTATCTGTTATATTTAAAGTTTAAAATTGTACGCGATTTTGAAATAAAATGTTTAATTTTTAAATAATTATTAACTTAAAATTTGTTGACTTGTTACAGATCTATAGCTGCTCATCTCCAATACACACCACCACCAACACACCACACCACCACCAGCGGCAAACACCACCACCGGCACATCACACGTGTACACCACCGCCTACAATCCAATACAAGTTTTTAGCAATTGTTATTCATCCCTTCAATAACAAGTAACTTCTGCACTAATATTTGTAACATGTTCAAATCTTATAAACAATTAATCTGTTAAAAGGTGTCAACAAAACCTAGTTGTCCTATATATAAACGCTAAGGTTTTCAAGTCAGTTGTCAACATGTATTTTAACTTGAACATTTTTCTTGGGGGCGAATTTATTTTATACCGAATCAAGATTGTTTAGAACCTCAATTAAATTACCCCTAAAACCTATAATATTTACACTAGGCCATAATTTCAAAAATAGCGGCCTCCCGGCCCTATGAAGGTCCGTCCTTGGTTGTCAACATGTTAATAGTTTACGTTATACAAATAAAAGGCGTAGTAGTATTTATGCTGGATATATCTATTATTGGTTGATAAAACGCTACTATATTCTAAGAAAAGTAACATGACCACATGAGTATTTGGCTTTTGCATTCTGGCTACCATCTATGTGTATTACGTCAAGCGTTCATGCCATGTACGAGTCATGACTCATGAGTACGTAGTAAGAGCATAGGGTACGGTAGCTGATGGCTTGAGCCATTGCCAAAAACGCGAGCCTACGGCACGAGATACCATACCGCAGCTGGGCTGGTACGGCCTGGCGCCGTGGCCACCAGCTCACGCGGTCGGAATTCTTTGTTTTTTTTTTTTTGATTTTCAAGTGGGTATTGTGTTTGTGAGTGAGGTTTTGTGTTTGTAAATGTGTGTCTCTGAAAATGTTTATTATGTTTGTGTTTGATAGTTTTTTTTTTTTATTCTTTTTAAAAGTTGCAGGTTGAGGAAGGAAGAAGACGGTCTAAACATTCATACATTTTTTATTTTTTATTTTTTTTTCATTTTAAACCTTCTTGTTTTACAAGTTTACATTCTTTGCCTTGTTGATATTTTTCTTGCACCATTAGTCTTTATTTTATTGTCATTTTATATACTTTTTTTTATTTAATATACTCTTTTAAGTTTATGTAATGTGCTATATTAATGAATTTTAATTTTAGTTAAAAATAAAATAAAAAATCTACTAACACCGTAAAAGTGGTGTGATCACTAGGGAGGGGTGTTTTGGTGCCATAAAAAAATCTGGTGTCATGAGAAAAAGGTGTTAAGGTGGCAACATTTTTTTTACGGCACCACTCATAACACCACCTATGGCACCAACGATACCCAATGCTCTAATAAGTTTTTTTACTCTAAACATCTTCTCTCCCTCTTAAACACCCACACTCATCTCTTTTGTTATAAAGCCATTTTTGTTAAAATCTCAGATCAAAACACACACACATGGTAATCAGTGGCGGAACTTGGCCATTTATTTTGAGGGGGCCGAATTTATTTTGGGGGGGCCGAATCGGAGATTTATTTATAACCTCAACTAAATTACCCCTAAAACCTACAATATTTACATTATGTGTCAGAATTTTGGGAGGCGGACCTCCCCCCTCATAAAGGTCCTACCGATGGTAATCTTGCATGTCGTCAGAAACCGTTGCACAACCCGATATAAGAAAAAACGGAAAACGTTATTTCACACATAAGATCTTAAATATTACACATTACATCCTTCAACAAATTATCACCCTACTATTAAAAACGTCGCTCCGAACACTACTACACAAAATGCTTATTCCCACGGTGAAATCCGTGGGGTCCTGTGTGGAAAGGTCGTTTTCGTTTGTAAAAACTTTGTGGCTAAATATTTTGCCACTGATTTTTCCACGGGGCGTTAACTATATCCTATGGATAGAAGGTCGTTTTCGTTTGTAAAGACTCAGATGTGTGCTTCGGATCATAGCATCTCCTGCAAACTTGAACAGGTTTTGGACAATATTTACTGATGTGACCAGGCTCACCGCAACTGTAGCAGGTCTTCCTACTTGCACGATATTCTCCTAGGTGAAACCTTTTATAAACCGCACACTGTGGAAAGTTCCTACCCCCCGTGCTAGGATAAGCCTCATTCGACTTAACTTTCTTCCTAGAAGAACTAGCATGCTCCACCTTTCTTTTAGGAGGAATCTCTTCCTCCTTCTTTGTTTCATGTTCTCGCTCTAAGGCTACATTCATGAGCTGATCTATGTTTTTCCAATCCCTGGCAGAAATAAACTGACGGATATCTTTTCGAAGCATATCCACATAATGTTTCATAAGCAACCTTCCGTCGTTAGCATATTCAAGTAGAAAATGAGCTCTGTCAAGGAAGGTCATGGAGAAATCATGTACCGACTCCGTGGTCTGATGAGTACCTAAGAATTCCTAGCAAATCTTATTAAGTTCCGCCTCAGGAGCAAAGTTCTGAAAGAGTGCTTCCTTAAACTCCTTCCAAGTCACATTCCTAGCAATTTCTGGTCTTTTGATGCAAGGGTCCAATTCCACCATGTTTTAGCCCGATCACGAAGGAGGTTAATATCAAAATTAACCCAATGGTCCTCAGGGCACTTGCTAGTAGCAAACGCCCCTTCAATGTCCTAGATCCATCTGTAACATTTAAAAGGATCTTGTTCTCCTGAGTAAGGCGGGGGCTTGCAAGCTGCGAAGTCAGTATAAGTAATTTCCTTGGTTGGCGCGACTCGTGCAATGAGTTTCTGATCAAGTTCTGTTGTGATAGTCTGAGCTATGATATCACTGAGACGTTCTGTATAATATGGTATAGCTACGTACTGTGCCTTGGCTATCTTTTGAGATATCATATCTCTAATCTGTCTTGCATAGCATCAGAAAATAGGAGCATTATCATGCTCATCTGTTTCTGGTGGATCGGGGGTTGGCTCCCGATTATCCTGTTCTGGTATGTCTACATGAGTCGGCCACTCAGAGCTTTCAGGAGGTCATTCAACCATATCTACGCTGAAAGTCAAACATAATGCACGATAAGGGGATAACAAGAGTCATTGTAAGATTCATAATGTATAGATTTTTATATGTAATGTATAAATTTGTATATGTCTGAGCCTAATATTACTACCGGGTTCATTCCTTTAGTGTAACATAATACAAGTGAGTTCTCGTTATGTGGCACAATTATTACCACGCTGGCTAGGCCTCGTAATAATTCCATCAGATAACTGAGTCCTCATCGCCACCATGTTACACCAAATTCATGAATACTGTTGTCATATAAAATATACAAACAATGTACACTGTACTAATACTAATGCTACATGAACATGCGGAAACGTGTCTAATACTATAGGTCCCACAAAGCCTACGTTTAAGTCTAAGTACCCATCTACAGTGGATACCTAAATCCCTTAAACCACAGCTCTGATACCAACTTGAAACGCCCAGGCTAGTTTTTTTTTTTTTTTTTCTTTTTTTCTACATGGACTGATATAATATTAACACCAACACTTATATTAACACATAAAACTGTACATAACATATATCATTCGCCTTGACCCGTACATTATCAAAATGGGCAAAAATGGCACTATACCAAACACCCTTTAAACTATAAAAGAAACTACTTATCTACTTGATTATCACATAACCATGAGTTTATATGTTCATGCACAAAAGCATACAACCTAGGGCGTTTCTTGGTAAGAGGCTCATTACCCAAGTATCCCACCGAGGTCTAGTTCTTGGTCTTCGTACCCTTCGTAACACTACCACTAGCTTCACCTATAACAAGTACAACAAAGCAATGTAAGCACAACACTTAGTGAGATAACATATAAAGGATACTAATCATAACATGGCATAATATTATGGTTGCTTCATAGACAATGAGTAATTGTTTGTTATTATATACTAGTCGCCCACTAAGGACGTTGTGAACCCATATTGGTTCCGTATAACTGAAAATGTTCTAGTCGTCCACTTAGGATGTATAAGTCATATACTCCATGACTTTGAGCCGCTATACACACTAGTCATCCACTTAGGATGTCTAAGTCTCATTTTAAAAAATGAGATGCTAATAAAGGCTCGGTCGTCCACTTAGGATATCTAGGCTCCCTTTCAGAGCATGTCATGGCATAATAACACATGTCGTCCACTTAGGACGTCTATACCCATCTTTTGGGTCATAATGCATATGCTTATGCAAATCGTACACTTAGGACGGCTAATTCAGCTATGTCGTCCACTTAGGACGCTCTGCTAGTAATATCGTGGAATTAGAGTTAAAATCACATAACTAAACCCAAACGGGTCATTTGGGGCTGTTTTGACTCGTTTAACATATATCACATATAAACTTTCCATATGTAAGTTATTTAAGCACACAATATATAATTGCAACACTATATACTCGTAACACAAGGATATTACGTGAACATGAACGGGAGAACCCCAAGCAGAGCGACACATTAACGAGTTATTATGGACCCGTTCTACACTTAAATATGTTACTCACCTCAAAACCGCTTGCATGAACACGAGCTCCTTACAAGATGTCCCCGGCTAACCCGTATAATCTAGGAACATATAAATTACATGGACCTTATTACGAGCTTGATAAAGCTTATCATAATAAGCACTAAGTGGATCAATAAGCCATAAGGGGGTGTTTGGTTTGTGGCTTATATGAGCACATAAGAACACTTTCTGAAAATTAACACTATAAATTGGTGTTATATCACCTTAACAAGCTAGCCATCATTAATCAAAACAATTAAACATAATCACTAGTGTTCTTAGTGATTTTAGAAAATCACATCTTAACATAATCTTATAAATTTTCTACAAAACCCTACTTATGACATCAAGATACAATCTATAAGTTTTACTCACTATTGGATAGCTCTAAAACACAAAGTAAAGGACATGGTTATAATATTTACCTCGAATTGGATTATGGAGATGCTAGGTTATGAGCCTCTGTGCCTTGATATGGCAATTTCATGTCTTAAGCTTGATAAAAATCAAACTAAAGTCAAAATCCTAGTTAAATCCTGTGATTTGAGAGGGAAACGTGAGGTAGGAAAGGAAGATAAGAAGAAATGAGTATTCTGCTATGTTCCAAACTTTACATATTCATATATGTATTTTATTTTAATTTTCACATGTGGAAAACTAAAAGGGGGGGGGGTTGAATAGTTTTACCGATTAAAACTTCGTTTTAAACTTTTTAGATCGACTTATGTCAATCTATTGAATGTGTGTGTTGGATGATGATAGATAAGCATATAAGTAAGTAATGAAAAGATAAAGAGGATGAAACACAAAACCATGACACTAGTGTTTATAGTGGTTCGGTTACAAGGACACCTTCCTTGCCCTACTCCACTCCCCGAGTCATCTACTCGAGAGTTCGTAAGCACTACACAACACAAGCTCCTTGTGGCGGAGAAGCCTTAACAACGTCGCCTACTCTTTATCTGGTACAAGGCTAGACACCCGGTTCTTCCACTAGGTAGAACCAAACCTATCACAACGTCGCCTACACTTTATCCGATACAAGGTTAGATATCGAGTTCCATTACAAAGGTGGAACTACTACCCAACACTACACAACACCTATCCCAAAGGAGACATACTTCTTATAACAACATCAAAAGGATCTCACTATCCTTTGACCCAAACTAATCTATCTTGTACATCGATGCACCATACCGAATGTACACCCTAGGAACCTTTCACTAATGCCTTTGACACGACCCCTTGGCACCTTTCACTTATGCCTTTGTCTTGACCCTTCGGCACCTTTCACTAATGCCTTCGACACGGACCTTTGGCACCTTTCACTAATGCCTTCGACACGGATATTTGGCCCCTTTCACTACTGCCTTCAACACAACACTTCTAATGAGGGGGAAAAAACTATCATCAAGATAACTTCAGTAGTCTTGATGATGACGAAGCTTGGCAACCCATTGACTTGAGCTTGCTCGACTTCAAGAGGTGGTGATCTCGCCTTTAAAAAGAACCTAGAGAATCACACAAACACAAAACTACATAGAAAGATCTTTTGGATCTGAGGTTAGAGAGTTTACAATACTAAGAGAGAGTATATGTAATAGGGATGAGTTTCAAGAGAGAAATGGCTCACTATTTATAGGAAATTTTCTCTACTGTTCCCCGGTTCCCACGGATCCCTCCCCAGAGGGATCCGGCTAGTTCAATCAAAGGGATCCGGCAACTAGGTTGTACCAGTCCGGGTTTTGGGTTGCAAACCGAGTCATGGGTCATGGGTATGAGCTTTGAGTGCCCAACAAGGTGCAATGTATCTAGACATTGGGTCATGGGTCATGGGTCTTGGGTCATGGTCCATGGATAATACCCAACATGACTTCATGCATGATGTCATACAATGGGTCATGGGTTCTGGATCAAGCTCTATAGGTATGGGTCATGGGTCTTGGATATTACCCATCCTATATTCAATGTATCTAGTCAATAGGTTAAGTACTAGATTTTTTGGTGAATTTCATATATCCCTTTTAATACCACTTTAATTTCATATATACCCAAAGCAATTTCTAAATATCACATATACCCATTTACACACTCAAATTATCATATTTACCCACTTTTATTTATTTTACTTCAAATAAATTATAAGCTGACTATTTTACCCTCCCCTTTTTCAATTTGATAGCGTTCTCTCCCATTTACCTTTAGAACCATATTTCGTAGATTAGAACATTGATTACCTTTTGGAAATAAAAATATTTTTATAAATCGAATTTAAACTATAAAATTTTACTAACAAAAGTCAAACAAACAGATTATAAGTTAGTTGCTACCAAGAATACTTCCAAATTCACATATGAGCAAATTCCATATTGAAATTACAAACACGCATAAAGGCAATTTCCGAATCAAAGAACAATATACAAAAACTAAAGATGTTAAAATATAAATTAAGAAACACCCCTTCAATTATATGGAAGAGAAATGAACATCTTATAGTATATTAGTCTTCTATTAAATGTCCATTTCAATGAAGTTGTGCTACGTAAATACGAGGACCACAAAGTTTTAACCTAAATGATATCATAAGAACCAGTTAACAGTTAATACTTAAGATATGATGGACGCAATGACCAACCAAATTTGAAATAAAACCATTTAATTAAAAGGTATTATTGTTTCACGATGACATATATTTCACGATAAGATTGAGTTCCCCAAATAAGGGGTTGCTGGATAAAATGGAGGCAACATAGGGCTCTTTGCTCTGATTGGAGAAATGGTTTGGCACTTAATTAACGTGGGTAAAACTGTCATAAATGTGATAATGGCTAAAAATGGGTATATATGATATTTAAAAATTGAGTTGGGTATATATGAAATTAATGGTGGTTTTAGGGTGATATATGAAATTATTCCTAGATTTTTACCCATTACATTATATACATATTTCCATATTATGTAAACACTAGTTGTTATACATATATATTTATATGAGATGTAAACATTATTACTTGTTTGGTGTTTTATATGATAATGTAAGTGGGTTAGTAAACTATTGGCTCAAACCATTTACGTATTTTATTTGTTTCGTTAAAATGTTTTTACGTTTGTTATACACAAAACATTAGAAGATCGTAAAATATAAATAAACGTTTTTACAGCTTATTTGTATTAACATCACCGATTGGCAAAACTAGTCCCTGCTAGGAAAACTATTACATGGAAGGTCCTTATCTGTTTATAACTAATTTCGTATGAGTCATGAGTAACGAAGGATTATTATAACATAAGTTGACTGAGAAGGATTAAAATATAATAAAATCATTACTTGAAAGGTTGGGGTGTTACATAACAACATGGCATTAATCATATCTTTTAAGGCAAAGTTATTTTCTTCCAATAATAAGTGTCTCAACAAATTTGTAAGAGCAATCTTGTATTTATGCTTTCGGTTGAATACCATCTAAGCAAGTACACATTATCGTGTTGGATTCAAGCAATCAAGATTGTTCCTATGATATCATAGATCAAGCACTAGCATCTTTTTGAGTGTTAGTGTGGATTAGCCGTGAAAAGATCATACTATTGATCTTAGTGAGTTTGTGTAATCTCTCATCCAAATCACAATGTACACAGTTGTTTCTTATATTTGATTAACCATTCATATTTTAGTGATGCTAGTTACAAGTCTTTTATCAATATGTAACCATACGCATGCTAGTAAATCAATAAATCTTAGTGGGAATATTAAGCCTACTTAAAATAACAACACATGGGTAAATGATCCAATAAATCTAAAAGCATTACATAGAAGTAGGGGTGTAATCGAGTCAAGCCGAGCTCGAGCTCGAGCTCGACAAGGCTTGAGCTTGGCTTGAAACAAAAATAGTAGGCTTGAGCTTGGCTTGATAGCTTGTCAAGCTTTAATCATCCAGGCTTGAGCTTGGCTTGAATAGGTTTGAGCAAAGCTTGAGCTTGGCTTGAAAAACTTGAATGTATACAAAAATATTGTATTTGATAGATATAGTCATCAAAATATATATATTTATAAAGTAATACAAACTAAAACCACATTTGAAAACCAAACTAGATTAATTTAACAGTAATAAAACCAATAATAACATTTTCGTACTAAGTCCAACATTAGAATGAAACATAAGCCAAAGTACTAATTAATGTTGTCATCGATATACTATGTATAAACAAAAGCTAAAATTATCTAATAGTAGTATATATTTTGGTCTATTAATATTCACGATTCATAACTAGAAACTTATATTCGCTTCTAGATATAAAGCAAGTAAGCAACATCACTGGTTAAAGATATCGCCGTTACAAATAATTACAACTTTATTTACCATATAAAAGTCTTTCAAGAGTATATTAAATAATTCTTTATGAAAAATCCTTATAATTAGAATAATATTCAAATTAGCCCTAGTTACTTATATGAATTTAATATAAAAAGATATATATACTAAGGCTTGATAAAAGCTCGAGCCAAGCTATCAAAAGCTTGAGCTTAGCTTGTTATAAGTTTCGAGCCAATTTATTGGGATTGAGCTTGGGCTTGGGCTTGAGCTTGATAAAAGCTTGGCTTGATCGAGTCAAGCTCGAGCTCAAGCTCGAGTTGTTTGATAAAAGCTTGACTTGATTACAGCCCTACATAGAAGTAACAATACAACAGTTAGTTAATGGGCTTAATGTTCCAATTTAAGTGAGATTATATAAGCCTACTGAATCCAATTACACAAGGAAAGATTGATGTTAGTGAAGATAAGGTCCTTTAAAGGCATCTTAAATGAAATGTCGGTTTTGAGTTTCTACAAGAACCGTGTCTTTGTTTGAACGACCGCATCAAAGGATATCAATTAATTTAGTGAAAGAGTGGTACAATCTACTAGACTCCTTCACTTTGTGTCGACTTTCAATATCCTTAGTCTTTGATTCAAGTCTAGGGATGTAAACGAACTAAACCTTCAATGAATATTTCATAAACTGTTCAATAAAAAGTTTTTTATAATTGGTTTACATGATGTACATATAGAACTTAATATGTATACGATGATCCATCTAGCACATGTCCACAAATACATTGTACCTAAGTGATGCGCGGGATGCGCGGGTGACAAAGCAAGCTTTACAACCCCCTGTACAACCCTCTGTTGTAAAAATCGGTCCAGGCGTCCGATTAATCCCCGCATAATCGCTGATCGGTCACTAAGTGCCTTGATTTATCATAATCGGCCTATTTAATCGGTTTGGTCAAAGATCGCTTAAAAATCGGTCAACAAACCGATTAATCGGACAAAATAGAACAAAATAGGTCTAATTGGATTAATCGAACAAAATTGCTTTAAAATCGGTCAACAAAATTTCTTAAAAATTAGACAAAATTGCTTAAAAATCTATCAACAAATCGATTAATCGGTCAAAGATCGCTTAAAAATGGTTAACAAACCGAGTAATAGCTATGTTTGACTTTGAACTTTGAAGAATTATGTATTATTTTTTATTCAACACTAAATATTTCAACTTTGATCACTATACTTATCTCCCGCATATAATATAATATAATATCTAAAATTACAATTTTGTGCATAAAAATTCTAATCCGATTAATCCCCAATTAATCCCCGCCTAACCGATTAATCGCTAGGCTCTACCCAACCGTCTCACTAGCGCCTAGCGATTTTTACAACCTTGGTACAACCCGCGCATCACTTACGTACAATATATATATTTTTAAAAGTAGAGTTATTTTTAATGTATCCTTTATGTTTATTTGTATTGTTTTTACTTTTTAATGCATTTTTTTATTGATAGAAAATTTAATTTTAATTAACTGTGTTGGTTTATTCAAAAAT
Organism: Chrysanthemum lavandulifolium; assembly: GCA_022545495.1. Taxonomy (NCBI): domain Eukaryota; kingdom Viridiplantae; phylum Streptophyta; class Magnoliopsida; order Asterales; family Asteraceae; genus Chrysanthemum; species Chrysanthemum lavandulifolium. The sequence continues at coordinate 47,584,546 of CM040242.1, read as the reverse complement.
AAAAAATAAAAAATATGTGGGGTTTAAGGGTGCACGATGGCATCAAAAGTTGGTTATATAGAAGATAGGAGGTTTTTGGTGTTATGGTGAATTCTGACGTTATGAAAAAACGTGTTGATGTATCAGTATTTTTTCACACGACACCAACAAGACGACACAAGAATACCTAGTGCTATATGGTAAAAAATTGGTAAAGAGATAGTAAGGGGCATAATGGTAAACTTGTGTTCAACTGCCTGAATTTATAAATTTTAGTCGTGAGAATTATCACCACCCAACTGAAATGAGAGTGGTCATAAGGACCTTCTAAAAGTACAAACGGTACCCTCTCTATTTTTTTTTATTTTTTTTTAAATTTGTTTATATTATAAAACTATATACCTGAAAGTATGAAATAAAAAAGATAATCAGTAAAAAATATTTAAACCGGTAAAAAATATGGAACAGAAACTGATAAAAATTTATTTTGTATTGTAAATTGAAAAGACAAAAAAAATCTTTTGTACTTTTATCCCTTTTTATAGATGTACAATAAGTAGGGTACGTATACCGGCTACATTATTCTGTTACATGAAGTAAGACTATTGTACAATAGGACACGTGTCTAGTGAGGAGATGTTTGTCTTGAAGTTAAGTTTGCAACCTGAGTTGGTAAATCTTCATGATATAAATAACACACATAGACGAGCTAGGCCTAATAATAAATAATGAGCGTAGAATAATACAAGTCTAATAATAAAGCTCACTACCAGCCCCGCAATTAGAGCACGAGTGAGACGAACATTTAAACCGGAACGAAACTCATCAAATAATGCCCCTTTTGTGAAGATGTCAACACTTTTTTTTTTTTTTTTTTTTTTTTTTTTTAATTAAACTTATAGTTTTATGAAAACATAAATAGTTCACAAGAAAAAAAAGCCAAATGTACAAGCTGATTATAAAAGTTCATTGGCTTATTCGACTAGTAAGTTTTTCCCTAAGTAGGTAAGACAAGTTTTTAACTCATATAAACGGTCTAACCAAGTATCTTAAGCGGTCTAACCAAGTATCCATGCTTCTAAACTTTTTTCCTAATCACCTTTAACATCTTGTGAGAACATCGATCTAAAGTTATGCTCTAGAAACTCATGTTCCAAAAGTGCCAAAAATTGTGAAACATCGGAATATGTGGTCATTATTAATTGTTTTAAGGCAAGGTTTCACTTTAACACTTTTATCATGTTTAGGGTAAAACAATGGAACGTGAACGGTGGGGACTCAAAAGAGAACTTTATTTGAAAGAAACAGAGATCAATTATCAAACGTACGTATACGTGTCGGTTATACCTGTTTGAATAATATGGCTTGAAGTTAGGTACGCTGTTTGGTGCATGCATGCGTCAAATGCAATCTTGAGTTTCTTTGAGTCTTGAATTAGGTCAAAAAGAGTTACTGTACTAATTTGTGTTTAACTGAGAAGACTGGGTAAGATATAAACAGGGCCGGCCCTGGCTATGGGCAGGCCTGGCGACGGCCCAGGGCATCATACAAACAGGGGGCATCAAAATATTGGTTTTGTGCATGGCCAAATTTGAGCTGAAGGCAGATTTACTTCGTGTTTTTAACGTAAATGTTGATGTGAATGTACTCTAAAACTTTATTACTTGATTTTAACATAATAAAAGTGAAGTGGTTTAACTTTAGGAGATTAGAAAGAAAGAAAATAAAAACAGAGGAGCCGCATAGGAGCAGGTGAGGAAGATGATGCATTTGTATAATTTTCAATTCTCACCCAAATGTTTAATGGCTTTACATTTTTATTTTAATATTTTGATTTTATTTTAAATAGGTACAATGGCTTTACAATAGCTCTACACGTTTCTTTTGCTTTTCCAATTTTGAAATAGCATTTACTTTTTCATCCTCAAAATGTATTCCTCGTATATATTAAACTTAAATTTCATTTTTGTGAATATACTTATATCTATTAATAGAGTTTAGGAGTGAGGATCGTGCATGGATTTTTATTTTTAGTGCGGACGACGGACGATCCTGGATCGCCCATTCAGATCGATCTTGACTTTTGTAAAAAGTCAAGATCTCAAGGCTAACTTCACTGCATTAATTGACCATGTAAACGATTTTTTAATTTTTTTCCTTTGAGCGATCCTTACTATTGTTATCTTCTTTCATTTTTTATTTTTTGATTTTTCGACCACTTTTGTTTTCTTGATTATAAGTCCCACAAGTGATATTAACGATATTATGAGTTCTAGTGTGATATTATGAACCGTGATATTATAAAATAATGATATCATAAAACCAATCTGTGATATTAAGTTTTTACACGTAAAATGAACTCGATATTAAGAAACATATGATAGTTACTATGATATTAACAATTTTATTAAAAAACATATGATAGTTACGGTGATATTAACAATTATATTAAAAAGAAAAAAAGTTCGTGATAGTAAAAGAAACCGTGATATTATTTTTTTATTAAAAAGGAACGGTGATATTAATAATATTAGTAAAAAACAAAAAGTAACGTGATATCAAAGAAAGTTAGTGTGATATTAACAATTTGTATTTAAAAAACTTTACGTGATATTAAGATCAATCTTGACTTTTTACAAAATTCAAGATCGATCTTGACTTTGTCAAGATCGGATCTTGACTTTGTAAAAAGTTAAAATCGACCTTAATATCACAATACCTTTAATCATGAAAACGATTTTTTTGAAAATTTTTCAATGATTCTTAAATATTTTCATCCTCTTTATTTTTAAATTTTTCGATTTTTTGAATTTTTTTTAAAAGCTCATCGTGATATTTCCAATACCATCCCTACTTAAAAGACTAAAACCCACCCAATCCCTTCCCTAGAGTTTAGAACTCAAAAATAAAAAGATCTACTTATGCAATTTTCAGTTTATCTAAACGTTTTTCCAATATGTATATTTTATAAATTTGTTATCTTTAATTCTTTATATTGGAACCAATTAGTGTTATCTAATCCCGTCTTCCATGGGGTAATAAAGAAGATGAGATTTAGACAACCGTGCCCCTACTTGAAGGAAGAGAGGTTATTACTAGAGGACCTTCGGCCTTTTTGTAGAAGATGAGGATCGAACTCTTGAACTTTGTGTTAAAGGGAAGGGTTTTCTAACTGATTCAACCTTTCTATTTTTTTTTAACCAATGCTATAGTTAAAATCATGATATTAAACAAAAGGTGTTCATAGAAAAATTGTAGTGAATATTTGTTTACTTATAAGAGAGCACGGTACAATATTTGATAATATGTTATAGAGCTTTTTTGCCATATTATGTTGTTAAACTGCACCCTCTTGGTGTCATAGCCATGTTATAGGGCACATAAGCATACTTATCACGTGCGTTATCCGGATTTTATTTTTTTAAGTGAGTGGTGTAATATTGATGGTCTGTTATAGGAATTTTACTAGGAAGGTGTTTATGTTATTGTAGTGTTATAGGGTATATGTGCAGGTAGCATGTCTTATAAAATTTATAAGGCACCACTACACCTAGCTCTCTAACCCAACTTTACTTGTTGACTAGTTAATTCATTGATTTTAGACGCTAATATGCGGCTTTTGTTTGTAACTAAACCTTTTAAAAAATGTTTATTAGGGGCATTTTGCTATAACCTCTCCCAGGGCAGCAAAAGGCTCCTAGATATAAAGAGTTAGGGTTTTGATATTATTATTTAGAAAACGGTAAATATTTCCTCCGTCCAAAATTAATTGTCCTCATTTGACTTTTTAAAGTCTTAATTTCTTAACTTTGATCTTAAATATTTTTGTTGTGTTATATAATAATTGATGCAAAACATATAAATGGATTGGCAATATAATGTCTTTTCATTAGTGTAATTTTCATCAAGTATTATATAACACATACAAAAATATTAAAATTAAATTTGAGAAATAAAGACTTTAAAAAGTCAAATGAGGACAATTATTTTAAGACGGGTGGAGTAGTAATTATCAAAACAGAATATCTATAATTATCTTTGAGCAAATTCTTTAAAGGATACAAAAAGTTATACAGCAAAAAAAAAAAAACAAAAAAAACAAAAAACAAAAACCATATTTTCTCCGAATGGTTATATGCGAATATGCGATTTTACGATACGTGTCCACTTATTTAATTACTTGAGCAGCTTAAGTGGCATGAGTGGAACTTGTAGTTGCGTATGGTTCATTAATTTTCATGCAAACTTCCGTACGTCATAACCCTTCCAAACAACATTATTCCTTCTGCCCATAATCCTACGTGGCATATCTCAAACATCGTACAAAACCTACTCCATACCCCATGCAAAAAAGCACACAGACAAAAACACATTCAAGTCTCACATACAAAAAACACAAAATCTTTTTTCTCTCTCTAGGAAAAAAATAAAGGATGTTGATTCAATACCCGACCCTTTGACCCGTTTTAACAAGCTACTAGTACTACAAAAGCCAACAATTCAAAACCCGACCCTTTGACCCATACAACGTCCTCACCAGCCCAAATGAAACCATTTTATGTGTAGATTCAGCATGTACTCTCAAATGCTTTGCGGTCTCATTTACCGCGAAGAAGTACTCCGATGTGGGGCTGTTTTTGCATCTGCCCTTGTTCGGGCCATCAAGTTTCTTCAACTCCGCTGGCAACAGTTGGCTATTGACATCGAGTCATGAAGCTTGAACCTAAAAATCACTGATCCCCGGCTATTCGGGAATATATGTAGAAGATACTAAAAAACAACGTACTCCCAGTAGATAACATAATGTCCCGGAATTGTTTTAGTGTCGTCATTGCTAGTGTACTCGACCACGGTTGCGTTGAATTCCTTTAAAAGCTCGGAAGCATTTTCGACAGCTATCTGCAGCTCGGTTTCATCGGTTTTATTGCCATCGATGCTTAGTAAACCATTCTTCCTTCTAACAAATTTGAACCCACTCTGTAAACCTAGTGAAGTTGCTTACACACTCATTCCCACTATGGCTTATTTTGAGTTCCTCCCGGTTCTTCCTTCTAACAAATTTGAACATTGGGGCGCAGTTATGGAAAACCCCTTGACTTGAACAACTCGATGATCGGCTCATATTTCACACACCTTGGAGTTTTGTACTGATTAATCGAGGCGCCTAAACTTATGGCATAGTCCATCAACTTATCAAACGTCCCATTTTCGACAACCTTGATCCCCAATGGCCCTATAGACTTATCTAAGCTCGACCTTGCCTATAAACACTATTCAATGACTCTTCAATTGTAAGACAACAATCCTCAAAAACAGATGCTGGAATCTGGGTTGATCCATTAACTTCCCAAAAGATGACATAGTGACCAGGGATCGTGGTTGTGTCCGCATAGCTTGTGTACTCGTTCAAAGTTGCACTGAATGGAACTAAATGGTTATTCATCAGTCTTGTCAGTATCGATACTCAATGCCACACTTTTTCGACATATGAAACTGAGGGAGCCTTGTTCTTGAATCCAACAACTCTAAGAAGATCACCGACTCTATACCTATAAAGACCTGAAAACATATGTCCAAGATTTTTTATTAGCATATGCATTATCATAACTATAATTATTTTACATACTAATAAACACTATGTTAAGGGCTGTGAAGTAAAAACAAACCCGCATATGTTGTGTCAACGAGCTCGTATTCTTGACCAAGTTTAACATCCGCAAGATCAACGAGCTTGGTTAATCAGTACAAAACTCCAAGGTGTGGTGACATATGAGCCGATCATCGAGTTGTTCAAGTCAAGGGGATCCATAACTGCGCCCCAATGTTCAAATTTATTAGAAGGAAGAACCGGGAGGAACTCAAAATAAGCCATAGTGGGAATGAGTGTGTAAGCAACTTCACTAGGTTTACAGAGTGGGTTCAAGTTTGTTAGAAGGAAGAATGTTTTACTAAGCATCGATGCCTATAAAACCGAGCTGCAGACAGCTGTCGAAAATGCTTCCGAGCTTTTAAAGGAATTCAACGCAACCGTGGTCGAGTACACTAGCTATGACGACACTAAAACAATTCCGGGACATTATGTTATCTACTGGGAGTTGTTTGTTTAGTATCTTCGACATAAATTCCCGAATAGCCGGGTCAGTGATTTTTAGGTTCAAGCTTCCTGACTCGATGTCAATAGCCAACTGTTGCCAGCGGATTTGAAGAAACTTGATGGCCCAAACAAGGGCAGAGGCAAAAACAGCCCACATCGAGTACTTCTTTGCGGTAAATGAGACCGCAAAGCATTTGAGAGTACATGCTTTGGAAAGAATCTACACATAAAATGGTTTCATTTGGGCTGGTGAGGACGTTGTATGGGTCAAAAAGGGTCGGGTTTTGAATTGTTCGCTTTTGTAGTACTACGTAGCTTGTTAAAACGGGTCGGACAACTAACCCACTTGGTGTTTTAGTTTCCTCTTTGATGAAATAAAAGTACAAACCCTTTCCCTTGTCTAGATCAGGCACATTCCTGCCACAAATAGAAACATCTTTCAGTACGTATTTCATTTATAAAACTGTACTAATTTTCTTGTTGGATGTTTGAAATCGCTTTTTGAACTGTTTTTTTTTTGTTTCTAGACCTTCAATAAAATATTGTGACACAAAACTTATGCAAAAGATTTTAGTTTAGCTAGATCTAAAAAAAAAAAAAAAAAAAAAAAAAAATTGATGTAGGCAAAAAATAATTAACAACTTTTAATGAACATGTAATATAACAGGAAAACTGTTATTTATGAAACGAAAAGTAATTAAAATTTGTACGCACAAATTCATGACAGGCATGAGAAGGCTGTAAAGCTTCTGTCTACGATTCATTTCTTCAGTTGGCATGAGTTTTCTTTCACCAGCAGAAGTCCCAGAGCTGTCAAAGAAACACCAAGTCAACTTAGCAACCAAAATAATATCAGTCACACTTGCTATAAATTACAATATTTAATAATTAGAAATTAACCTTGTGAGAAACTCAGAAATAGGGCGTGACGACAGAATCTTTGATCGGTCACCATTATCAATACATTGAATATACGGCTGAAGATCTTCGTAACCAACAACTGGAACTTTGGACTTAAATGTTTCGCAATCAGTCGCTCCATTCAACCGGTACCCCCATTGCTGCAGATACTCAGTATCAGCATTCTGTGACAAAATTTCGCACAATACATTTCCTTGTACGTGGTCACAGTTTCGAGTCATTTCCTCAATAAACTGAAGGGCCTTAGCGTCTTTTTCATCACACGCTGGATGCACTAGAGGAGACGAGGTTATTGAATCAGACATTTTTTTTTCTAGAGAGAGAACAAAGGATGTGTTTCTGAATGTGTTTTTAGTGTGTGTTTTGTAGGTCTGGGGAAGTGGGTTTTATAGGAATATGTTTGATAACAAATTCTATAATATAATAATCAATTTAAAAGTTAAAAGTAATTTAAACAAAACATGCAATTTCATGTATATTTATGTTTATTTGACAAAAATAAATGTGTTTGAGTTTAAATTGAACCTTTTAAAACGATTAATTATATTACCGCATTAGAATTGAGATATATGATTTTGAAACGAACCTTTCAACTTGAAAAAAATATGAATTATCATATATTCATATATCACCTTATGCATTCTTTATCTAACAAAACATATACAATGATTCTATTTAATACTTATGATATGAAAAATAAACGTGAAACAAGAAAAAAAAAAAACAAAGAAATGAAAAAAAAGAATAAAGAAAAAAGCCATGGTAGGAAAACATATAATAATAATAATAATAATAATAATAATAATAATAATAATAATAATAATAATAATAATAATAATAATAATAATAATAATAATAATAAGGAGGCCCAAATGGGGTTTCTTTCAAGGAGGAAAGACTTACGTCCGTGCAGACTCATATTATTTAACCGGTTCCAAGGCAAGGACGCGTGTTTGGATATAGCGGATCTCTCCTGCTGCGGTATTGATGCTAATTTGTGGGCTCAGGGGTAGCTTTACATAACGCGTGGAGAAGAAGAAAAAATATGTGTCTAAATGTGAAGAAAATGGCTACAAGTTCATCCCGCTTGCTTTTTCTACATTTGGGAACTTGACACTAAGCCTTGACACACTTTCACGCATCAGATCTGTTGGTTAGCCACTCGAATAATGCCAAGAGTGGGGCTTTCATCTTCATAGACTAAGCTTTGTATTCAGAAAGGGTGTTCAACGTGGTGTCCCGGCTTCCCACCAACTTCGTAATATCTCTTATGGTTTAATGAAGTGATGTTTTATAAAAAAAATAATAAAAAAAAAATAAATAAAAATAATAATAATAATAATAATAATAATAATAATAATAATAATAATAATAATAAAGAGATTAAAGTGTTAAGACATCCGCTCCACATCTAGATCAATAAAAGATTTATGCTTTTATTGTCTCTTAATGGTCAGAAAAAAAAAGAAAAAAAAAAGTTCTAAACATAGATTGTCTCTTACCGCATCTGAATAATATAAAAAAACAAACAGTTTTAATGACTCAAGTATCTAACCGCATCTGAATGAGTCAGATTAAAGAGTCGTTAAGAGGCAATTTTTACAAAACAAACACCGCCTCGTACTTGTCTTTTGGACCACCCCAATAATGAGTATAGTTTAATTAGTTTGAGATAGAAACGTGAAAGATTATCCACCCTATATCTATTTGGCGATACATGATTTTGTTGTAGAGTGGACATTTTTAGAGGAAACACACAAAAAAAGTTATCCCAATAAACTTTTACCAAATTTATGCACTTATTTGATTGAGATAACCTATAGATTGTATTTTTGGAAAATAATTGTACCGCACTTAATAATCTCTTACACAAAAAAGGATATCCATTATAGTGCATGTTTCTCTTAAAAAGGCAAAAACTTATAGTGCATGTTATAGACTGATCCTACAGTAAGCATTATTGAATAAATGAATGTACATGTTTCAATTATTGCACTTATGTGTATAATATTTTTCGTAACTAAGAGCTTAATTTAATCGTACAATTTGCTTGGGCATTTCTCTGTTTGTATTTCCAGAGGCTCTTTATTTCTAAAAACAATGAAGTTAAAATGAAGTTGAAGATTAGTTTTTACTAATGAAATGTTTCTGTAACTTATTCATCTACCAGGAGGATCGAGTAACATTCCTTAACTATTATGGATAATTATATGTGAATGTCATTATCTGTTATCATGAGTTAGAGATATACATCATTTAGTTAAGCTTTTATCTGATTGTATCTATTATTAATAAGAATAATGTTTAAAAACGTTATTTCTATTTTTTGACACCTTAACGTTTTGAAAATAACAAAACGTAAAACCGTCTTACGTCAAAATTAACATAAACAAGTTTTTAGTCGTAATATTTCATTTCGACGTAAATCACTCGAGGTAAGAACAAACAAATTTACAATTTGACAAATGATCAAAAAATTGTTGTTCAAAGACTTCACATTTTTATTATGATAAAATATTTTTTTCCAAAATACATTATACAAACTATTTTTGAATTAAAAAGAGATGTTTTATTTGGAAAAATAAGTTTAAAAAGCCGAACAACTATTTTTCCCACCAAAACAGCTCCAAACTTTCTCAAATAAACCTTCACCACTAAAAACAAAAATTAGAGCATTTTGTCTGGGACGGTACCTCTAAATAGGACAGTGCAGTTAAATTTAATGATAACGTCTAAACTTTATGCATGCAGTCGATGCAATGGAGTTTTTCTTGCTTATAGATAGTTGATCAGATTTCACTCCCAACTCACTAATTTTCCTACAGAACTTTCTGAGTTAAATCTATCCTTTCGAATCTTGATTATTTGATCATTTAGTTAGTTTGTTTTTGTTTAAGAGTGATCTAATCATCCAACCAAGTGATCACCTTCTTCTCTACAAGTGCAAGAGAAGAACACCATATCGAGAAGATACAAAGTGTTATATTATTAGTTTAGTGCACTCGTAACATTAGTTACGTACTTGTCGTATATTGTTAAACACCAAGTTGATAGTCATTGATAACATCAAATAATCCTGAATATTAAGTGTCAATTTCCCCCGATAATGCTCGTATTTTATATCATTTATATGGATTTACGCATGTTTTCCTCTATATTTCACTTTCAAGTAAATTACGAGCATCAAAGCTAATGAGACGCGGATTTGGAGAGTTTATTAATGATATATGATTGTATGCCCATTTTGAAGATGTTACGGCGTAACTCTCTTCTCACATTACGCCGTAACATAAGTGTTGCTCACAAAACCAACTAAACTGAAGATTACGGCGTAACTCCCTCGTAGGATTACGTCGTCACTAATTAGGTCAAATGATGTTTCGCTCCGCTGCAAGCTACGCCGTAACACATTCTACAACTACGGCGTAACCATGCTTTATTGAAGGTACGACGTAACTCATTTATGATGTTACACCGTAACCAACTTTTCCAGAGCAAAATACGAAGAATTGTATGTTACGGCGTAACTCTCAACTTAAGTTACGCCGTAACCAGATATGGCCTATAAATACCGCCCAAATTCCAGCATTTCTATTCATTCACTCCACACACCAAATCAGATAACGTGGGTAGAAGGTTAAAACAGATCTTGAGGAGCATACTGAGCCATCTCAAGCGAGAAATCACTCCCCTACGATAAACATTAGCAATTTATCATTTTTTACTTTCAATTCATGTATTTCGATATGTTAAACATTGAATCGATTGTTTTAGTTAATATGAGCGGCTAAGCACCTCTGGTGCTAGCCTAGTTATGATTCTTTAATTGTTTTGTTTATGTTTACATTGCTTTCGTATAATTGTTTCTAGTGTATGCATGCATAATTTATTGGTAGCTACCCTTGTTTCGGTAGTTTTGAATGGCGGTAGTGGCTAGTTACTTAGGAGATATGACCGTGACTCTAAGTAGCTAGGCGGGTGGGATGGGTAAGAATTGACCAACCGGCGACCCTTCCTCGCCATGCGATTTGACCAACCGATCACCTACCGTTTGGATGAACTTAAAATTTATGGATGAGTGTTTAAGATGCTAGCCGGGCACTCATTGTTATGAATCTTGCATGTAGCGACACTTAATGACTTACTAAAAACAACTGGACTTTCAATGGGTCACCCGCGATCTCCGGTGGAAACCTTTCGACACGTTAGACGAGCGACTAAATCTTTGTCCTAGCGACTTTTACCCCCACTTGAAGCAATTGGAAGTAATTAAACATGAACTTAACTTGATAGGATGAGTAACTAGGTTATCACACTTCTCCTCTATTGATCACAACCCTCGCCTTTACTTGCTTTTCTTATTTTCTTGTTTTAGTAGTTATATAATCATTTCATCCTTAAAACCTATTAAAATCTGTGACACCTAGACTTAATTAAAATCCGCTCACATAGTTTTTGAGACGACCTCGGTTTTACCGAATACTACGTTACACACGACCGGGTACACTGACCATAGGTATAACGAGACTTTATAAATATTAAAACACAGTCATAAAACACGCATCAAGTTTTTGGCGCCGTTGTCGGGAGTTATGTTAGGGTTTTATTAAGTCTATTTTTAATTTTGTTTCTTTTTCATAATGTCGGATTCAAGACTAGAACCTCCAAGCCATTTTGGCCACCCTGGTTCGATGATCCGGAAAAAGAATTTCCGACGAAAAAGTTTACTCACCAATTCCTATTCATAATATTTTCTCATTTCTGAATCGACAAATCGATGCGGAACACGAAGTCATTAATGAAATTAATATCGAGGAGTAACTATAAGCGATATTCGAGCGACCCAATGTGAGCGTAAGCGAGCCTTCACACAAGACTCTAGTGTGGAAAATTCTCCATTCCGGACCAATTTATCCGGAATTACACTGCATTTTTAGGAGGCGAGAATGAGGATGTTCAAAATCATGTTGAAGAAGTACTCTACTTGTCATCCCTTTTTAGCATCCTGAATATCCCTAGCTATTCGGTAACCGCAAGAATTTTTCCCATGACTCTTACAGGCACTGCAAAAAGATGGTATAATAGACTCCCTGCCGAATGCAAGGAAACATGGGATCAATTAAGAAGAGAGTTCGTTCAACAGTTTTGCCCTCCTTCAAAGACGGCTAAACTTCTCGGTAAAATCCATCAGTTCATTCAAGAGAATAAAGAAACATTGTATCAAGCGTGGGAAAGATTCAATGAGCTACTTTACCGATGCCCTACTCATGACCTGAACAAACACCAGATTTTCTATGTCTTCTATAAAGGAATTAACGCAGAAACCCGTGAATTACTCGATTCTCCTAGACCTATTCCGAGCATGACACCCGACCAAGCTTTGGAGTGTATTCGAAGAACTTCTGAACATTGCTATAAATGGCATATTGAGACAGGGTATGAGCCAAAGGATAATTTCGATCATAAGGTGATGAAAACATTAACCAAGCAAGAATATGATTACGGTGCAATTTTTGAGAAGCGAAGACTGGAGAGGGCCAGTGAAAGTGAAGCTTGTAAAGTAGAAAAAGTAAAGAGTGTATTTGGGGCCAATATGGGAACCAACTTAGAAAAAATGATTCTTGACCATAATGAGGAATCAAGGGAACGAGACAAGAGGATTGAAAAAATGATGAGAAAATTCGTGGAAACCACGGTTTCTTCTCTTAAGACTCATGAAGACCGGATAAAGGGTTTGGAGAAGAATGTGAACTTATGTTCGAAATCCATCACGGATTACCTTGTTGGACGGGAAGAAGAAGTTGTCAACATGGTTGAAACAATTTTTGAAGAGCCAACTACCTTCTCGGAGAAGGTTAAACGAAGAATTAGCAAGAAGAAACTCTTACTCCTTAACATTGGAGCTCTTCCGGTAAACATTCCTCTAGTTAATTCCATTAGAACTGAACCTAACAATGTTTTGCAGGAATTAAATAACGATCTCGATGAGACGGTTCAACTTAACGAGAGATGGTCAACAGTTTTAAGAAGTGAACTGCCGCAAAAGGAAAAAGATCCCGGTTGTTTCACTCTGCCTTGCTTGATCGGGAGTCTTAACATGTGTAACGCCCTTGCGATCTTGGGTGAGCATAAGCATAATGCCTCGTTCAATGTTCCTGCGTATGGGTATCGGAGATATTAAACCGGCCAAAATGAAAATTGAAATGGCCGATCGATCCATGCGATCACCTGCAGGAATTGTTGAAAATGTATTGGTAAAAATCAAAAAATTTCTCTTCCTGGTGGATTTCGTGATTCTAGATATTCCCGAAGACAACAGGATACCTACTATTTTAGGAAGACCGATGCTCGCTATTGCTCATGCAAAATTAGATGTCTTCGCTTGAAAATTAACTCTAGAAGCTAATGGAGAAGTTTCTACGTTCAGACCTAATGAACTTTTGTCCACCCCTCAAAAGGTTTGCGCGATTGACCCTATAGGCGATTTTGGTGATTCTTTTAGAAGAGTTTCTTAGTGATCCCCCGAAGACTCCTACAAATCTTGGTGAGGTAGTTTCGGGAAAATATTTTGATGTGTTTGTCAACTTTAAAGAAGAAGATGACTTGGGAATCAGTGCCGATGATTTCTCTAGTGACGTCGAAATGGTCCATTTGCACAACAACTCTGAAAAGACTTCTTCACAATTGGACCAGCCTAAGTTTTATGAGATGGGAACTCGAATCCATCATAGGAACCCCTATTATCTGAAAATTTCATACAAGATTGGTTTCATTGATTTCCATCCGTTCATCGACATAAATTCCCCAGTAAACATCATGTCGAAAGAGTGCTACAACCAAGTTATGGAAAAAGAACTTGAATATAAAGGAAACAATTTCCTAGGGATTGCGACAAAACATTCATGTCTTTGTTGGGACTCACTAATTTTTTGTCGATTTTGTGGTTTTGGATGACGTTAGTGAGTTCGTGAAAGATGGGCTAACCATGGTCGGAAAACCCTTTCAAGAACTGTCTGGGCTAGATAAAAATGAGAAGGAAGGGCTAGTATGGTTAAAGATTGGCGAAGATAAAATAGTTTTTAAAATGCCAAGGACTGTTAAGAATATTAAATATTGGACTAAGAAGCAGTTAAGCCATGCTCAGCCACTGCTCGACATTAGAGACGAAGATAAGGCCAAAGGTATTGACCACCCTTACCAAAAGATCAAGAATTTTTATTTGGGGTACTTAGAACTAGGCACGGACTACAAACGGGATGAGAATCTGATCAGTTGGATTCAACGTGGAGATTGCCATATCCACGAAAAGATAAACAAGCACTTCTAGCCGCATGGCTTTGAGTCTAAATTAAAGACTCGTAAATAAAGAAAAGTTCTCTTTCGGGAGACAACATGAATTATCCCTTTCATTTGTTTTATTTCCATTTCTGTTGGGTTTTGTGTTTTTAACCATTTTTGGGGAAAAGCGGAGAAAAGTTCTTTGCTGACATCTTGAGCAGGGACTGATATGTCCATTGTTATGGCGTAGCTCATTCTTATGGTTACGCCATAACATAATTTTTGCAGTAGTTTCTCAGAGCATTACCAATTACGGCGTAATCACATGCAATGGTTACGTCGTAGCTACACTCTTGTAGCGTCTGCCATGTTTTGCACTAATTACGGCGTAACTCCTTATAGGGGTTATGACGTAACTATCCTCTGTAACACTTCTTTTGTTTTCAACACAATAACCTTGTATTAGTTTTTAAATAAAATTTGTGGGTATGTTCCCTGTAAGCCCTCACGATACTACACTCGTCCACTTGAGACACCAAGTGGTTTAAAAGGCTGTTGCATACGCTAAATGGAACCGTGATTCCTACGAAAGTGAGTTAGGTTTGTTTTTCTTTTTTCTTTTTCTTTTTAGAATTATGCTTGTCGTTAGTGTGATTTCAGGGATTGAAGTTTGCTCGTAGATGCTTATGCGAAGGCACGATTCTTTTCGTGGGCCTTCTTTCTTTTTGGAGCAAATTTCAGGGAAGTTCTTGCTCTAATTCTACTTTTCTCTTCACCTTTATTTAAACGCTTAGTACAAAAGGAACTTTGTACATTTCAAGTGCGGGGACGGGAGTAGAATTGTCTCTTGAACTTTATTTTGCCCTTGTTTTTCTAGTTTATTTTGAAAAATTATGCCATTTTTAAATTTTTGACATGTTTTTTTTAACCTAACTAGATTAGACCTTAGCTGAGCACATTATAACTCTTGATATTATATGGTGAGATTAGCCTTATCCGTTTCCATTTTTACCCCAAATCCACCAAATTATGAGTGTCTTGGTAGTTTGTAAACTTTAGAACTTGGCCTTTGCATCATTTCGAGACCATAGGCGAGGTATGTTGAGTTAGCTCGATGTATTTGGACTTTTCGGTTTAAGAAGGCGTATTATAGGATTATCACCCAAATAGCCTATCATTGTGTGTCTACCGATTAGTCGCATCGACTTCTCGACCCCCATGTTAAACCCTTTGTTGCTCACCTTTAGTGCAAGATACCCTAGATACACCCATCGAGCCATTCCTTTCATTGTGTTCACCCAACATATTGTTTAGTTACACCCATACACCTTAGCCTACCTTGTAGTCTTTATTTGTAATTGGAAGTCATTATTTGCCTAAGTTCAAGGTTCAAGTGGAAAGGTTAGGAATCACGCTTTAAATCGACGACATATTCTTAAAGATCATTGAAGACCCCCCAAATTTTTATATTGTTCATCTCAAGTGGGGGATGTTATGTTTGCTTAAAAAAAGTTATTTATTTAATTGTAAAGTGCGAAATTGTAAGCACTATGGTATAAGCTTATTATAGATTTAGTATCGAAGAGACCACCTCGGTCACATTTGAAGAATGAAGTTGGTAATGTGCCCATCATGACGTCCTCTAATGGCACGTCTATCTGGTATTATCATGATCCGGTTTCTTGACTTGGAAACTTGAACTTTGGATGAATGGTAAGTGATGATGACTTGGTTATAGATTTAGACTATTTGCTTGATTTTATTTTACACCAATTTTATCCCATGTCTTATCCTACCCTTTAGTCATGAAGCGTGTCTAGGTGATGCAGCGAGCAATCTTTGGTGTCTTGGCCATGGATTTGGTCATGTATCATTGATTTTGTCCACTTCGCCGTGACATGTTAGTAAAGACGACTGATTGTACAATAAACTGCACTACCAGGCTTCGATGATGATCAAAGGTATGAGGGATGTATGTTCCAGCCAAGATTGTCTTCCACTTGAGAATAAGAAATACGAAGACACTACGTTAAGTGATTAAGCAATGGTTGGACCCTGCGAACCACTTCCGGCGTGAGAGTAAGTATGAGTTATGGTTGTATAAGTGTGAGTAAGTAAATAGATGAATGATCAATGAGCTTACCATAATTCTCTGCCCGTCCAACCTATTTATAGTGGGAGAAATAGGGTTAGGGGCACCTCTGCGCAAATGTCAGAGAACATGGGGGCGTTCCATGCTTGTGGGTAACCGCTAGGGCTTAGTGACCCACATTCTCAAACTTGGCGGGAAAGCCATGAAAGAGAGGGAGATCGTGGGTTTGACCAAGTCAGGAGGTTCTCATATCCGTTGCTCTTTCGTCCACCATACACCGAAGGGCTTAGGGCTTGAATGGCAAATTCCGCGGGTAACCTTCGTGTGAGCGAATGGTTTGGCGCCACGAATATGCGGAGACCTAACTTGGGCCTTCGTGCGGAAGGGCTTCGACACGTCTCGAAGGGTGTCCTTCGGTGCTCGGAGGTACATCATCAAGCCCCGGTCGAAAGTGATGCATATAAGCGAAGAGGCATTGCTTTCGACTTCATCATGCGAATAAAATTATCCTCTCGCTGCAAAGCGTATTGTGAACAAGATAAGTATGCGCCTAACTTGCGCATTTAATGCCACCTAAACTCTTTAGCTTCCCGCTACAGTAATCACGAATCCCAATTTACCCGGTGACCAAAAAGACTTTTTGAAATTTAAAAAGCGTTTGAAATCCGGATAAGAGTTAACCTTAGGGACACGTGTGCGGTGTAAAAAATGGTGAAAAAAGAGTATTTAAGGGAAAGTGGTTGGAACCCTAAAATATTTTACTCTCTCCGTCTTCTTTTTCATTCAGTAATCCTTGATTGCACACCAGCTCCGAAACAAAAGGTAAACACTCCATCCTTCTTTCTTGTAATTTAAAATAGGTATGGATTCAAAGTTCATAATTAAGCAGCAAAAATGCACTTTAACCTCTAAAGAATTACACGATCATCTCGCTGATTACCCAATCCCACAAGAGTTTAAGATTATGTTACCCAAGTCTAACCAAGGTATTTTTGATGCCCCACAAGGCTTCGTAAGGCTATACACTCACTCTTTTAGCCATTCAAACTTTGGGATTCCTATTCACCCGCTTATCCTAGAGCTAATGCAATACTACAAAGTGCATATCTCTAGATTTAATCATTTTGGTTTAGTTAAACTGACCACATTCATAGTTATGTGTAAGGCATATGGCTATGAACCAACACTTAAGGTTTTAAGGGGATTCTTGAATCTGTATCGTGGGGGTAACTGGTTGACATTAGCTAAAAGACCTGAAGGAGATGCGCCGAATATTTTTGCGATGGTGTACACCAACAGAAAAGACTGGAAGGGTAGTTTTTTCTATGTGCAAAACACTATTATCCCACCCAACTATTCAGCATTATTGAATAAGGAGTACATGTTTGATGCAAAACGATTCAATGACCCCTTTCCATATGAGGTTCGAAGGAATCCATGTTACTAGCGCTTGGCTAGGTATCCTGCGGATATTCAAGTGTTCTTTGAGCCAATCTTGTACATGGCTGGGATTGCACACAGCTGGGATGGGTCTCCCAACAAGCCTATTATCATTTATCATGGACAAAGTATGTTCTTCTGCTTTTATTTAAGTAGGACCAATGTAGCACTGATATTTATCTTTTCTTGCTTCTTTTTTGCAGAAATGTCGTTTAGGAACTTCATGTATCAAGACCTTGATGAAGACTTGAGCTTCACTTTCTTTGAAAAATTTGAAGAGTCCTACGGTTTTGGTTCACCTTCCACATCTGTCAACAACAACGATGTAGACACTCCCAAACCAGAGCCTGTTGCCTCAGCACCCCCACAAGCAGTGTTGGAGGGTCCCTCCCAATTGGTTAAGAACATGGCAGATTCGGACAATCCTATAGAGGAGGATGTCCAGATCACAGGCTCCACTGGTATAGCTGACAGGTTGGAGAGTAGGAAGGGAACAGCTGGTAAAGCCATAAAGTCTACGAACAAGAGGAAAACTCCCCTCCCAGCCTCCGAATCCAGGGTCATGCGACAAAAGAATGTCGAAGGCAACAAGTTTGTTAAATCTGCCTTTGAGTTGCTGGATGAGACTGTGGAGATGCATAGTAAGCAATTTCTCCTTTTTAAATATTTGAAGTGACAATTGTAGTAACTAACTCTGTCCTTATGCATTGTATTGGTCGCAGGCCTTCCTGATATGAAGGAGCTTCCCAATGCCTTGGCCTGCCACCGAATTGTGGATCATGTCACCCCCCTAATGGAAAGGATTACTGGACAATATGTTCATTGAAGGGGTTTGCGATATGCACCTCTTGAAGACCTCCTCTCAAAGAAGCCGCGCAAGATCAAGCCTGTGACCCCTACCAAGAAGGCGGTTTCCACCAAGCTCGCCTCGGTTCAACCATCTCAACTCCATCTCCTCGGAAGCGAGTGAAGGCGCCATGTTGGCGATAATTTGGTTCAAGGGTAGCATGTAACCTTTTAAGACAATTTGATGTTACTTTATGATGTGTGTCTGGTTCCTTAAACAATTTAATGTTTGTGATGTATGGCCTAGGCCAAAGACAATTTAAATAGGGCTTCGGCCTCATATGCAGGTACAAGGGCATTAGCCCTTATTTTGAATGACATGGTGTGGGGAAATATCCCTGCACACTTAGTTATTTTTGTCTTGTGAACTTCTCTTACGTCATTTTTCCAACGCTTAATTTTTACAACCTAATGTTAAACAACCTCATTGTGTGTAAATTTCAACACCAAGAATATAATGACCAATTTTGATCATTGACAGAGGGTGGCGACCCACTCTATCTCAAATCCATTAACTAATATGGCTTTTGTTTTACTTTCATAAGTGCCATAAACTGCTAGGAGAGTTAATGTGAATGTTTTAATATGCTTAAGTAATGAGGCGTTTGTTACACCGTATGCCTTTTTATTCGACATTGAAACTCGTAAACGACTTGGCTGAACAAATCTTTGTGTTTAAGAAACGAAACAAGAGATTTGTGGGAAATGTATTATTCATCATTGAATTGGTGAGAGGATTACATCATTCTTGAAATGAAAACTAAGACAACTACCAATAATATTTGCTTTCCTATGAGAAGCTTCTAGCTACAAGAATGAAACAGAAAAAATACTTTTTAAACATAGAACTTTCGGAGGTTTGTACCATTTTATGTCCTGTCGATGGGTTCTCCGAGAAGAGTGGCGACTTGTAGGCTCGTTCAGTAGGCCTCGGCTATCACGTGGGTCCTTCCCAATGCGTTCTAGCTTCCACAGTATACGCTTTGCTTGCCTTTGTTGAGGCGTAGCACGTATTCCCTAGGCTTGAAGGTGGAAGGTCGACCCTTTTATTGTAGTAGCCTTGATCTTATGCTTGTGCATGGCTTCCGGATGGAGGTCGCTCTCTCCTTTCTTCTAGTAGATCAAGGTTCTCCCCGATCTTTCATCATTTTGGAAGCATCATATGTTGCCACACGTTCCGTGTGTACACTTAGTTCTGAAGGGATAACCGCTTATGTTCCGTATGTTAGGCTGAAGGGAGTTTCACCGTTGCTTGACTTGGGGTGTGTCCTATGAGCCCAAAGTACCTGAGGGAGCTCGTCCACCCACCCGTGATGAGTTCGTCCCAGCCTTTTCTCAATCCCTTTGACAATGTCTCTGTTTGTAACCTCCACCTGTCCATTACCTTTTGGATGGTAGACGGATGTCCAAGATTGCTTTATGTTGAGCCCTTGACAGAAGTCATAGAAGACTCCTTCAGCGAACTGCTTGCCATTATCGGATATGATGATGTGGGGCACTCTAAACCTGCATAAAATGTGCTCCCACACAAACTTCTCGATCTGTCTTCCCGTAATGGAGGCTAAAGGTTTAGCTTTTACCCACTTTGTAAAGTAATCGATTGCCACCAGCAAGAATTTGACCCCACCAGGAGCCACATGCATGGGTCCTACGATATCAATTCCCCACCGGGAGAATGGCCAAGTGGATGTCACACTTGTCATGTCCTGCTTCGGTAGCTTGGGAACGTTTGAGTGTATCTGACAAGCTTCGTATTTGAGAATGATTTCTGCCGCATCTCTATGTATCAAAGACCGGTAATAGCCTAACTTCATGATCTTCAAAACAACTAAACGGGGTCTTGCATGTAGGCCGCAGGATCCTTTGTGGACTTCTGCTATGATGCTCGTAGCTTGCTTGGGTCCCACACATCTTAACCAAGGTGATAGAAACGACCTTCTATATAGGGTTCCCCCATTAACCGGTATTGTGGGGACTTAACCCGTATTTTCCTTACTAGTTTGGGATCTTCGGGGAGAAGACCACTTATCAAGTACTCCCTGATGGGAGTCATCCATGTCTCTCCTTCTTCATGAACCATGTCCGTGACCTCCATGCGAATAATGGACCTTTCAGGTAGGACTTCGACTAGTACTTCTTTAGTGAGATGAGCAAAGGCCATAGAGGCCAGCTTGCTCAGTGCATCTGCCTTCTTGTTCTGATTCCTAAGAACATGTTGGATGGTGTAGGAATCGAAGCTATCCAGCATCTCTTTTGTTTTTTCCATGTACTGCTTGATGACGGGCTGCCTTGCTTCATAGGAGCCTGTCACTTGGTTCGCTACCAATTGAGAATCTATGAAAATGGCAAGAGCTTTGACCTCCATATCTTTTGTTGGGAATAATCTGTTACCACTGATAGTTGTGGAAGACACTGCTTGGATTGCACTAGCAGTGGAAACATATTACCACTGCTATTAGATAATGGTTAGGAGAACGTGTCTAGATAAGTATAGAAAAGATCTTGTGTATATTTTATATTGTTACCTTTATACTTATCTTGTAAAGGACTCCTTGTACTATAAAAGGAGGTCCTAGGTCATTGTCTTTTATACTTACATACATACGTATTATTCACAAAGGCTTCAAGGTGTAACCCTAGTGATAAGCAAGATCACTCGTATTATTCATTAATAATATTGGAGCTTAAGTTTTGTGTTTAATCTGTGTTTACTTACAATACATCATACAATCCGTCTTCTAAGTATTACTAAGTAAATTCCGCGTGCTTATTAATATTATACAAAATATCATTGACACAAGGTGTGTGTCCAAATCCATCAAGTGGTATCAAAGCGAAGGTTCGATATTTTGTTTTAGAAGATCCAAGGAATAAGCTTAACCTACTCACTCAATTCAATGGAGATGGAAAACAACCAGTCAACTCTTCTACACCAAGGCTACCTAAGCTCAAACTTAATGAGTTTGAGATGTGGAGGATCTTGATTGAGCAATACTTTCTCATTCAAGACTATGCTCTATGGAAATCATCTTAGCGAAGATTCTTTCAAGCACGTGTCAAAGACAAAGAAGGTTGGTGACACGAGATGTGGTGGCAGTTTACGTGCTCGAATCTAGTACTGAAAAGGCACTAAAGAAGAATGATCTAAAGGCTAGAAGTTTGTTCTTGATGACTCTTCCTAGAGACCGGATCATAGCATTCACAAGTTCAAGGCGCTAAAGAACTTTTGAAGAGATTTGCTCGGTGTTTGGTGGTAATGATGCTACAAAGAAGACACAAAAGACATTGTTGAAGCAAAGTTATGAAAACTTATTTGCTTCAAGCAATGACTAACTTGATAGCATCTTCACCAAACTCCGGAAGATTGTTACACAACCGATTGTGTTTGGCATTGAGGTAGAAAAGGAACCTCAATTTGAAGTTTCTAAGAAGTTTGCCTTGAGTTTCAAACTAATGTTCTTGTCTGGGAAAATAAAGCGGATATTGAAACAATGAAGATCAATGATCTTTACAACAACTTTAAACTCATTGAACAAAGACTGAAGAAAAGGTGGAAACTTGGTACAAGCTCAAGCGACTTGGCTTTGATGTCAACCTCTTTGTGATGATGATTACGAAGATGGCGATGATGATGATATTGCCACCGCCTTGGTTCTCTGATTTCCATTGGTAATGTTAGTGTTACCACTGCAAGTTTAAAAAGAAGATTGCTAGTATTGGAGATCCTACCTTTTATGCTTTTATCTCCACTCAAGTTAACAACTCTATATTAACTCATGAAGACATAGAGAAAATTGATGAAGATGACTTGGAGGAGATGGATATAAAATGGCAAATAGCTCTTCTTAGCATGAGGGCTAGGAAATTCTACAAGAAAACTGGCAAGCCTATTCACATCAATGGTGGTGAAACTGCAGGCTTTGATAAGAAGAAAGTGGAGTGTTTTAACTGCCACAAGTTGGGACACTTTGCTAGAGAATGTAGAAGACCAAAGACCAAGGACAATAGGTCTACTTGGTACAAGCAAAAGAAGGAACCAGTTGTGGAAGAACCAAAGGCAATGTTGGTTATTGATGGTGTGAGCTATGATTGGAGTTTCATGGTCGATGATCAAGAGGAAGAACCTTGGATCTTGCTCTTGTTTCTCTTGAATTTGCTCTCATGGCTTTCTTCGACTCGAGGTACAAAACTTTGAAAGTTGTTCTAAAACATGTAGGGCTGCTAGAGAAGTTGAAAAGCTTAATGAATCTTATGAAAGTCAAAGAACAGAGTTGTTTGCTGCTAATTATGATGTGTCAAACCTTAGGAGAGGTATAGTTGTATTAGAAAAACAACTAGAGCACTATAGAGAAAATGAGTCTAAATATAATGATGATATGATTCTTCTTAGAAGAGAGGTAGAACATACGACAGCTGTGAATGAGGCTTTCCAAAAAGAGCTTGATAAACTTAGAAAGATAAATGAAAATGTCAATTTAACTGTTGACACCTGTTATTATCAGTCTAAGTCAATTGATAAAATTTGGAATGCTCAAATAACTAGTAAAGTTAAGTCTGGTATGGGTTATAATACAGCTCCCCCACCATTAAGAGGTGTTCCATCACCTCCAGGCATAGATTTAGCTCATACAAGCTTTGAAGAGTTTCAGGATCTTGAACGTGAATATGATCCTCTTAAGAACACATTTGTGAAAACTAAAGAACATGTTAAGCGAGAAACAGATGTTTTTGAAAGTGCTAGTGACTCATCAGTTGTTGATGAGAATGTTAAAAAGAATGTAGAGACTTCTATCCCAAAAGTTGTTAATAATGTTACCGAGGAACCTAGGAAACAAGCTAATAAACCTAGATCAAGCTGTAAGGTATCTTTGAGATGTATAGGAACAAGCCTCTGACTCCTAGGGGTAACCAGAGGAGTTGGAATCATGTTAAATCTCAACAACTAGGTAGTGATTTTGTGATGTACAATAAGGCATGCTATATATGTGGTAGTTTTGATCATTTACATGCTTATTGTGATCTATCATGGAGTAGGTTTCAAAATAATGTACACCCTAATCAACACAAAGTCCAAAATAACTTTGCAATCCTAATCTGTTAAAAGTGCAAAACAACTTTTGCAAAAGGGAAAGGAACTTTTCAAACTAAAAGGTTCATTATAACCAACGGTGGGTACCTAAAACCAAACCAAAGAATTTCCATTGCTCATTCAAAAGTTTCCACTGCAAGGGTTGTAAACAAGAAAAGGGGGACATGGGCAATGTTGTGAAGGCCTCAGCACGTTGGGAATGGAAACCTAAAGGAACTACCTCTACAACCAATCCCAATGGTGTATCAATGACCTTTGATAGATTTAACTATATTGATACACGAGGCAGATCCAAGTCAACCATGGCTTAGGTCCCCAAAAGAAACTAACTCTTTACTTTTATGTGCGGGAACATCCAAGGACAAAAGATCGGATCAAGGCTCTGAGATAGTGGGTGTTCAAGGCACATGAATGGCAACAAGTCCTATCTTTCTAATTTTGAACATTATGATGGACAGTATGTCAGCTTTGGAAGTGGAGTAAAGTGTAAAGTATAATGGAACAACAAGTATGATGCAAGAAATTTAAAGAAAATAACATGGATTTTTATTATTATCATACAAAACTGCACACTGAGTGCAGTAGATACATCCATGAAATACTTACAACAAGCATCATTACATGAAAAGAAAACTAAACACAACATTCAACTACCAACTGATCACAAAAGCTTCACATCCTACCCCACTACCCCAACCTAACCACCATCTACCATCTATGGCTTCTTTGGGAAGGCCCACTCTGGCATGACCTTAGGCGTATTTCGCCTATCTATCACACTGTAAACCTTAGGGCTTGCTAGCCCCATTACCACTACTCCAACAGGTGGTGAGGATGATGAAGGACCTATTGGTGGTGGTGCTGTCAGCAATGGTAGAGAAGGTGATTGTTGTAGCTCTTCAGGAGGGACTATTGCAGTCAGAGGGGGCACACTCAGGACTCTTCCCGATGTCTCATCATCTGTGTCTTCATATGGAGATACATAGGAGCTGATCTCTGAGCTATCTCCTTTGATTAGTGCATCCTGAGGCACTGGCTGTAGTGATGAAGGACCAACAAAAAAAGGATTTGAGAGAACACTTGAATGTTTTCTCTTTCTGGAAACAACCTCCTCATACTCTTCTTTCTCAACTCTCCCAGGGTTATTCAAAACAAAGTCATCCCAAAAACTATCAGATGAACTGCTAGAAGAAAGGTTGATTGGATTGGAATGACTCATGATGTTGTTGGAGAAATGTAAGTCTTTGAGAGAGAAATTTTTGGAGTATGTGATTTGGGTGGTTTGTGAGTTAAAGGTCCTTAAATATATGTTAAGTTGGATTCAGTAAGTTAATGAGGGGAAGGTATTAGTGGCTGAGAAGTAAATGAAGTCTTTGACTTTGGTGGCTGGATTAATAACTTGGCGTGGACTTGTTGACTGTGTGGTCTAACCATTGCATGCAAAACTGCTGCATCTACTTCTAGTTAATTTGTCTAACCACTGCTAATCTTAACAATGCTTTCAGTGTTTTATTTCTGTGTGTTTTATGCAGGATTGAAGGAGTATTTGTCTAAATCAAGTTGTGGCTGTTTAGTGCTTGTATTTATGTTTGTCCACTCACTTTTATCTGTAAAATAAGCCTAACGGTGGGAACTAAAATACAAGCAGTGGAAACAGTAAAACAAAGAAACTTCATTGCATTCAATCAAAAGTGAAAGCTTATTACATTCTACTGAGAGTACTTGCTGTCATCATCAAAACACAAAGATAGAAACCTAAAACATCATGCTTAAGCTACTCCATTGGCTTTTTTCCCTTGCCCTGATAGTTGTGCTTGGCCTTGTGTGCTCTCTTCCTTTTGTTCTCAAAGTTTGACTGCATTCTTGGACAAGCAAGACCAAGAACTTATGGAGGAGGCCTTGGTAGTCTTGCAGGTTTCTCTGGTATGGAAATTTTCTTCATGTTGGAGATGGCTGTTCCCAAAGATTCTTACAAAGCATTTGTCAACTTCTTGGACAAGGCATTGGTATCATCTTGAACATCATCATCCGATGAGCTGGAGTAAAACTCAAGAGAAGGTGCACGCTTTGCAACAGGCTTTACAGTCTTCTTAGTTGGCTCCTTGGAAGAAGAACTAGTGGAATAGCATGGAATGTATTCCCACGCTGATATCTCTGTGTCAGAATCTAAAGAGATGTCAATGATGTTTGGAAAATTGCTCATTGCGATTTTTAGGGTTTTTGTGCAGGTTTGGTTGTGTTTTGATACAGACTATGCAGAGTTGAATCGTCTTATATAGGCAAAGTCAATCAAGAGGTTTAATTAGAAAAGATATTTACTTGTACCTATTTTGGTATGTTTTAAAGTAAATATAGATATTATTGGAATGACTTTGGAAAGGTATTGTATCTTTGGTTACAATAAGTCGGCTATGCATATTCTTTGTATTATCCTAACATATGCAGCAAAGATGGGAGTTGATCTTAAAAGGTGTATATCTGAGATACACAACAAATGGTTATTGATTTACCATGTCTAATCCACATAAGAATCAACTAGTCTAGAGCAAACGGCTACTGGTAAAGACTTGACTAATTCGTTTATGGTTGATAGTTTACCAAAAACTATATGGTTATCAACTCACCATATTCTTTATGATTAAGAGTTGGCTAGTCCATAGCAAATGGCTCATGGTAAAGACATATCAAATCCGTTGATAGTGGTAGTTTGCTAAAAACTATGATAAGAGCGATCTAGTTTTCATATGTTTTTCTTTACCAACGCTCTTTGAAATTTTGTGAAAAAATTACCATTGCTAGTTCACAATTTCCATCGCGGTGTTATTTTACCATTGTTGTTCTAGCCGTTACAAGCTGTTGTGTCAGTAACAAATTTTTATTAGCCGTTGTAGAAAAATTGCTTTCCATATATATAGGGTAACTTCTAGAGAATTATCTACTTTCCTATTTGATATTTATCCTCTAAAGATAAATACTTTCCTTAGATAATCTTTCTTGCGCTACACTCTTAAACCCTACCTCTATATATCTTTTGTCTCAATTGGCTAGTTATTCCTTCAATTATTACTGACCTAATATTGTTTTTCATCAAAAGTTTCTATGGCACCATTAAAATTTGCAGATGAGCACAACCAAGTGGCCTACCTACAAAAGTCAAACGAGAAGAGTGGCCTGTTTTCATCGTTGTGGACTTTCTCAATACTACCCATATAAGGTATGCTTTGCTTTTTAAACCCACAATCTATATCTCTCAAATCAAGCAGTTTTGGACTTACGCTCGGTCCATAACACTTGAGAATAGAGATACACATGAAATAGTGGATGCTCTAAGAGCCACCGTGGATGGGGTAACTATTGATGTTCTTGAGCCATCCTTGAGGAGAGTTCTCCAATTGGATGATCTCAATGGTATCATCACATTACCTATGCCGAAATACATGATACTTTATCATCCATGGGGTATGATACCAGCGATAAAAGGCTACTTTCAAAAGAGTGGTTTTGTCCCCAATGGAGATTTTGATACATACTCTTTTACATTGTCTCACCAAAGAAAACATCTTATGAGCAATTTAGTTCAACCATGGCTTACCCTTTGGTTTGTCTAGCCACCGATAAGATTTTAAGCGGTCAAAATATATTTTACAAGTATGGTGGCAATGTAAAGAGTTCAACAAAATTTTAAATGTATCCAAGGTTTATGCATGCGGTGCTAAATGAGTTTCAAGCGCAACCCCGTACTAATGTTTATAAAATCGGTTGCCTCAAGCCTAAAGTTTTCAAAACATGAACAAAGATGGCAACATGATTTTTACACCTCTCTTTCCTCAAATGCTTGCAAATATTTCACCGAACAAAACTCACCCATAATCTCTGTTCCAAACATTGATTATACTTCAATGTTTTCACACCTATGAGAGGAGGCGCAAGCGACCAACTTCTCTCATGACAACCTGACATGTTTACGAACCTTTTGGTCTAGGAACAAGCGGTGGTGGTTCTAGACTTCAACCTAGTCCAACTAGGGAGGAATATGAGCCATTGCCCCATGATTCACCTCTCCCAACAGTCACCGGTTGGAAGTGATGAGGCGTGGGCAACAATTGGAATTGATGGTTTTGTGTACAAAGTTAGCTAAGCAGGTCAAATCTCGGAACAAGACTTGGCACATCTTAAGGAGCATCATGCCAAGGATATTACATCTTTGAAGGTAGAGATTCGAGACCTTGAAGGAAGAGTTGCGGGGTTCAAGCAAAGAAGAAGCGCAAATATTGTGCTTTCATCTCCATCTTCACCTCACGGTGGTGATTCGAAGACTTGATCTTGATTGGGTAATTCTCCCAAACAGGGAGGAAAGCAGTCTTTGAAACTCGGGGAGGAAAATTGATTTTGAAGATGAACATGTTTCTAGTAAAGGTGCAGAGGAAGGCGATACTCAAGAAGAGCAACTAGAGCAAGATATTTTCGATCTGCAACCGATTTTACCATCGATCCAATTTCCACTGCAGAGCCAAATATTCCCACTGTTGAACATGGCGCCACTGCAAGTGAAGAAATTGATATACGTAAGAAAGATAAAGGTAAAGCACTTATGGAAAGTGAAGAGCAACACGGAAGGAAGATTTCAAAGAAAGAACAAGTTCGATTACTCAAGATAAAGAAGTTGCTAAAAGATATATGAAGATGAAGTTCTTTGAAAAGAAAAAGCTTGAAGAATTGGAAGTTGCAAGCTTTATGGAGGCTAAAAGGTGGATAGATTGGAAAATCCAATTTCCCTTCATTCAACCTACAAGACTTAGAGAAAGACTCTAGAGTTCACTATGTAACTCTTGAAAAGAAATTAATTTCTTGATTGCACATGATCCAATAATCAAGAAGAAGGCAATTGACCTTGTAGTCGATAAATCTTTAAGCTGCAGAACAAAGAACCTGCAGTTAAAAGATTTTATCTGAGATGAAGAATAATCAAGCACTTCAAGAGGCTATTGTTTCATCAAGAAGGGCCAAAGAAACCAAGACAACCAACAAAGGCACAAGTGATCTCAATGATGAAAGATTATTGTTGTAAGGTTGGTGGTTGGAAAAGACATCAATTCAAAGGAATGTCGATGATAAAGTTGAAAGTATTTACTACGAGTTCGAGAGGCAAGATAAAGATTTTATTCAATGGATTACGAAGAAGAAGAGAAGGTATCCTAACTTGAAGAGGAAGGCTAAAGATAGTGAATCTCGGATGGTAAGAAGACCAAGTTCTTTGAAGAACAAGAAGTTCCAAGCGAGAAGTTCATTGAAGAAATGATGGTGAAATGATTGTGATAGAAGAAGAAGATTTTATCTAGAACCACCGCAAGTCGAGACATCCTATCATTGATTGGGAGGTTTACACTGCTAGCAATTTTGCTCCAACATGAAAGATTACAAGGCTAGGTGGTGCAACTTCCTCATTCATTCAATTTGAAGATCTCATCAAAGCTTTTGACAGAGATGATCTTGACAAATTATGGAAGTTAGTTCAAGAAAGGTTTGATGCTCAAGATCTCAAAGATATGAAGGAGATGCAGTTATGGGTTAATCTTCGAAGGCTCTATGAATCAGATGTTAATGATGATTTCTAGAAATTCTCATGTACATGTCCTGGTACTAAAAGGTTTTACTATGATTCATGTGAAGTTCACCATGTTTCTATAGCAAATGGAGTAGATGCATTCATGCTTCTTGAGAAAGAATATCCACTCAATGGAACTCTCACGGTAATGTTATGTATAACAATAAGAGTTCATGAAGACAATGAGAAGGTCGAGCATTGTTACATAGGCTTCAAGATCAATGTTCAAGAGCTATTGAAGTTAAGGAAGAAGTGAAGTGTTTGGTTGAATTCCCAAATCCTTGAAGATGATGCAGATTGAAGAAACTTATTGATTTGCATAGAAATCATAAGTTTAGGGAGGATTGTTGGGAATAATCTATTACCACCGATAGTTGTGGAAGACTTCGCTTGGATTGCACTAGCGGTGGAAACGATATTACCACCGCCGGTACATTATTACCTTTGCTATTAGATAATGGTTAGGAGAACGTGTCTAGATAAGTATAGAAAAGATCTTGTGTATATTCTATATTGTTAGCTTTATACTTATCTTGTAAAGGACTCCTTGTACTATAAAAAGAGGTCCTAGGTCATTGTTTTTTATACTTACATACATACGTATTATTCACAAAGGCTTCAAGGTGTAACCCTAGTGATAAGCAAGATTACTCGTATTATTCATTAATAATATTGGAGCTTAAGTTTTGTGTTTAATCTGTGTTTACTTACAATACATCATACAATCCGTCTTTTAAGTATTACTAAGTAAATTCCGCGTGCTTATTAATATTATACTAAATATCATTGACACAAGGTGTGTGTCCAGATCCAAAATCTTTAGCTAATCGGAGGCCTGCTAATAGGGCTTCGTACTCCGCTTCATTGTTTGTGGCTTCAAACTCAAAGCGAAGGGCATATGTATGCTCATTCCCGTCAGGGCTGACCAGCATTAGACATGCTCTAGAACCATCGAAGCTTGATGCTCCGTCTGTATAAAGTTTACAGTCATCCTGCACTTCGGTGAGTTTAGCTTTAGGCTCTTCCTTTTCTGTGTCCGGTTCGGAAGGTGTTTATGCCAAGAAATCTGCGATAATTTGCCCTTTAATAGAGTTTCGACCCTTGAACTCTATTTCATGCTCCCCAAGTTCGATAGCCCATTTGGCCACCCTTACAGACTTTTAAGGCTTCGAAAAGATCTGTTTGAGTGGCTTGTCGGTTAAGACTGTGATTGGATGGGCCTGGAAGTATCGTTGGAGCCTTCTTGCTGCGTCGATTAGAGCTAGCATTAGTTTCTCCAATGTTGGGTAGTTGATCTCTGCTCCCTGCAATACCCTGCTGACAAAGTAAATAGGGATTTGCTGCTTGTCCCGTTCTACCATGAGAACTGCGCTAATGCTCTCCATTGAGGATGCTAAGTACATGAACAACACCTCGCCTTTGATTGGGGCTGTAAGTGTTGGAAGGATTTCAATGAACTCCTTCATCTTCTGAAAAGCAGCTTCTGCATCTTGACTCCATTGAAAAGTCTTCTTGTCAACACACCCTTTAAGTGTTTTGAAGAACGGTAGGGATCATCGGCCCCTTCGACAAGAATCGACTTAGCGCGGCTAGCATCCCATTCAAGCTTTGCACATCTTTTAAGCACCTAGGAGCTTGGAGATCCGTAATTGCCTTGACCTTGGAAGGGTTAGCCTTTATCCCTTGCTTAGTGATCGGATGCCCTAGAAATTGCCCCTCTTCGACACCGAAAGAGCATTTTTTAGGGTTCAGCTTCATGTTTATCGCCCGAAGCTGATCGAAGGTTTCTTGCATATCAAAGAGTAGGTCCTCCTCCGTCTTGCTTTTAATAACCATATCGTCAACGTATGCTTCGAGATTTCTGCCTATCTGTTTGTTGAAGGCTTTATCTACGAGCCGTTGGTATGTTGCCCCTGCATTCTTCAATCCGAAGGGCATCTTTCTATAACAGTAAACACCTTTGCTTGTGTAGAAGGCTGTCTTTTCCCCGTCCTCCTTTGCCATCTGAATCTGATGATACCCTTTATAGGCATCTAAGAAACACTTGATCGGAAGCTCGCCAAGGATTCTACCTTCCATCGATTTACGGCAAGGGTAGCAGATCCTTTGGGCATGCTTTGTTGATGTCGATAAAGTCACACACGCGCCACCTTAAATCGTTATTTTTACCATTCTTGGGTTGGCCACCCGTGTTTGGTATTTGACTTCTCTTAGAATGTCTCGCTTGTGTTAGTTCATCAACCTCTTTGCAGGCTGCAGCGTTTCTTTCGGGGGCTAGGCTCCTTCTTTTCTGCTTTATGGGCTCAATATATTTGTATTCATTGAGCTTGTGCTCTGTGCTGAAGGGATTTCCATCTATCAGCAAAGTTCTTGGGACCCCTGTCATATCAGAATATTTCCATGCAAAAATATCAAGGTTAGTCCGCAACAGCTCTGTGAGCTTTGCCTTGAAACTCGTTGGGAGTTGCTTTCCTATCACCACTGTCTGTTCGGGGTAGCTAGGGTTTACTATAACCCGTTCTTCTGCGTCTGTACAGCTTAGAATCGCTATCGGAGACTCCTCCGATTCTTCCTTGATCCTTTTGACACCATATACCCCCTTATCCGCCCCATAATTAGAATGAACAGTTCCTACTCCGAAGGGAGTTTGGAACTTAATGGCAACATGTATAGTGGAAACGACAATGCCCATATTTTGCATAGTTGTTCTCCCTATTAGTAAGTTATAAGGAGAATCTGAACTGACTATGACGAATGTGAGCGTTTCCGTGCGGGATAAGGAGCCTTCGCCTATAGTGATTTCCAACGGTACCTCTCCAAGGAGCCATGAGTGTCCGCCGGAGAACCCTACCAGAGGTGTTTTTGAGTCTACCCTTCGTGAGCGTATAGATGACTTGAGCTTTAGGAAGCAATGCTCATAGATGATCTCGCATGAGCTTCCATAATCCATGTATGCTCGGTTTACTTCCCTATTTGAGACCCTTACCTTGATGACCACGGGGTCGGTCGAAGGTGTCTGCCCCAGGATGGACGGGAATGTTATCTCTCCTATGCTTCCCAGCTCCCCATCTGCATCTTTCCGTTTCAAGGTTGGATCGTGCATGTGCACCATAAGTATCGAAGCTTCTGCAGTGGTATCCTCCTTCTTGTTTCCTTTCCACTCACCCAATTGGGTGTCGGAGAACTTGTCCTTTCCTTTCTTGATGCCTTTAACCAGGTGTGCCAATTGTCCGGACCGTACTGCTTCTTCAATCTGCTTCTTCAGCTCTCTACAGCTGTTTGTGTCATGCCCATGGTCTTCGTGAAAGTGGCAGTACTTCAACATGTCCCTGGCTTTGCTTCGAGCTGACATCCGCGGTGGTGGATAGAAGGACTTTGCGGCTTTCTTGATAGCCAGAATTTCCCTGGGAGATTTGACCAAGTTTTCAAGGAGTCCATGATTCGAGCATTTATTGTAGGGGGTGAAGCGATCTTTGTTCTTCTTTCTATTCTTGGATCCTTCCCAGGAGGACCCTCTGGAGAATTTGTCAGAGGCTTCTCTTTGCTCTATCGGAGCTCCGTTTGCTGCTACTTGCTTGGATTCAATCCAAGAGTAAGTCTTCTCCATCAGTGCCTTGTAAGTGGTAGGAAGGTCGGTAGAGAGGAATTCTACCAAGCTTCGAGTCCGTAGGCCATGTACGAAGCCAGAAATCCTTTGTTCCTCGTGCAACCCCAGAATTTGCAAAGTTTCATTGGTGTACCTTGTGACGAAGGCCCTTGTGCTTTCATTGTCCCTTTGCTTGATGGTATGCACGGCTAGATGGGTCTTGGTGTACTTCTTCTGTTGGCTTAAGTGTGATCGGAACTTAGCTTTAAGATCATCTAGACTCACTATGCTCCCCAACTTATGTCCATTCGACCATATTCTTGCGGAGTCTCAGAGCATGTATGTGAACATGTGGCATGCTATGGGCATGACCCACTTCTGCATCTTGATAGCGCCTTCGAACAAATGTAAGAAGTTATCAGGATCGCCTTTCCCATTGTAGGTTCCTATGTGAGTGGGCATATTTACGCCGTCAGGCAGAGGGTAGTCTTTAAACCACTTTACAAAAGGTGTGCAAGCTTCAGAGGCTTCGACATAGTAAGGGTTATATGGAGGTGGATAAACAGGTGTAGAGTTATACGGGTTAGGAAATGGTTGCGTGAATGTAGCGTAGGCTGTGGAAGGTTGATACGAAGGGTTTGCACCCATTGTCTGTGTAGAGTGTATAGGAACGTGTCCGTAGGGCACTTGCTGGTAACTCTGGTTGTGGAGAGATCCATTCGGAGGGTAGGCATTATAGGTTTGAGCAGGTATGTAGGGATTCATTCCGAGGGGTAGTTGGTTCATCCCCAGTAGTATAGGAGGTCCTCCGACACTCGAGGCGTATGATGGAGGTATCGAGATGTAACACCCCAATTTCGTGATACGCAATGAATTCAAAGCGGGTGTTACTTCATGGCACAATGATCATAATAATAGAAAACGTACTCTAATGGAGTCGTTTTAAAGATTTATCATTCGATTTATATAAATATCGAGTTTACAAAAATGAGGTCCCGATGGTTCCAAGTTTACAAAATACATTAAATGGGTTTCGAATGATAATAAAATTTATAGCCTTCTTCAAGATCCTTGCTCTTCCGCGACTTCCGACATTATGGACTGAAATACATGCTTAAAGCTTCAACACAAAGGTTGAGTGAAATTCATAGAGTTTAGGAAATCGATTGAACACATAAGGTTTGTGTGGGTTACGTTATTATACACCCATAATGTTTGTAGTGTGAGTTATAAATTCACACCAATGGTTTGACAACCAAAAGAGTAATTATTGCACTAAGCTCATGATACCGAAAGCGTTAACGGATGATATATAATAGTAACTGCCCTAATAGGTAATTTGCCAATTAACCTATAGATCTTCAAATATAGTGCGTTTGTTTGCCTACCGGTCAACACAAACGGGATTAAATCAATCCCAATAGGCCTATCCACAATATTCGCGTTCACCGCAAGTGATTAATGGTTCATGATAGTAGGGACTTAGGATTTGGCAATAGTGGTACTTAGTGCAAATAATACATTCGAGATAAGCATCAGTTTGAAAGCAATGTGTTCGATCTAAAATAAAGCATGTATCTCCCCAAGGGTTTGTAAAACAATTAAGTAATAGAAAGTGGGGCTATGAACTCACCAGAATCAAGAAAAGTTTAGAGTAATTATAAAAGTAAATGAAAATAGTTGAGCATGTATCTCCCAAAGAGTTTGTAAAACAAGTATTAAAAGAGTAGGGGCTATGACTCACGAATCAATAAAAGTTTAGAGTAATTATAAAAGTAAATGAAAATAGTTGAGCATGTATCTCCCCAAAGAGTTTGTAAAACAAGTATTAAAAGAGTAGGGCTATGACTCACCTTAGAGTAAATGATATCAAATGTATAATGAGGATGATGGATGTGCGTGTGAACTTCTACGAGCAACCTAAAATAGAATGTTGCGACTTAGGTTTGGAATAATGTTTAGGAAAACATAAACCATCCTATATATGTCATCATGATGTAGTATTTGTATGTTTGTTTATAGAAATGGTTTTAGTTTGTATATCTCGTACTACCGTTCGGGCCATCATAATTCGAGGTCATGCAAGAACGTTCGAGGAGCTAGGACACTTTAAATCGTAAATCCAAAGAACTCGTCGAAACGCTTTCCTCAAATGAACCCCTCACATGAAGTTCCCTAGTGTTGTAGTGCTCAATCGTAAAACATGTATTTTGATTACTTGATTATATTATATATTAAGAGTTTATAAATTCAATAAATAAACTAACAAGTTTATAAGTATTTAAATAAGTTTGAGTCTTATAAAGACTTACCTTAATATAGAATACCGGAGTATTATGGAAAAATAAAATATTAACTGAGCTTCGACGTAGAATTTGCAATCTTGAAAACCCACGGCTATTAGAAGATTATAACAACGCCTTCTTGAAAGCTCAAAGTATAATAGAAGATTATAACAACGTCTTTTGGAGACTTGAAGTTATTTGAAGATTATAACGACTCTTTCTTGAAAACTTCCAAGAACGAAGATCAAACGCTAGTTTTCTTCAAGAACACATGAATGTTCTTACAAGATCTATAAGAAATGCCTTTAGGTTTAGGACTTTAGATGTTAAGAAGGGGTGGTGCAAGAGAAATGAAGTGATTTAGCTTGGTATTTATAGGCTAGAGATTTAGGTTAACTATATATTGGGTTAAAATTAACCATGGTTAAATTACACATGTAAATGATCTAAAGGTAGCATGCTTAGGATTTTGACACCAAGGTGATGACTCCTCCCAAATTTCGTTCATGATAAGGTAGGATGACTTATGTGGTTAGTTTTGGTATTATCTTGATTACGGAGTGAGTTTTGGTTCAGTAAACGCTAACCAAGCCATAAAACGTAAAACCGGTATCGTAAAAATACGAAACTTATAGGAATGATTAAACTCATCATTATACTCCATTTAAAAATATAAAATAGGTGATAAGTCTCATTGGTGCAAAACGCCGCTTAAAGTCGGAAATACGGGTCAAAACGCGTAATTGCAGCTTATCGAAAAGAACGAAATTTCGTGGAAACGACCGTGAATTTATTTAGAGTAGACTAAAATTAGTCTAAAAGTGATATGAGATGTCAAAATGTGGTTTTCGTCATGACGCGGATAACTTTACGATTATTTGTGAAGTTTAAAAGTTCTGCGATTTAGCGTAAATGTAGAACGTACAAGGTTAATTCCTTTATGGTCAAAGGAGGAGGAAATATGTTTGACTTTTCCAAAATGTAAAAGTGTCAAAACATATTAGAAACACAAGGCAAGAATCGTTAAGCCTAGGTGTAAGTAGAATTGTTTAAAACGTAAGTTTAGTTTTGTTCTGTATTGGCTTATTTGGTAATATTAAAATAATAATTTTAAAATTCTCAAATTAATCATGAATGATCTAAAATTTATCCGATGTGAGGAAAATTGTCGGGGTTGATTTTCGTTAAGCGTGATGTTTAAACGGTGGACCGCCTAAAACGAAACTTTAAAACGATGTTTACTTAATAATTTTTATGAAATGATCTAACGATGGTCGAACTCTCGTGTTATTACTAAAATAATTTATCTTACGAGAATGTGGATTAAAAATTTTAC
Organism: Chrysanthemum lavandulifolium; assembly: GCA_022545495.1. Classification (NCBI taxonomy): domain Eukaryota; kingdom Viridiplantae; phylum Streptophyta; class Magnoliopsida; order Asterales; family Asteraceae; genus Chrysanthemum; species Chrysanthemum lavandulifolium. The sequence goes on along the minus strand of CM040242.1, from coordinate 47,547,995 downwards.
GAGATGAATAGTGAATTTGAATAGTAAAAGTGAATAGTAAATTCTCGAAAATAAAAAGTAACCTAAAAATGCGGGTGGTTACAGGAGCCCCCATCCCTTCTCTTCCTAAGTGGGCAGCTAGGCGAGGTGGTAGGTTTACCCCTCCGTTTCCTACTGGGTTGCTTCCTCCGTTCGAGTTCTCGCTCCTTCTTTCACATTGTACCCTTTCCCTTCTTCCTAGATCCCCTCCGGGACCTTCTTCAAAACCAACAGTCCTTCCATTAGGCCTTCTTATGGAAGGAGAACCATTTCATAGAGCCGAACGCCCCCGGCTAACGGGTCGAGGCCTATCATCTACCTCGACCTCTTCGTCATATTCCTCACTGGAATATTCCACTTCCCTTTGCATCCCAGTGTTGCAAACTTGCCTCTTATGAGCCCTCAGCAAGGATTCTAAGGCTTCGAAGTTTGCCTCAACGAAGGCAGGGCTAATTTTTGGAATAGGGTTAGCGGAAGTTGAGGCGTGATGTACGGGGAGTGGTTTCCAAACGAGATCGTGTAGTGAAGGTGGAGGCTGTTATGGGGACGAGATTATCGGTGTTAGTTGTGTTGAGAGGCACCAGGGTAGAGAAACCTGGTGGAGGTGTATCTTCCCTTCCTGGTTCCATGCCAGAAAAGTAGCGTAATCGGTTAAGGTTTTAAGACTTGGTGATAACGGAACTAATAGTAGCGAGTCCCACGGATGGCGCCACTGCTTGTACAATAAACTGCACTACCAGGCTTTGATGATGATCAAAGGTATGAGGGATGTATGTTCCAGCCAAGATTGTCTTCCACCTTAGAATAAGAAATACGAAGACACTACGTTAAGTGATTACGCAGGGGTTGGACCCTGCGAACCACCTCCGGCATGAGAGTAAGTATGAGTTATGGTTGTATAAGTGTGAGTAAGTAAAGAGATGAATGATCAATGAGCTTACCATAATTCTCTTCTCGTCCAACCTATTTATAGTGGGAGAAATAGGGTTAGGGGCACCTCTGCGCAAATGTCGGAGAACATGGGGGTGTCCCATGCTTGTGGGTAACCGCTAGGGCTTAGTGACCCACGTTCTCAAACTTGGCGGGAAATCCAGGAAAGAGAGGGAGATCGTTGGTTTGACCAAGTCAGGAGGTTCTCATATCCGTTGCTCCTTCGTCCACCATACCCCGAAGGGCTTAGGGCTTCGAATGGCGAATACCCCGCATGTAACCTTCGTGTGAACGAATGGTTTGACACCTACGAATATTCTGGAGACCTAACTTGGGCCTTCGTACAGAAGGGCTTCGACAAGTCTCGAAGGGGTGTCCTTCGAGCTGTTTGGAGGGTATATCATCAACGACTCACCCTTAACCTTTGTCGTGTCTACCCATATTGCCTTCGAGAATTGTTTAGTCCTTAGCTCTAGTGGTGGACATTTGTGTAACCGCCAAGCTTATGATAAAATACATGCTATGATTGTGCGTTGAGTGATCACCCCGAAATTGACACTTAGAATAGGTTAGAGATTTGTGTGTTTTGTTCCCATTTCGTGAGGTGTTCGACTTTGTTTTTTTTCTAGCATAAGGGATTTGTAAACTTATATTTTCCAGGTAATGGGAGATATCTTTTTAGGAATCTATCTAATAAGGTCTACTTGAGGGTAAGTAGAGTTCAAGTGGGGGGATATTTGATAACATCAAATAATTCTGAATATTAAGTGTCAATTTCTCACGATAATGCTCTTATTTTATATCAGTTATATGAATTTACGCTTGTTTTCCTCTATAATTCACTTTGAGGTAAATTACGAGCAATGGAGCTAATGAGACACGGATTTGGAGAGTTTATTGATGATGCCCATTTTGAAGATGTTACGACGTAACTCTCCTCTCGCATTACGCCATAACGTAGTGTGGCTCGAGAAAACCAAATAAATCAAGATTACGGCGTAACTCCTCATAAGATTACGTCAGAACTAATTAGGTCAAATGATGTTCCGGCGCACGCAAGCTACGCCGTAACTCATTCCACAACCACTGATGTAACCATGATTTATTGAAGATACGGCATAAGTCATTCCCGATGTTACGCCGTAACGACTTTTCGAGCAAAATACGAAGAATTGTATGTTACGGCGTAACTCTCAACTTGTTACGCCAGTAACAGATCTGGACTATAAATACCGCCCAAATTCCAGTATTTCTATTCATTCACTCAACACACCAAATCAGATAACGTGGGTAGAAGGTTGAAGGCAGATCTTGAAGAGCATACGGAGCTATCTCCAAGGGAGAAATCACTCCTCTACGATAAGCATTAGCAATTTATCATTTCTTTACTTTCAATTCAATGTATTTCGATATGTTAAACATTGAATCGATTGTTATAGTTAATATGAGCGGCTAAGCACCTCTGGTGCTAGCCTAGTTATGATTCTTTAATTGTTTTGTTTATGTTTATATTGCTTCCGTATAATTGTTTATAGTGTATGCATGCATAGTTTGTTGCTAGCTACCCTTGTTTCGGTAGTTTTGAGTGGCGGTAGTGGCTAGTTACTTAGGAGATATGAACAACTGACCCTAAGTAGTTAGAGTGAGTGGGAATGGTAAGAATTGACCAACTGACGACCCTTCTTCGCTTGTGCGATTTGACCAACTGATCACCTACCGTTTGGATAAACTTAAGAAGTTAGGAATGAGTGTTTAAGATGCTAGCGCCCGGGCACTCATTGTTATGAATCTTGCATGTAGCGGCACTTAATGACTTGGCTTAGGGAACTAAAAACAACTGGACTTTCAAGGGGTCACCCACGATCTCTGGTGGAAACCTTTGCTGATAGGTTAGGACGAACTGACCAAATACTGTCATAGCGACTTATACCCCCACTTAAAGTAATTGGAAGTAATTAAACATGAACTTAACTTGATAGGATGAGTAACTAGGTTAGCACACTTCTCCTCTATTGATCACAACCCTCGCCTTTACTTGCTTTTCTTATTTTCTTGTTTTAGTAGTTAATTAATCATTTCATCCTTAAAACCTATTAAAATCTGTGACACCTAGACTTAATTAAAATCCGCTCACATAGCTCTTGGGACGACCTCGGTTTTACCGAATACTACACTACACACGATCGGGTACACTGCCCATTAGTGCATTAGGGTAGACCATAGGTATAACGAGACTTTATAAATATTAAAACCTGGTCAGTAAAACCTGCATCAGTCATCATATATTTTTAGATTGTGTGAATCATTGTGATCGTGCAGAGATTGGGTAGATCTTGTGTAGTTTGTGTTGATAGTGTGTAGAACAGGTTGATCGTGTGTAGATCAGGTTAATCGTGTGAAGATTGGGTATATTGTTTAGTTTGTCTTATTTATGAGAAGACCGAGTAGATCGTGTGTAAGATTGGTATTAGCTAGACTAGTACTCGACATTTAGCTTAGTGTCAGAAATTGTGATAAGCGACGTTGTACAGTTTTCGCCTCCTCAAGGGATTGACATAGTGCGTAGAACTCTCGAGTTGGGTACTCGGGAGTGGAGTAGGGCGAGGAGGAGCTTCGTTACCGAACCACTATAACTTTCGGTGTCTTGGTTTGATCTTCCATCTCTCACTTTTATATCTCATAGTACTTATTAGTTGTTTACTTTAGAATTATTACAGTAGTATTTATATTGCAATTGATTGACTTCACGGAAACTCGAATCAAAGTTTTTCAAAACTAAGTTTTATAAAGAATTAAAAATTTAAAACTATTCAACCCCCCTCACCCCCTTCTAGCTTTTCACAATTGGTACCAGAGCCACGTCAACCAAGATTTTTAAAGAATAATTTATTTTAAAACTTGATTCGATCAATGGATTTCGACAAATACCAAGAAGGGAAATCTATGCAAAGACAATCACTTTTTGAAACTGATTGTTTTATCAATTGGAAAATAAGATTCGAGACGTATGTGAAATCAAAAGAATCCGGAAACTAAAAAGGATGAAATAGTATCTTATGAAAAACAAACTGACAATCTTAAAAAGAAACTAGCCAAAAATAATGAGGCAAAAATGATGATTTATAATGCTTTAATGAAAAAGGAATTTGAAAGATATGTGTAATACGGCAAAGAAATCTGGAAAACTTTGTTAGTCACCCATCAAGGTAGTAATCAAGTTAAAGAGAACAAGATCGATCTTCTTGTGCAATAATATGAACAATTTTCTATTCCATAAGATGAAACTATAGACAGTGTTACTATTATCACTAGTCTTAAAGCTCTTGATGAAAGTTACTCTAGCAAAAATTATGTTAGGAAGTTTCTTAGGGCTCTACATCCCAAATGGAGAGCAAAGGTCACCACCATTAAAGAGTCGAAAAACTTGACAATATTATCACTTGATGAACTTATAGGAAACTTGAAAGTTCATGAAATGGTAATTAAGTCGATATAGTTAAAGGCAAAGGAGAGAAAGTAAGATCTTTAGCCTTAAAAGCCAAGATTGAGTCTAGTGATAAGGAAACTTCAACTTCCGATAGTGAAGACGAAGAGTATGCCTTAGCGATTAGGATTTTAAAAAGTTATTTAGGAGAAGAGGTAGATTTGTAAGACAACCTAGGGACAAAAAGAAGTCATTCCAAAAGAATCGGAAAGACAAGATAGGAAAAAAGTGATAGAAAATGTTTTAGATGCGAAGATCAAAATCATCTCATCGGAGAATGTCCGAAGCCATCGAGAACCAAGAACCAAATGGCATTTGTAGGAGGTTCTTATAGTGATAGCGATGAGGAAGATGAGGAAAAACCCAATGACGAAACAAGTCTTATGGCTCAAGAGTCAAATGAGGTACATTCCAATTCTTTTTATTATAGTGATGATAATTCTTTGATAGATGATAACAAACTACATGATGTGTAGAACCGTAGAGAGGGATGAATACGGTCTTTTTGGCTTCTTTGAAGTTTATTCACTCCAAGCCTCAAATATCACCAATTGGTTATACAAAAATAATCACAACAAAAGTATATAAAGCATGTAAAGAGACACCACGATATATACTGGTGGCAAATCTACGACACGATACTATTGTACTAAGTGTAATCCTTTCGGTGGACTACAAACCGTTACAACTTGACTCCACCGATATGCACAAAGATCGGCGCTCACAAAGAAGAGCTACTCCAAATGGTATTTCGCCCTTGGAAACCACCCAAAAGAATCTCGTAATTCGACTTCCCACCAATACGACAAAGACTACTAAGACTTCTCACCGAAAGTATCAAACCCCAACTAGATCTCCAACGATCTAGGATTTGTCACCATGACACATGACTTCCCTTACAACCAAGTCAAATAAGAATGTATGATTATTTAATCAAGTCCTAACCTAACTTAGAGATTCGATTCTAGTAGAAAGGGTATAGATAAGTAGACCCTCAACACAATCACAAGAGCGAATTAGGTTCTTATGATTCTTTCCTTGCAAGAGATGTGTCTTTCAAAGATGTAATTTGATAGATTAAGAACACAAGATAGAATTAGAGAGTAGAGAAAAAGAAATTAGAGAGAAAGAAGAAATGGTAAGGGGTGAGGAATACAATAGACAAGGGTGGGTATTTATAGGCCAAAGTCCCAAATGAGAAAACATTTACCGATGTTGGCGCGTCGCTGGCATATCAGAGCGCCAGCAACGCGCCAGAACATGGAAATGTTTTTCTTGGGACTTTGGTCTTATAAATACCTAACCTTGCTAAACCTCTAATTGTAGTGCACACATTAGAACCAATTATCAAACAGAGAAGGGATAATCACGTAGAGGTAGTTTGGGTATTCCTAATATGGCATAGATAAGAGAGAAATAATATGCCATGAAATATTCCTTTGCTTGGAAAGGAAGGGTGGATGTTGTGTTAGAGTGAGAAAGGGAAGATAATGTCCCGGAATTGGTTTAGTGTCGTCATAGCTAGTGTACTCGACCACGGTTGCGTTGAATTCCTTTAAAAGCTCGGAAGCATTTTCGACAGCTGTCTGCAGCTCGGTTTCAACGGTTTTATCGGCATCGATGCTTAGTAAAAAATTCTTCCTTCTAACAAATTTGAACCCACTCTGTAAACCTAGTGAAGTTGCTTACACACTCATTCCCACTATGGCTTATTTTGAGTTCCTCCCGGTTCTTCCTTCTAACAAATTTGAACATTGGGGCGCAGTTATGGAAAACCCCTTGACTTGAACAACTCGATGATCGACTCATATTTCACACACCTTGGGTTGATCCATTTTCGCTAACTTCCCAAAAGATGTTGTGTCCGCATAGCTTGTGTACTCGTTCAAAGTTGCAATGAATGGAACTAAATGGTTAACCGTGTTTTCCACTGCTTTGTGTAGCTCAACTTCATCAGTCTTGTCAGTATCGATACTCAATGCCACACTTTTTCGACATATGAAACTGAGGGAGCCTTGTTCTTGAATCCAACAACTCTAAGAAGATCACCAACTCTATACCTATAAAGATCCCTGAAAACATATGTCCAAGATTTTTTATTAGCATATGCATTATCATAACTATAATTAGTTTACATACTAATAAACACTATGTCAAGGGATGTCAAGGGATGTGACAACGAGTTCGTATTCTTGACCAAGTTTAACATCCGCAAGATCAACCAATTGTTGATTTTCTTTCTCATTTTTCGCCGCACCAGTCCCCGCATATGTTGGGACGTTTGATAAGTTGATGGTCTATGCGATAAGTTTAGGCGCCTCGATTAATCAGTACAAAACTCCAAGGTGTGTGAAAAGCCGATCATCGAGTTGTTCAAGTCAAGGGATTCCATAACTGCGCCCCAATGTTCAAATTGTTAGAAGGAAGAACCAGGAGGAACTCAAAATAAGCCATAGTGGGAATGAGTGTGTAAGCAACTTCACTAGGTTTACAGAGTGGGTTCAAATTTGTTAGAAGGAAGAATGTTTTACTAAGCATCAATGCCGATGAAACTGAGCTGCAGACAGCTGTCGAAAATGCTTCCGAGCTTTTAAAGGAATTCAACTCAACCGTGGTCGAGTACACTAGCTATGACGACACTAAAACAATTCTGGGACATTATGTTATCTACTAGGAGTTGTTTGTTTAGAATCTTCGACATATATTCCCGAATAGCCGGGTCAGTGATTTTTAGGTTCAAGCTTCCTGACTCGATGTCAATAGCCAACTGTTGCCAGCGGAGTTGAAGAAACTTGATGGCCCGAACAACAGCAGAGGCAAAAACAGCCCCACATCGGAGTACTTCATTGCGGTAAATGAGACTGCAAAGCACTTGAGAGTACATGTGATGCTACCAAAATACACATTCGTCAAGGTGCCCAATTGACCGTCTAACTCGTTTTGTCCTGGACCTTTGGGTCTTCGGTAGCAGTGCTGAAAAGATAAAGAAAAATCGTTAGAGAGGTCCCCAGGCTGAGCCCGGGGAACCCCTCTGACGATGAAGTCAGATGTGAAGATACTACACAATGCACTATAATACAATATGTAGTGGAGAAAGAAGTAGTACTGTGTTTCGTGTCCTCTTTGGGTCATAGAACCACTCTATATATAATAAACAAGCCCTGCATGCGTAGACTTGTAAATGCATGTACAACATTGCCAAATCTTATTTCTTACGTAGTCATGTAAATGCCAGTAAACATTGCCAAATCTGATTTCATATCTTCCTACCATATCTTTATGTGCATACCTAACTTGTAAGTGTATGTACAAACTCTTTTTTACAAGATCCTTTTAAGTTGTATCATTCGCTTTATGCATATAATATTCAAGATGTATCTTTTACATATAATATATATGTATATGCTTATTATGTAGATGTATTTTATACTTATTAGGCTTGAATCTTAGATGCCTTATTAACATGCTTTGGAAAGTATCTACGCATAAAATGGTTTCATTTGGGCTGGTCACTGAGGACGTTGAATGGCTCAAAGGGTCGGGTTTTGAATTGTTGTCTTTTGTAGTAGCTTGTTAAAACGGGGTCAAAGGGTCGGGTATTGAATCAACATCCCTTTTTCTTCTCCTAGAGAGAAAAAATATTTTCTGGTTTTGTATGTGAAGACTGACTTGAATGTGTTTTTGTGTGTGTGTTTTGTTGCATGGAGTATGGGGGGTTTTATAGGATGTTTGAGAGATGCCACGTAGGATTATGGGCAGAAGGAATAATGTTGTTTGCAAGGTGGTCAAGATCGGATCGGGATCTTAAGATCCTACTCTAATATTATTTCTTAATACTTTATGTAATTTTATATAAATCTACAAATTTTAATACATTATAACCATAAAATACTATGAATGTTTCATATAAATGTTGTCCTAAATTATAATTATAAAATGTTTAAAAAGATTAACATGTTGTTTTTTTGAATTCTACAAACAAACAACCCATAAATTTGTAGTTTTTAGTTTGTAATCCTGAAAAGTAAGATCGGATCGATTAGATCGTAAGATCGTATGTCAAGATCGAGGATCCTATAAGATCTTAAGTTTGCAAAGATCCTATGTAGGATCCGGATCGCTTTGCTGGCTTGAGATCGTAAAATCAGAAGATCCTAAGATCAGGATCGAGATCCTGACAACCATGGTTGTTTGGAAGGGTTATGACGTACGGATGTGTGTGATAGTTAAGTGTGTTTAAGTTTACTCATTGTTGACTTGATAAAGTGTTAACCGAAAAGTTTGCTAGCCGGCCGGAAAATAAAAAGTGGTCGGAGATGGACAAGAAAGTAGAAAGAGAGATAGAATAAAAACATATTTAATTACTCTGTATTTGCTTTTGCAGGGGTTGTTTGAATTTTGGTTCCCAAGTTTTTATTTATTTTTCATTTTGTTTCTATAAAACTTGTATACGAACCATTCTTGAAAATGTGCACGTTTAGTGTAATTTTTTATGTGCAATAATTTTTCTTTAACTCCAAATATGTAGCTGTTCATAAATATGAATTGAAGTCTATAATAACCATATAATTAAGTTGATATTGCATAACTTTTTGATTTTTTTAAAACTCTAACACTAGGTAAACGAGATTTGTACTGTGTATATATGCTCAATGTTTTATCATCAATTTTGCTATGTTAATACTGGATTCAATCCAAGCCGACATGATTTGAGCATTTGACATATTGGTTTTTTTATTTGTTTATCTTCAACTTAACTAAGGAACCATTTTAGTTTTACTAAGTTCCAAACACGTAAATTATAGTTTGTTATTTGTTTTCTAGGAGCATTTTTCAGTTAAGTCGGCTTCGGCATCCGAAAACTCTGGACCGGCCTTGCCACATGCCACTACTACATGAGAGGTCTTTAGCGACAGACGTTTCTGTTGGAAATCCGTCGGAAAGCAATCGCAAAAGCTTCATTTTAAGTCTGGTGCAATATTTTCGGAAATTAGCGATGGAAAGCTGCCCGTCGAAAAATCCGTCGCTGAAAGTCAATTTTCTAGTAGTGTGCATCTACAGGTTCCACTCATGCCACTGAAGGTGCTCAAAGCAAATGAAGATTTACCAGCTCAGGTTGCAAACTTAACTTCAAGACAAACATCTCCTCACTAGACACGTGTCCTATTGTACAATAGTCTTACTTCATGTAATAGAATAATGTTATACCTCACTCGCCTTTAGTAGTAAAGGGAGATGATTTGCACATTTCATCAAATGTTTGAAACATTTTAATTTATTGTATTTAAACATTTATAATATAAAGGTAACTGTGAGGGTATAAATGTCTAAACACAACAAATTAGAGTGTCCTAATCATTTTATGAAATATGCAAATCACCTCCCCTAGTAAAAGTACAAAGATTTTTTTCTTTTTTGTCTTTTCAATTTAAAGTATAATACAGTTTTTTGTCAGTTTTTGTTTTTCACTTTTTGCCGGATTAATATTTTTGACCGGTTAAACTTGATATTTTTTTATTCCGTACATTCAGGTTTATAGTTTTATAATATAAACAAAATTATAAAAATAAATATAAAAAGATAAATAAATAAAACCAAAACAGTAGACGAGGCAACGTTTTATTCTTAAGAGGTCCTTATAACCACTCTCATTTCAATTGGGTGGTGATATCCTCATGCCGTTCTGCTGATGCCGTGATGCAGAGTGTTGCCACATTAGCACATTTTCTCATAATATCATAATTCACCATAACACCAAAAACCCCCCTCCCTCCTATAAAACTAGTTTCTAGTGCCATCGTGCACCCTTAGACCTCACATATTATTATTATTATTATTATTATTATTATTATTATTATTATTATTATTATTATTATTATTATTATTATTATTATTATTATTATATTTGAGTAAACCAACACGTTTAATTAAAATTAAGTTTTCATTAAATAAAAAAATGCATAAAAACGAAAAAAAAAAAAATAACAATACATTAAAAAGACTAAAATACACCGTTCATCCCTAATCTTGTGCACACGCATCACGATTGGATAAAAGTTGACCTTTTCATCATGAGAGGTCCAAAATATGGGTTTTAGTGACAACTCGTAATTTCAGGTCATTTTACAAACTTTGAAAATTTTACTATTCATCTCGGGAATTTACTATTCATCATTTTACTATTCATCGTTTTTTAAGTCGATTTGATATTTTGAGAGGTTATTTCAAAATTTTACTATTCATGAAACACTATTCATTCCCGGAGAAAAATCACTATTCATGCTCACTATTCATCATTTATCGTAAACTAGGCTTATTTAGTATCAAATTCACAGAACTGTAAGGCTTTAGTCATGAATTCATGAAATATCATTGAGGACACTTCATATAGACTAGAGTTAGTCTACATATCATTAGTAACATCATCATCATATTAGTTCATGCATAGGTTTGCATTTTTCATTTACGTATATTTTCCTATTAAATAAACGCTATCGCATAATCATTTATTTTGAATATTTGATCCGACACTTCCAAAAATTATTCTAATATATTTTTATACTCATTTTAAGACTATAAAATTATATTATTAGTTTACCCGATGTTTTGAATTTATTTTGTATATAAATTGTTATGTATAAATATTTACGACGGTTTTCGTAAATTCAACTCGATAAATATTTATTCACTCAATACTGCGGGAAATGCATCTTTATAATTTTTATGACTTAGATATATTTTATTTTGTTCCGTTAAAATCGATTTCTAGCTAACACTACATTTAATACCTAATTATATATACAATATATACATTATAATTGACTTATAATACATTTACTCAACAAAACTCATTTAACCTTACTGCAAAACACCCTTGGCCGCCACATCCCCCCAGTCATCACAAGTTATCAAATTGATATTTACTACCTAAATGTACACCTATACAATTGTTGGATATTTATTTTTGCCTAAACACATACAAACACACATTTGAAGGTGTAAAACAAAAGAAACACTCTCTTTTCTCTTATGGTGATCGGCCAAGACCAAGACATCAAGGAAAATCCATCAATTTTGCAAGATCAAGTATTTTACAAGTTTTATTAGTGATCTAGTTAGGGTTTTGAAGTAAAAACCTCAAGATTATTAAGTATACTTTGCTCAAAAATTCATAATCACTCAAGTAAGCTTCCACTAATAATTTTCCTAATCTTTCATACTATTACTTGATGTATTTTTATGATCTAGTAAGAAAAACATGCAAGTACTCTATGATTCATATCATTTTTACATATTTTTAGTGCTTATTATGAGTTTTAATCATCCTATAATTAATCCCTTGAAACATATCATTGTTGATGATGTTTAGGAACCCATGACACCCTAAAAAGGTGTATGGTAGGTTTAGAATAGATTTGGCGTTGATTTGAAGTGATTGAAACAAGTATTACGCAAGAAAAATCATTTTCGACAACTTTAGATTGTGGTCTGATCGTTTTTGCAAAATCTGGAAAATTCAGCAGGTCATGAAGTATTTTGGGTTATATTTCCAGAAAATATACTTTAAAACGAAACCGTGGTCGCTTGAACGGGTTAAAACGGATTTATAACGAAGGAGATACGCTATTTTCAAGTTTAGCGGCAAAAACTACATTTCCTGAAAAATGGTAAGCTGTCAAGAGTTATTTTAAGGGCAAAAACGAGTTTAAACAATGTCTAAATGAGTCGATTTATCAAAAATATATTAGTTTACGTTAACACGAAACCAATGATATATAAAACGTAGAAAACGGACTTATAACGACTAAGTTACACGCGATTTAAATAGAGTTATCGTAACTATTTTCACATGTATAAACACTTATATATATTTTCTATTAGTCAAAATAGTTGTCGCAAGTGACCATGTTTGGAGTCGTTTTTCACATCGATAGAATACTTTTGAGAAAACGATGTCTTCTAGTAAAAGTGAGTTCACCTAGCCTATTTTCCAAAATGTTCAACCGCTTGTAAAACGGAGTTGTAACGAATAATATTTGGTCACTCAAACTTTCTTTGAAAACTAACCTTAAACAATATTTTAGTCCGACTACCATACTTCATCTATATTTTCTCCATGATCGAGACCTCTATGATCAAAAGTTAAATGCTAAGACCTTTAGATAATGTGACAAGCTTTCCAAAACCATTGAGTTTGTTTCCTAACACTCGATATTCACTATTTTACGACTAGCTTTTCGAGGCCATTTAGTCACTTTCATGAATTGTCAAATTATATTGTTTTGCGATTTAAAAACTATAATTTCTTGATAAATCACTAAACAACTATCGTAGGATGTTGTTTCAACGTAAGTACTTGTAAAGTATTTTATAACATGACGAGATGTCATAAACATATATTTCGACGATAAACATTATTTTCAAATACACAAGTGGTATGGATATCATATGAGTTTGCCTGCACAACATTGTTTCATGACTTACATTAGAACATATCATTCATATTAGGTTGCAGATAGAGATTGCACCTCATTTCAGTGTATCCACTTTTGTCATCATAATCATTGCATCAGGTGAGTTTTCATAGCCCCATTTTCAATTGTTTTGTACTATTTTGGGGGAGATACATGCTCAACTACTTTTATGACAATCATGATTATTTGCAAACTATATGTTTATCTGAACTGAATGTTTAGTCATACGAAGTAACAATATTGCCATACTTAGAGTTTCTATATCATAAATCATTGGGCTAATTGACTTGGTATGATCACGGTCTAGCGGACTTGGTATAATGTTGAACTAGCGGACTTGGTATAATGTTGAACTAGCGGACTTGGTATAATGTTGAACTAGCGGACTTGGTACAAACATGAACTAATGGTCTTGGAACTATTTGAAACAATACTTATTATGTGTTATATCAATTGACTATTGATACATTAAGTTATGTATTATTATGTGAATTCATTTGACAACATGTGCTTGAACATAAACTATACATATTTTGGCAGTGGGTTCTGAACACACAAGTTGCAAGTTTTGTATGGGCGGAACTTGGAACTGAGTGGATTTGCAATGCCTTTGCTGCATGAACGTTCTTTAAAGGTTTTTCATGAAAATACAAACTCTATAACTCACTCAACCTTTTGTGTTGACACTTTTAAGCATGTTTTATCTCAGGTATCTAAGGCATACACTTCATGGCATGCATGTGGACTTATCATAGAGTCGTGGTGACGACGCGTCTCACATGGGATTTATGCACTTTAAAAACATCATTTCACTTGTATCAAATTTATTTTCGTACATGTTGACTATCATTTGGGACCTATACTTTGTAAACTCTGATTATTTTACTAAATCAAACAATGTATTTTCCAAACGACACTTTAGGTCGCTCAATATAATCAGAATCGTGATGCTATGGGTCATCCCCGGTATTCCATTCCACGCAAAACAGGTAATTTGGGGGTGTGACATTTTTAATGCCAAACAAGTCCCTTGACCACCAATGCCAAAGTCAATGTCTGATTTTTGTTATGTAGTCGAGGGTATTTTAGTCCATAAACATTTGCTTGGCCATCAATTCTATTTCATTGATTGTAATAAGAGAAGATGTTCATACCAACTGAATATAAAATTTAATATCTTGGTCGATATAACATACTACATTTTTAGAAATAAACCATGAGCACACGACAATAAATGTACACAATATTTCGTTGTTGTATCTCGATGAAAAGCGCTATGTTTTCGTTATTTGCTTATTTTACAATTTTTCCATCTCAAATTACTTACTTTTCATTGTCTTCTTTAACGGCAACCTTCTTTTCATTGAAAATCATTGTAGGAATGTCTAGACGATTTTCCAAGACGATCACCACCGCCATCCGTGTGTTCATGTGCATGCCGGTAGGAATTCAACAAATGTGCAACGCTTGTTATGCGCAGATGCTTTAGCATATAACATCTGCATGTGCAATGGAGCAATCATCTCATCTCGTTGTCCAAAGGAATAGAATTGGTTGTTTAACCTATGTACAAAATGCTACAATCAATTATTTGATAATAAACAACATTTTATATATAATAGACCATCAAAAATTAACAGGACATAAGTATTCTCCTATATGTGTGAAACATCAACAAACTATGTAGTTTCAGAAATTTCTACCAGAGTTCGTTACATCTGGGAAGTAGCAAACGACCGAATAGACCGGACCGACCGAGACCGGAGTGACGGACCGGACCGACCACATTCGCTCCGGCCCTGGTCCAGATTTTACAGTCGGTCCTCGGTCCGGTCCGGTCCGGACCACAAACCGACTATTTTGGCCTTGTTGGACCGGACGGACCGACGGACCGACCGAGACCGGACTGGACCGGACCGACCACATTTGGTCCGGTCCTCGGTCTAGGCTTTTTGGCTAATTCGGTCCTCGGTCTTGGCGGTCCAGTCCGGTCCGGTCCGGTCCGGTCCCGGACCGGTGCTCACCCCTATTACCTGGCCAACAATATCAAGGGTATTCCATGGAGAACGAACAACAAAATTAAGAATGTTTGGGCCTTTAGAGAGGCTTCCTCCAATAAAATACTTCAAAAAGGGTAGTAAAACACCAGCCACGTCTAGGATGGATGTAAAAGTGTTCTCTAGTATTAATGCGACAACCTACAATTTGTGAAACAAATGTGACGATGTTATTACTCAATCTATCCTAGATTCCCGGGATGGTCAAATAGTACAAATAATAGAAAAAAATACACAATGAAAATATTAGCAATCAAGAATGCAGTAACTAAGAGGCTTCACCATGATAAGGCAAGAAATGGCATACGAAGATATAATCATGAAAAATAAGTGATGTAAGATAAACGAAGTAGTGAGTTATACTTTGTCATTACTCAATTTGTCAGTTTGCATGAAATTTTGATGTTTCACATGGCAAAAAAATGATCATGACTCATCTATGTGTTCAATTATTGGTGTTTTAGTAGATATAATGAGCCACAAGAATCAGAAACTCTCCTACAGTTCATTTGGTCGGAGTGTGAACCATTTGTTGTAGTATGTAATATATAGCTTAGGGGCATGCTCATAAAAGTTTTGACCAAATAAACATCTACATCCCTTTTACAATAGCGCATTCCTAATTCTTAGGAGGTGTCTACCTCTTTCTTACCCATATATTTATAGTAATTTACTTCTTCGTAAAAGTTGTCCGTCACACGGATCTTATATTTGCTTTTCCATACACAAATAACATTCATGATTTTCATGAAGTTTCGATCTTCCTTATTGTGGGTCTAAAGTTAACATCCAGACAAAGATAATTTAGAAGGCCATTTGATAGTGTTTGGTGATCCTTTGCCTCCTACCCTCCTTAATTCATTTCTACTTCTTATTTTCCTAAATTTCTATAAAGAAAAAATGGTTTCATCCGTTGAACAACTTTCCGACATCTCTAATTTGTAGACCCGTTTCCATTTCTCCTCATATCGCGGAAACCCATAATCAAATTTTTACTTTGTCTTTCAATTTTGATTCTTTTCATTGAAATCCAATTTTGAACCGTTGAGGTCACTGATGCTTTTTGAGCTACATTCCATGTCGCATATACTTTGTCTTTAAATGAATGGGATTCAAGTCATGTTATTACAATCAATGAAATAGAATTGATGGCCAAGCAAATGAAAGAATCATTGATTGATTTTTTCTTTAAGTGAATGGGATTCAAGTATAAATGTGATGAATGAAAATACCTCGACTACATAAAGAAAAATCGATATCGACTTTGGCATTAGTGGTCGAGGACTTGTTTTGCATTAAAACTCATATTTTGGACCTCTCACGATGAAAGGCCAACTTTGTCCAATCACGATGCTACAGACAAGACAGTGACGAATCTACAGATTCTAATTCTAAAAGAAGAGAACTAAGAAGATATTATGGACCAAATTTTTCAATTTTCGATTTCTGTTTTACCCTTTATGACTTGCTACAAGTGGCAACTTTTTGTGGTGTTTACGTTAAAGAGTTGTTTTACAATAACTAATCCCACCCACAAAAATATACCCTTATTACTACAAAATCAACTAACTTTTTTCTTTGAAGGACACGTACGTAATTTAGAAACTAAATACGGGTCCTATAAAAACATAGCATGCACTTTAACAAACGCAAATATTATAACTCAATTTTCATTTAACCACCTCAATTTTCTTTTCAACAAGCTTTATTTTCTTTTCTTTTAACACGATTTTCATTTTTGAACCTCATATTTTTAGTGTAAGGCTTTTCTTAACATGCGATGTGTCTTGTAAGAGTTCCCCAACTAATTGTTGTTGTAGTGCCTACCATATACATTTGTTATCAAATATGCATGTGGCATGCCAATAATTCATTTACATGTACTTGTGTCATTTAATGTTAAATATTCGCTCGGCCCATCACGAGAAAAATAATAATTATTATGAAGTTCTAAAAGAAAAAAAAAAAAAAAGGAAAAAAAAAGCCGATACTTTACAAACCAAAATTGGAGCTTTACTTCATTAATATAAGTTGTTGGAATTATGTTTGTTACATCTCAATAATCTTAAGATAACTCACTTATTGTAAACATGGTCTATTATTTAATGTTTTTTACTCAGGTTATATGATAAGTTGTTTTGTATATTTTTTTTAAGTTGGCAAGTTCCCTCTACAATATCAAGGCATGTAATAAAGTAGGCATTACATAAAATATATAAGCAAATGGAATATGCATTACACACCACGTAATGACATATTGCAATACGACTTTTGGTAATTCACTATAATTCTGTAAAAATCGGCAACACTCGTGGGTTGTGCAATTTTATGGGCATTGCTATGCAAAGCGAAAGCAGGGTACGTGCCTAGTTAATATGATTAGATAACGTAAAGTGACATGTGATGTTGTGATGTATGCACCTAACTTTAAATTGTGTTTTGGGAGAAAAGGAAATGTGTGTGACCTTTATCTTTTATGAGATAGTGATCGCACGGGGTTTAGGAAAACGTAAATTTGATACCTAGTACTAAAAATAATAAAAATTGTAGACCACTAAAGAAGGAAAAATGATAGGGTCTTGATTGCACCCATAGCGAACCGACTCTGACCAGTGACGTTGCAGGGATTTTTGTCACATGGGGCTCGCCATAAATAGGAGAGTGCGGTTGGTTATTGGATTTTTATTGAGGGAGTTGTTGATTGGTGCATCATGCTATGGGGCCCGCTAACTAAAGGCTAAAAGTGTTTGAATTGGTGGATGGTGATGTATATATTACATTGTGAGAATGAATGAAAGGGGCACATAAAAAAGAAGTATATAATGATGTATATTGATTTGTTTGGATCAAAGTTTTTAAGATTGGGATTTTAAAATCCTATCATAATATCATTTTATATGATCTTTGTAATATTTAAGAAGAATCGTATGTTGTATTTTAAATTTTATATAAACATAAACTATAAATTTGTAGTTTTTTAGTTTAAGATTCGAGAAAAGTAAAATCGGATCGGAGAAGATCTTAAAATCTTATGGTTAACATTGGGATCCTATACGATCTTAAGCTTATTAAGATCATACGTAGGATCCAATCATTTTTCTTTTATCGAATCGTAAATTCGTAAGATCCTAAAATCAAAATCGGGATCCTAACAACTATGGTTTGAATAACGATTAATATATATATATATATATATATATATATATACACACACACACACACACACACTGGTGGTCGAAGCCCGCCCTTATAATTATCGTGGACATAATTTGCTATAGCGAAAGAAGGAGGGTAATCGTAAAGAAGGAGTGCAACTAAGGTGAAACTTTTTGACCTTGATGTGCAACTAAGGTGGAACTTTAGAAAATAGTTGAAACAAAAACAACTGCTCTCTTGACACCCACAAAAACTCCAATGTCCGACTTGGCTTTTAATTTACCTAAGTCTTGACCATCATTCGTTGGATAGCACAAAGCACCAAACACACGAAGAAAAGATAGATCAGGTTTTCGATTGTGGACAAGTTCGTATGGACTTTTTCCATGAGTGGTGTGGATAAGGGAACGGTTTTGGGTATAGCAAGCAGTGGAAATGGCTTGAGCCCAGAGAAACATTGGAACCTTTGAGTAAATTAGCATGGTTCTTGCGGCTTCCACAAGAGTTCGATTTCGTCTTTCAACTAAACCGTTCTGTTGAGGAGTTCGTGGAACACTTCTTTGATGGTCGATTCCAATGCTTTCATAAACCGACTTAGTTCTTTGTTAACAAACTCGCCCATTGTCCGCTCGAATGATTCTAACAGCCTTGTTAAGTCGAACTCAGAGTCGTTGATAAGTTTGATGATGACATATGGAGTTTCATCATTTGTCCTCAAAAACTTAACCCAAGTAAATCGAGAGTAGTCATCAACAACGACTAACACATATTTCTTCCCATTAATTGTTTGCACTCTCAGGGGTCCGCACAAATCCATATGAAGAGTATGAAGAACTTCCATAACTGAGTTTGAAGGTTTGGGTTTGTGGGCATATTTCTTGCTTTTTCCCAATTGGCATGCTGAACAAAGATGATCATTTTCATACTTTAATCTGGGTAAGCCTTTTACTAGGTCCTTTCTGGAGAGATCCTTTATGGTGCCGAAGTTCAAGTGACTGAGACGACGATGCCATAACCATAACTTTGTTTTCTAAGCCTTTGACAACAAGCAGATTGGAGAGGACTTCATCATGTCTTCGATAGAGATGGTGTAAAAATTGGTTCCACGAGTTCCCTTCAAAAGTTCAACACCATCTAGTTCCCAAACGAAGCATGTATGTTTTCTAAAGGCCACTTCTAGATTAGAATCACAGATTTGACCGACAGAAAACAAATTGTGACCAAGACCTTCAACATAATATACCCGTGAAATTACACTATCACCAACCACATAATCTCCATAACCCATAATTGCCCCAAAATGGTCGCTTTCGAATCTAACAATTCCGATAAATTTACTTACGAAGTTCATGAGTCATGAGCGATCTCCATCATATGCTTGGAACAACTGAGTCCAGTACCACGTAACGATTTGAGCGACTGCAGTTGAACATGCATAAGAATGGATGATCGACAATTGGGATCCCCATGCAAGAATGGGTTCCACTTGGTTAGTAAATGTGATTGGAGCACCCACATCAAAGTAGAAACAATGATATCATTAGAGGTAGATGTCGGGCTAGTAGTAACAAGAGATCTATTCAAAGTATGTTCACTTTTAAAGGTATAGTTCTACCAAAGGCATCCATTTCCTAATGGGTATTGATCTAGATAATTTAGAGCACCACTCATTAAGATTGAATTTACGGCCAAGAGGTATCCATTGATAGCCTACATTACTAAATTTTCTTCCGTTGGTTTCAATGTTTTCTAGCCTCCTCCATCTTGGTTTTTCGACCTTCTTATCCTTTTTCTAGTGTTAACATTTTTACCGGAGATTCGACAAGATTACTCAAATCATTCACAACACATTCATGATTAATACTAAATCAAGCATTCATTACATGTTTTGCAAGTAGTAGCGTAATCAATTAATTACAAGACGCTTTATAGCTAATACTAGAATCAACACGATTCGCCTTATTCAACACAAACTTATTGTTCCTAAGGTGGTCTTCTACTTTCTTCCATTGATCACCTTAGCTCATGAGGTCCTATCTTGCTTTGTATTGCCCGGAGGCTTTGACCCGCTTGCTTTTGTATCACCGATTACTCTCGTAGGGAATGATGGGAACATTAGTTGGTTTTGCTACTTTTGCATTCCCGATCTAGAAGTGTTGGGATCAAGTACTTGCAGCACATCAAAGTTCACATGCTTGACCTTCAAAGATGTAACAAGGCATATCATGGGTTGCATGCTTAACACTAGGCATAGATCAAGGCATAACGACTTTATCTTTCTTACAAAAGGATTTAGGGCATGTTGCTCAAAAACATTCTAAAATTTCCTGAGATCGTTTGGCATATAAGCATGCATACCTAACTTCACAATCAAGTGGTCTATTTATGCTATCCTCTTCGACAATCTCACGGAGACATTCTAGACTATCCTTAAGGTACGAAAGATATTCTTGAAACACAAGTTCGTTATTTCTAAGATGAGGAGGAATATACTTTACAGTCACAGCATACTTAGAATCCGCAAATGCCTTTGATATAACATTCTCATCCCAAACAAGTGGCACTTTTCCTTTGACCTGATTCTTCAGATTCTCAATTTCCTTTTGTAAAGAAGTTATTTTTTCATTGTTCTTGTCACGAGTGACTTTCATTGAATCATATAACTCTTTGAAGTGTCATTTAACCTTTTCATTTTCTTCTAGAAAACTCTCATTTTCTTTTTTTAATACATTAATGATGTTTTGAAGATGAAAGTTTTGAGAATACTGAGAATCTAAAGGAGGATGCATTTGAGAGCCATTCGCATTGTTCTTTTCACCCTTTAATTGTGAAATTTGGGTTTTCAACCTTCCGATCGTGTTACGGTGAGCTCGAATCGTCACACGCGTTTGCTTATTTCAAAACTCGCATCAAACTCAGAACATCCGAGGATATCTTGATATTTGAGGTTTTAACATTTTCTTTGAGATGTTGATATTTTAGTTGCAAATCAAAATGTTCAACTTCCAGCTTAGAATAATGTTTTACCAAATTATCATGATCATCCTGTTCTATTTTCTCATGTAGTTTTGAATTTGTGTTTTCAAGCTCAATGACACGATCATGGGAAACTTTCGAGCAATGATAATTCATGAAATTGAGAAGCAAGAATAGAATAATTTGTGTGAAGATAAAACACATCTTGAGCAATACAACTAGAGATCAAGTTCTCATTTAAGATGTGTAGATTCTTCCTTTCAGTGTCATTACATTTGAGTTCACGTTTATAATCATTTACCTCAATTTCCATTTCATTAAACACTCTTTTCATGTCCTTAATAGTTTAAAGAAAGGCATGACCTCAGTTAAATAGCACTCTTTAGTTTGCTCAAAACCCCTTTCCCCTTCTGTAATCCCCGTGGGTGTAATTCTCTTTTTACATATTTTCTCAAAGTCAACAAATAGTTGGTAAACTACATATAAGCTGACTAAGGTTTTGCTTTGTATGGGAAGAGTTCTAGGCACTAAATGCATAGGTGTATTAGGGGGATACATAGTGGCAGGAGGCATTTTCCTACTAGGGGAATTCTTTTCGATAGATCATCAGCTTTTTGCTTGTCTATATCCTTTTTCCAGAACATTTGTTCAGGGGTCAGCTGGGTCTGAGGTCTAAACTTATTAAAGGCAATCCAGTTTTCCTTAGAATAATTTGGTGTTTTAAAGGTGACATTTTCTTTTATGCACGAGGGATTCTTAAGTTTACCATCCATTTTTTTCTAGATACTTCTTCTAATTTTCTATCTTCCTCAGTGCACTCAGCACAAGTGAGTTTCTGTCTAAGCTTAAGAATCTCATTTCCATCATAGATTACCTTTTGAGCTGCTTTAGCTTTAATACAAGCCTTATGATTTGGTTCATCTACAAGTGCAACATTATGCATATCACTTAGAACTCTATGTTTAGTGATCATGAGCGATCCGAATGGTGTTCCTTGTACGCATAACTTATTTTCAAGTTTGTTCTTTAAAGTTTTTAGGTTGGAAAATTCATTTAAAAGTTTTGATTCCTTAGCATTGAATTCTGTTTAAGCACTTTTACATTTCCTTAAAGTTCTTGTTTCGCTTAATGCTTTGTTAAGCTTTTCTTGTAAGGAATCCAACTCTTGTTTTAACATTTCTTCCCTAAAATTACTTTTTTCGATAATTGCACGATCCGATTATCCATATCCCGCCCACGGTAGTTAATTCAAACTTAGCACGTTGTTCATATATAGCAACTTGTTCCTTATAGGCATTTAGTTCGATGTTATAGAATCGTGGGGAACATGCACGGTGTATTCATCAAAATATAGTCATCATTGATGCGCGAAGATGCATCACTTGGTATAATTTCACTTTCATTTTGTTTTACATATTGATCATATGGGACAACATTGATATTACCTATATATTCAATATCTGATTCAATAATTTCAGTTGATTGTACCTTGTCGTGTATCTTTTGCACATCAACATCATCGTATAGTTTTAATACCTCTAATATGATTGATTCCTTGGAGGGACTGGCCTTTTGTGGTGAAGGAGCCTTTGGAGAGACCATTAGTGAGATACTAGCCATGAAGATGGTCTGGGCAGTTGGTTCATCATCAACATCTGAATCAAATGCATCACAGTCTGCAACTTGAAATACGTTGGGATTGTTCTGGCCCTTACCCTGCACTGGTTGTTCATCCACATCAGCATCATAAATTCGAATTTCCTCAAGAAGGAATAGCAATTCTTCCTCATTCAACACACTCCATTGTCTTGAGCTTGCACCAGTGCATCTTGTCCACAAGTACTCGCATTTTGTGGACGTTTTGGAAGAGTGCAATTCCTTCACGATGTGACCTTCTCCACTACGCTTTAACACTTGATAGGCTTTACTTGACCCCGAGCCATATTCCTTCCATGATTCGACACCCACATATCCACCACGATCGCCAAAGATTCCCGGATCCAAGACCAACATTCCATATACAAAGACCAACATTCCCATATCCAAAGACCAACATTCCTTGCTCATTATGTGGAAGGTATGCATTCTGCCTTCCTTGCACATTTTGCACCACTACCTTTCCGTCTTTAACCGTAGCATGATTGTGAAGATTGGATGAAGTTCTGAGGTGATTGTTGGTGTGTGGTGTGAAATTCAAGTTCTGCTTGACCATTAAAGCCAGTTGATTAACAAGTTGTTTCATGAATGTGTCTGATTCTTGAGGCTTATACCCTGGATCCGGAATGAGTTTGTGATTACCATTTCCAGTAGGTATGACTTGAGATGCTTTGGTAGTTATTCCTACATTAGTGTAGAATGCAGTTGAATCATTTGAAGAGCTTGCATTTCCAGCATTGTTGTTGAACTTTTCAAGGATCATTCGTTCAAACGCATCATGCTTCTCATTTTGGAGCAAATATGCATACAATTGCTCATAATTGGTGTTCCTCAAACATTTGTTTAGCTTGAATGCAGTGACAAATTTGTGCCATTCGGGATTTATGTTGTTCACAAACTTTGAATTGAGCTGAATATTTGGCATTGATATTCCTCATATCATTCACAAGCTTGTGGAATCTTACATGATATCCTGTAACACTTTCCCCTGGATTCATCTTAAAGTTCTCAAAGTCATCATACAGCTTTTTAGTCAATTCGAACCGAGAGAAGCATCTTAACATTGTCCCATACGCCTTAGCTTGGTGTTGTGATTGATCGGTTTGTAAATGTCCTTAGGTAAACCTCAAGTATGATGTTTGAAGCCCTGATATCTGCATCGTATCTCTTCTTCTCCTTATCAGTAAGTTCATCATACGTCTTTAGTCTATCCAATCCTAATATCACTGAACCATCATCAGCAGTTTCAAGAATGTCTCTGGTAGTCTCAACTTGATAAGGTCCTTCATCAATTGACTTAAGTATGTTAACCCCATTTTCTTTTCCTAAGAAAACGTTCTGATTCTTTGAGCCCAAGAGTCATAGTCGGTTCTGTCTAGCATGGGAGGACGAGTGTCGATCCTGCAGCTTGTACATCATCGAACGGAAGAGGTGATTGTAGACATGATTACGATTTTACGGATTTCACAACTCTTTGATTAAACCGGGAAATAGATTCTTTCACGGGATTTTACTAAATCAAGAGAAAACCGTAAATCGTAACATGAAGAAACAATAAGTCTCAAAAGACAAATCGCACACTTGACTCCCAAATCGCTTAAACGACAAATCGCTTAAGCAGACAAATCGCTAACTAGACAAATCGCTTAAATAAACAAATCGCTTAGACAGACAAATCGCTTAAACAGACAAATCGCATAGTACACAAGTACAACCACTACTTCCACTACTTTGTCCTTTCTTGTCGTTTTGTCTCAATAGACAAATCGCTTAGTGCACAAATTGCTTCACAGAAACAGACAAATCTCTTCAATAAGCAATCTCTCGAGGGACAAATCGCATAAAAATTGGGACAAATCGCATAGAATAAAACATATCTGAGACACAAATCGCTTTAAGGAAACTTTCTAAAACACCACTTTTCAATCCAAAAACAACCCAACCACGATGATTCAAGCCTTCCAAATCAAAACCTAAACACATATAATGATTCTAAACACAAAAGTACTATCCAAATCCAAACTTTAACACTAGAAATGATCCAAATGATGCAAACTACTCTAAACTTATTCAAACCCAAAAACCTTATGAAAACCACTAGAAATCCAAGAACATGAAAGATGAGTGATCAAACCATGGCTCTTGATACCAATTGAAGCATATTTGATTTCATAAACACATGACAAATCACATATGTTAGGATTTAGTAAATCCAGTTATTAAATAGTCGGTCCCCTCAAGTATATGTAATCGTTAGAAAGCTCGTAGTTGTAGATTATTTAATATTTAGTAGTATTTAGTTAAGTAACACCGTGGAGGACAGACGGGTTTTTACCCACCTGTATGCCCCGATCCATAGCTCGTGGCGATTTGTGTAAGACTATAAATACTCTCTACCTCCAAGGTAGAGGTTGGAGCTCATAATAATACTTTCATTTCTCTCACTAAGTTCCCAAACCTCTAACTCTTTCTCTCTAAAACCTTGACTTATACGCCTATTTGTGTTTATGGTTTGATGTGTTTATGAAATCCAATATGTTACAAATGGTATCAAGAGCCATGGTTTGATCATCTCTCTTTCATATCCTTGGATTTCTAGTGGTCTTTAGATGGTGTTAGGATTTGGAAAATCCAGGTATTAAAGTGTCGGTCACCTCAAGTATATGTAATCGTTAGAAAGCTCGTAGTTGTAGATTAATATAAGTTAAGTAGTATTTAGTTTAAGTAACACCGTGGAGGACCTGACGGGTCTTTCCGTATGCCCGATCCATGCCCGATAGGTGGCGTTTTATGTAATAACTATAAATACTCTCTACCTTCCAAGGTAGAGTTGGAGCTCATAATAAGATTTTTCTTTCTCTCACTAAAGTTCCCTAAACCTCTAACTTCTCTCTAGAACTCATTATCGCCTATTTGATCTTATGGTTTAGTGTGTTTGTGAAATCCAATATGTTACAATGGTATCAAGAGCCATGGTTTGATCATCTCTTACATATCTTTGGATTTCTAGTGACTTTTAGGTGGTTTTAGAGTTTGAAAAAGTTTAGTGGTTTTTGCATCATTTGGATCATTTCTAGTGTTAAAGTTTGAATCTTGGGTGTAGTTTTGTGTTTAGAATCATTGTATGTGCTTGGGTTTTGAGTTGGTAAGCTTGAATCATCGTGGTTGGGTTGTTTTTGGATTGAAAAGTGGTGTTTATGTGATTTTCTAGCTAGCGACTTGAGCCACGGATAAGTTATCTTGGTAGCGACTTGCTTTGAAATTTGGTAGCGAGTTGTAGTTGAAGGTCTTAGCGAGTTGAGCTAGCGACTTGTCTATTGAGACAAGCCGACAAACAGTACACTTAGTGGATTCTCCACTACGGGTAGCGACTTGGTGAAAGTTAGTGACTTGTACTTAAGTTTGTTAGCGACTTGGTGTTAGCGATTTGGTTCTTAGCGAGTTGCTCTTTAGCGACTTGACAACTTAGCGACTTGGTGCTTAGCGACTTGCTATCAAAATTTTGCTAGCGACTTGGTGCTTAGCGAGTTGTTATTTAGCGACTTGACTGTGTCTTGGCAACTTGGTATTATAGCGACTTGGTGCTTAGCGACTTGGTTCAGTTTTCTTAGCGACTTGGTTGACTCATTGTAATACGGTTTTCTCTTGATTTAGTAAAATCCGTGAAAGAATCTATTTCCGGTTTAATCATAGAGTTATAAAATCCGCTTAATCTGTCAACATGTCTACCAACGTTCCTACAATCATCTCACATGTTTCCGAGGATGTTCAAGCGGTGGTCGAGACACTCGTCACCCATGCTTGATGTAACCGACTACGACTCTTGGGCTCAACGAATCGATTGATTGTCTTGAAAGGAAAATGGGGTTAACATTCTCAAATCCATTGATGAAGGACCATATCGGGTTGAGACTACTAGAGACATAATTGATACAAATTGAAGATGGAACATTGATTTATGGAATGGATGGACCAAAGATGTATGATGAGCTCGATGATAAGGAGAAGAAGAGATTCGATGCGATATCGTGGCTTCTAACATTATACCGCAAGGTCTTCCAAAAGACATTTACAAGCTTATCAATCACAACATCAAGCAAAGGCGTGTGGGATAATGTCAAGATGCTTCTCTCGTGTTCGAATTAACTCTGAAGATAGGGAATCACAACTATATGATGAATTCAAGCATTTCAAGATGAAACCGGATGAGAGTGTTTATGAGTACTACGTGAGATTTCATAAGCTTGTGAATGACATGAGGAACATCGAATGACCATGCCAAACATTCATTTTAACTCAAAGTTTGTAAACAACATGAATCCGAATGGCACAAGTTTGTCACTACGTGAAGCTCACTAAAGGATTGAAGAATACAAACTATGAGCAATCAGATGCCTTTCTTCTTGAATGAGAGACATGCTATGTTTGAAAAAGGATTCGAGCAGTTCAAAACCAATCGTGGAGAAACTAGTTCATCAAATGATTCAACCTTTTACTCAAACATTGGAATTACCACCAAAGCATCTCAAGTTATACCCATGGGTAATGGTAATCACAAACTCATTCCCGATCCTATGTTCAAACAAGTCGATCTTCGATGCACACGTGGAAACTTCATTAATCAACCGGCTCTCATGATTAGTCAAAATATGAACTCCATTCCACACACCAACAACAATCTCGAACGCATCCAATCCACACAATCAAGCAACATCCGAGATGGAAAGGTTATGGTGCCGGTTCAAGAAAGGCGATATGAACAAGGAAGAGGTGAAGCCGGTAGAGGTTATGTCGCAAATCGAATAGGGAAGGAATGGAAACCAGGTCAAGCAAAGCCAATCAAATGTTACAACTGTGGAGGTGAGGACACATTGCAAGGAACCGACATCGCCAAAACGCCTCGTAATGCAGAGTACTTGTGGATAAGATGTTGCTTGTGCAAGCTCGGGATAATGGTGCACTTTGGATGAAGAGGAGTTGTTGTTTTTGTCAAGGAAATGCTAAGACATATGATGCGAGATGTGGATGAGCAACCAATTCGGAGATAGGCCATAATCTTCGAATGCCTTTCAAGTAGCCGATTGTGATGCATACGAATATGATGTTGATGAAGAACCTCGCACAAACCATTTTCATGGCTAGCATTTCTCCAATGGTCTCTCCTAAAGTCTCTTCATCACCACAAGCTGGTCCATCCAAAGAAAAATCATTTCGAGGTATTAAAATTATACGATAAAGTTGATGAGCAAAAGATACATAATGAAGTACAATCAATCGTAATTATTGAGTCGAGATATTGAAAATATGGGTAATATCAATGTTGTCCCATATGATCAATATGTGAAACAAAGTGAAAGTGAGATTGTACCAAGTGATGCATCTTCTGCGATCAACAATGATTATGTTTTTATGAATTCACCGCATGTGCCCTCGATGATTCTCGTCATCTCCGAACTCGAATGCCTATAAAGAACGTGTTGCTATTTATGAACAACGTGCTAAATTTGAGTTGACCACCGTGAAGCGTAAAATGGATGACCAAATGCGTATAACTATTAGAAAAAGTAGGTTTAGAAGAAGTATTAAAACAAGAGTTAAACTCCTTACAAGAAAAGCTTTCTAAAGCTGCTAAGCAAAAACAAGAACTTCAAGAAAATGTTAAAATGCTTAAGCAAGAATTCATGCTAAGGAATCAAACTTTTGAATGATTTTTCTAATCTAAAACCTTGAAAACAAGCTTGAAAATAAGTTGTACGTACAAGGAAATACCATTCAGATCGCTCACTTAATCACTAAGCATAGAGTCTTAAGCGATAAGCATAGCATTCCCTTGTTGAGGAACCAAATCCAGAGGTCATTAAAAGGCTAGAAATGCTCATAAGGTTCTTTATGATGGCAATGAAATCCTTAAGCCTAGGCGAAACCTAGTTGCGTTGAGTGCAACCGAGGAAGATAAGAAATCGATGAAGTCACTAGGAAAAGATGAACAAGAAACTAGATGATCCTAAATGTAAAGAGAAGAAAATAAATATCACACCCCATGATTACAAGAAGGAGAATTGGATTTCCTTGAACATGTTTAAGCCTCAGACGTTGTTAACACCCAAGCAAGTGTTCGAAAAAGGATTTAGATAAGCAAAAAGCGAGAATCTTGTTGTAATGAAACCTCCCTTTAGGAAAATGCCTTCACGATCGTGTATCCTCCCAATACACCAATGCATTTAGTACCTAGGACTATTGCCACTAAAAGCAAGACCTTAATTAGTCAATATGTTATCTTTCAACTATTTGTTGATTTTGAGAAAACTTGTAAGAAAAGGATCACACCCATCTGGTATAAGCTGAAGGGAAAGGGTTTGAGCAAACGAAAGAATGTTATTTAATGAAGTCATGCCTTTCTTTAAACAACTAAAAGATCATTTTGAAAGTCTTAAAAAGGGGATGGACTTAGATATTAAAGGAATGGAAAAGGAATTTGATGCGATGATTGTTGAGGTTAGTGACTATGAGCGAGAACTAAAATATAATGAGATTGAGAGGAAGAACTTGCATACCTTGAATGAGAATCTTATTTCGAATGTATTGCTCAAGATGTGTTTGACACGGCTACAAATTGTTCCATTAATGCTTCTCAATTTCATGAATTATCTGTTGCTCGAAAGTCTCCCATGATCGTGTCATTGAGCTTGAAAAACTAACTCTAAACCGCATAATAAGGTTGAACAGGATGATCATGATAACACGGTAAAACAGTTTTCTAAATTGGAAGTTGAGCATCTTGCTTTGCAATTAAAATAACAACATCTGAAAGAAAATGTTAAAACCTCAAAGTTCAAGACATCCTTGGATGTCCCTGAATTTGATGCAGTTTTTGAAATTAGCAAACGTGATGAACTGATTCGAGCTCATTGTAACACGATCAGAAAGTTGAAAGCCTAAATTTCTCAATTAAAGGGTGAAGTGAACAATTTGACTGACTCCCAAATGCCTCCTCCTTTAGATTCTCGGAATTCTCAAAACTTTCATCTTCAAAACTTGGTCAATGCTTTACAAAAGGAAAATGAGAGTTTTCTAGAAGAAAATGAAAAGGTTAAACGTCATTTCAATGAGTTATTTGAGTCAATAAAAGTCACTCATAATAAAAATAATGAACAAATAACTTCGTTGCAAAAGGAAATTGAGAATCAAGAGTCGTGTAAAAGGGAAAATGCCAATGACCAATGGGGAGAATGGTGCATCAAAGGTGCATGGTTGTAATAAATATGCTTTGTCCATGAATTATGTTCCTCCTCACCTTAGGAATAACAAACTTGCCATTCAAACATATTTCTCATACCTTAAGGATAATCTAGAATGTCTCGTGAGATTGTAGAAGAGGATAAGTTAGAGAAACCACTTGATAATGCAATTGGTCATGCATGCTTATATGCCAAACGATCTCAAGAACTTCTAGAATGCTTAATTACAATATGCCCTAAATCTCTAGGTGAGCAAGTCAACCCTTGATACCTGTTCTATGCCTAATGCCAAGTATACAAATCATTAAATGCCCAATGTTATGAATGTGAACTTTAGTAGGCCTTCAAATAGTTCGGATCCCGGCACCTCCAAGGTGTTAAGAAAGTGAACCTCAATGTGCCTTGAATAGTTCATGTACCAAAGACATCAAAAGCAGAAAGGCAAAAGTAGCAAAACCAACTAATGTTCCGTTCCTTCTACAGAGTAATTAGTGACATTAAAGCGAAGCGTGTCAAAGTCTCAAGACTATACAAGGAATGATAGGACCTCGCAAGCTAAGAATGTGCATTGGAAGAGTAGAAGACCAACCTAGGAACTTTAAGCTTGAGTCGAATAAAACGAATCGTGTTGATTCTAGTATTAGCCATAAGCGCATTGTAATTAATTCAATTCGATACTACTTGCAAACCTTGTAATGATGTCTCGCTTGAATTTCATTTCTAATCATGAATGTGGTGTGAATGCTTTGTCTAATCTTTGTCAAATCCCAGTTAACATTTTTAATACAAAATATCATGCTAAGAAGGCAAAAAGGCAAAGGCGATAGAAAGTTAGAAAACAATTGGAAGTCCACGGGAAGAACATTTAGTAAGATATGTTATCAATGGATACATGTAGCCATAAGGTTAATCGTGCAATGCCCACTAGAAAATGGATGCCTACGGGTAAAACTATTCCTTAAGAAGTGAACATACTTTGAATAGGGCAAATATGGACACTAGTACTCGCATCTATTCATAATGATTCCTTGCCTCAATTTCGATATGAATGTTTCTATCTCGATGTGGGTGTTCCAATCATCGTTACTAACCAAATGGAACCCATTCTTGCATGGGGATCCCAATTATCCGATTATCCATTCTTGTCTGTGTTCAACTGCAGATCGTTCAAATCGATTACGTGGTACCGGACTCAGTCGTTCCAAGCATATGATTTGGAGACCGGTCGCGGCTCATGAACTTCGTGAGTAAATTCATCGAGACGATTAGATTCGGGAACGACCATTTTGGAGCTATTATGGGTTATGGAGATTATGTGGTTGGTAAAAGTGTAATTTCGGGGTATATTATGTGGAAGGTCTTGGTCATAATTTGTTCTCTGTTGGTCAATTTCGTGATTACGATCTAGAAGTGGCTTTTAGAAAACATACTTGCTTCGTTAGAGAACTTGATGGTGTAGAATTATTAAGAGGTACTCGAGGTTCTAACCTATACACCATCTCTATCGATGACATAATGAAGTCCTCTCCAATCGCTTGCTATCAAAGGCTTATAAAACAAAGTCTTGGTTATGGCATCGTCGTCTCAATCACTTGAACTTCGGCACCATAAACAACCTTTCCGAAAGGATCTTGTCGAGGCTTACCCAGTTAAAATATGAAAATATCATCTTTGTTCACTTGCCAATTGGGTAAAAGCACGAAATATGCCCACAAACCAAAACCCACAAATTCAGAATGCAAGTTCTTCATACCCTTCATATGGATCTTTGGACCAATGAGAGTGCAAATGATAAATGGGAAGAAATACATTCTAGTAGTTGTTGATGACTACTCTCGATTTACTTGGGTAAAGTATTTGAGGACAAAGGGTGAAACTCGGATGTCATCATCAAACTAATCAAACGACTTGAGTTCGACTCAACAATATAGTCGAATTGTTCGAGCAGACAATGGCACGAGTTTGTCAACAAAGACTTAATTCGTTTTATGAAAGTGTTGGAATCATCATCAAAGAATTGTTCCACGAACTCCTCAACAGAACGGTGTAGTTGAAAGACGAAATCGAACTCTTGGAAAAGCCGCAAGAACAATGCTTATTTATTCTAAGGTTCCAATGTTTCTATGGGCTGAAGCCATTGCCACTGCATGCTACACCCAAAATCGTTCCCTTATACACACCTCTCATGGAAAAACTCCATATGAACTTGTTCATAAACGAAAACCTGATCTCTCCTACCTTTGTGTGTTTTGTGCTTTGTGCTATCCAACGAATGACGGTCAAGATTTAGGTAAATTAAGAGCAAAGGCAGATATTGGAGTTTTTGTTGGTTATGCGCCAAACAAGAAGGGTTACCGAATCTACAACAAGAGATCTCTAAATATCATGGAAACAATTCACGTTACGTTCGATGAGCTGACCGGTCAAATGGCTCCTGGACAATCTAGTTCTGGACCCGCACTTCAAAACAGTCCCATTGGTTCATCCCTTGTACCAAACCTCTCTCCAGCAACTCCATATGTACCTCCATCTGAAGATGATTTAAAGAAATTGTTTTATCCTATGTTTGATGAACACTATGAGCCAAGTGCTAATGATGTGTCATCTCCTTCAATGAGGTCGCTCATATCCCCGTGAATGAAGTCAACCCTTCGCTTTTAATATCATTAAGTCAAGAAGCGCTGCTGCCGATCACCAGTCTCATCAACAAATCTTCAATCTTCGAATGTACATCATGGAATTGTTTCGCATCAATGAAGAAGTTAATCACTTTGCTACTCCGAAAATGCTCCATTTGAAAATATCTTGCTCCCGAATCATCATCGAACCATCTTCTTCGGAGACATCGACTCTGCTATTTCGATCCCTCAACAATGCACCACATGAACACCTCAGAAAATGGACTCACGATCATCCATTAGACAACATCATTGGAAATCCCTCTCGTCCAGTATCCACACGGAAACAACTTGCAACCGATGCCTTATGGTGCTTCTTCAACTCCGTACTCTCTAAGATCGAACCAAAAGATGTTAAAACCGCCATGAATGAAGACAACTGGTTCAATGCCATGCAAGAAGAAATTCATGAGTTTGATCGACTTGATGTATGGGAATTAGTACCTGCTCCAGATTGTGCTATGATCATTGCTCTAAAATGGATCTTCAAATTGAAACTTGATGAGCATGGTGATGTCTTAAAAAACAAGGCTCAACTGGTTGCTAAAAGATACCGTTAAGAGGAGGGTATTGACTTTGAAGAATCATTTGCTCCTGTTGCTCGTATCGAGGCAATCAGAATATTCTTGGCTAATGCTGCTAGTAAGAACATGGTAGTCTATCAGATGGATGTAAAGAAGTGTTAGGAATTAGAAATTCCGGTATTAAAGAGTCGGTCACCTCAAGTATATGTAATCGTTAGAAAGCTCGTAGTCGTAGTTCTTTTAAGTTAAGTAGTATTTTAGTTAAGTAACACCGTGGAGGACGGACGGGTCTTTACCCATCAGTATGCTCGATCCATGCCCAAAGTGTGGCGAGTTATGTAAGACTATAAATACTCTACCTTCCAAGGTAGAGAGTTGGAGCTCATAATAATATCTTTCACTTTCTCTCACTAAGTTCCCTAAACCTCTAACTTTCTCTCTAAAATTCCATCTTATACGCCACCTTGTGTTATGGTTTGATGTGTATGTGAAAAGTTATATCTTACAATTGGTATCAAGAGCCATGGTTAGATCATATCTTGCACATCTTTGGATTTATAGTGGTTTTAGGTGGTTTTGAGTTTGAAAAAGTTTAGTGGTTTTGCATCATTGGTTGATCTCTAGTGTTAAAGTTTGAATTTTGTTGGTACTTTTGTGTTTTGAATCATCATAAGTGTTTAGGTTTTCATTTGGTAAGCTTGAATCATCTTGGTTGGGTTGTTTTGGATTGAAAAGTGATGTTTATTTGGTTTTCATGGTAGCGAGTTAGTTCACGGATAACATTTCTTCATAGCGACTTGCTTCTTTATTTTGTAGCGACTTACAGTGTTAAAAGCTAGCGAGTTAGAGCTAGCGAGTTAAAGGACAAGTAGTGGACTCTCCACTACGGTAGCGACTTGTGGTAGCGACTTAGTCAAGATGTGAGTTGCTCTTTAGCGACTTGTGTCTCTAGCGACTTGTGTAATTCTTTGCCAAAATTTGGTTAGCGACTTGGTCTCAGTAGCGAGTTACTACTTAGCGACTTGTTTTCATTAGCGACTTGGGATTCTAGCGACTTGGGTGTCTAGCGAATTAATTGGTAGCGACTTAGTGAATTTGTTTCTAGCGACTTAGAGCTTTATCATCTAGCGACTTGAGTGATTGTTTACGGTTTCTCTTGATTTAGTAAAATCCGTGAAAGAATCTATTTCCGGTTTAATCATTGAGTTATAAAATCCGTATAATACGATAACATGTCCACCAACGTCCCTCGTCATCTCCATTGTTGCGAGGATGTACAAGCAATGGATCGAGATACTCGTCCACCCATGCTTGACAGAATCGACTACGATTCTTGGGCTCAAAGAATCGATTGTATTGCCTTGGAAAGGAAAATGGTGTCAATATTCTCAAATCCATTGATGAAGGACCATATCGAGTTGAAACGACTAGAGACATACTTGATACTAATGAAGATGGTACTCCTATTTACGGAATGGACGGACCTAAGATGTATGATGAGCTTGATGATAAGGAGAAAAGAGATTTGATGCGGATATCGGGGCTTCAAACATTGTTCTACAAGGTCTTCCTAAAGATATCTACAAGGCGATCAATCATAACAACGAAGCAAAGGCGGTTTGGGATAATGTCAAGATGCTTCTCTCGTGGTCGAACTAACTATGGAAGACAGAGAATCCCAACTCTATGACGAATTTGAGCACTTCAAGATGAAACCCGGATGAGAGTGTGTATGAGTACTATGTGAGATTTCATAAGTTAGTGAATGACATGAGGAACATCGAATGACTATGCCTAACATTCGAGTTGAATTCAAAATTTGTGAACAACATGAATCCCGAATGGCACAAGTTTGTTACATTTGTGAAGCTCACTAAAGGATTGAAGAACACAAACTATGAGCAACTCTATGCCTTCCTCCTTCGAATGAGAGACATGCCATGTTTGAAAAATTGATTCTCAATCTGCTCAAAACCAACCGAGGGAGAGACAAGTTCGTCTAATGACTCAACGACTTTCTACTCAAACATTGGAATCACAACCAAAGCATCACAAGTCATACCCTTGGGTAATGGTAATCACAAACTCATTCCCGATCCTATGTTCAAACAAGGCGATGTTGATGCACGCGTGGATAACATCGTTAATCAACTAGCTCTACTCATTAGTCAAAACATGAATTCTCCCACAAACCAACAACAACCTAAGAACCGCATCTAACCCACATAATCAAGCCTTTTATAAAGATGGAAGGATCGGTGGTGCAACCAGATTCGGGAAAGACAGATGATCGGGGAGAGGTGGAGCTGGGAGAGGTTATGTTGGAAACCGAATCGAGGAAGAAATGGTAACCAAGGTCAACCTAAGCCAATCAAATGCTACAAGCTGTGGTGGTGAAGGTCACATTGCAAGGCGCACATCTCCAAAGCGTCCTCGAATCGCCGATTACTTGAGAGATAAGATGTTACCGCACAAGCTCGGGACAATGGTGCTGCGTTGGATGAAGAGGAATTGTTGTTTCTTCTTGAGGGTAATGCCAAGACCTATGATGCGAGATGTGGATGAGCGGCCTATTCGGAGATAGGTCATAATCATCGAACGCCTTTCAAGTTCTTGTTGTGATGCATACGACTCGATGTAGATGATGGACCCTCTGCACACACAATCTTTATGGCTAGCATCTCTCCAATGGTTTCTCCCAAGATCTCTTCTTCACCACTAGTGGCCCATCCAAGGACAAACTCATCTCTCGAGGTATTAAAGCTATCGATGATCTTGATGTGCAACGGATGCATGACAAAGTACAACCGATCTGAAACTATTGAATCAAATGTTGAAAATATGGGTAATATCAATATTGTCCCATACGATCAATACGTGAAACAAAGTGAAAGTGAAGTTGTACCAAGTGATGCATCTTCTGCGATCAACAATGACTATGTCTTTGATGAATACACCGCATGTGCTCTAATGATTCCATAATTTCGAACTAAATGCCTATAAGGAACGTGTTGCTATTTATGAACAAAGGGCAAAATTTGAGTTGACCACTCGTGAGCGAGAAATGGATGTCCAAGTGAGTACAATTATTAGAAAAAGTAAGTTTAGAAGAAGTATTGAAACAAGAATTAAATTCCTTGCAAGAAAAATTTTCTAAACAGCTAAGCAAAACAAGAACTTCAAGAAAATGTGAAAATGCTTAAGCAAGAATTTAATGCAAAGGAATCAAAACTCTTGAGAGATTTTTCTAATCTGAAAACTTTGAAAAACAAACTTGAAAACAAATTGTATTTACAAGGAAACACCATTCAAACTGCTCACATGATCACTAAGCATAGAGTTCTAAGCGATAAGCATAGCGTTCCCCTTGTAGAGAAACCAAATCCAGAGGTAATTAAAAAGGCTAGAAATGCTCATAAGGTAATTTATGATGGTAATGAAGTCCTTAAGCCTAGGCAGAAACCTAGTTGCGTTGAGTGCACTGAGGAAGATAAGATTTTAAATGAAATCACTAGGGAAAAGATGAATAAGAAGCAAGATGATCCCAAATGCAAAGAGAAAAACATAATCTTCTCTCCTCATGATTACAAGAAGGAAAACTGGATTGCCTTGAACAAGTTTAAGCCTCAGACTTTGTTGACTCCCGAACAAGTCTTCTGGAAAATGGATTTAGATAAGCAGAAAGCTGAAAATATTGTAGAAACAAACCCTCCCCTTCGGAAAATGCCTAGAGCAACTGTGTATCCTCCTAATACACCTATGCATCTTGTACCTAGAACAATTGCCACTAAAAGCAAGACATTAATTAGCCAATACGTTATATTCCAACTATTTGTTGATTTTGAGAAAACTTGCAAGAAAAGGATCACTCCCATTTGGTATAGCGAAGGTGAAAGAGGTTTTGAACAAATGAAAGAATGTTATTTAAGCGAGGTCATGCCCTTCTTTAAACTTCTAAAAGATCACTTTGAGAGTCTTAAAAGGGGTAGAAGCGATATTAAAGGTATGGAAAAGGAATTTGATGCAATGGTTCTTTGAAGTTAGTGATTATGGCGTGCACTAAAATATAATGAGATTGAGAGAAAGAACTTGCATACATTAAATGAGAATCTTATTCTTGAATGTGTTGCTCAAGATGTGTTTTTCAACGCTTCAAATTGCTCTATTAATGCTTCCAAATTTCATGAATTATCTGTGGCCTGAAAGTCTCCATGATCGTGTCATTGAGCTTGAAAAACTAATTCTAAACTAAATGAGAAAATTGAACTGGATGATCATGACAATTTGGTTAAACATTTTCTAAACTAGAAGTTGAGTATTTTAATCTACAACTAAAATATCAACATCTCAAAGAAAATGTCAAAACTTCAAATATCAAGACATCTTGGATGCTCCGAGTTTGATGCGCTTTTCAAATTAACAAACGAGATGAGCAGATTCAAGCTCGGTGCAACACGATCGAGAAAGTTGAAAGCCCAAATCTCTCAATTAAAGGGTCAAACGAACAATATGACAGGCTCCCAAATGCCTCCTTCTTTAGATTCTCGAACTCTCAAACGTTTCATCTTCAAAACCTAGTAAATGCTTTACAAAAGGAAAGCGAAAGTTTTCTAGAAGAGAATGAAAAGGTTAACGTCATTTCAATGAGTTGTTTGAATCAATTAAAGTCACTCGTAACAAAAACAACGAACAAATAACTTCATTGCAAAAGGAAATTGAGAATCAAGAAGAGTCGGTAAAGGAAAATGCCAATGATCAATGAGGAGAATGTTGTATCTAAGGTTCACTCTGCAATAAATATGCTTTATCGTGACATATGTCCCCTCACCTAAGGAACAACAAACTTGCCATTCAAACATATTTCTCATCCCTCAAGGATTGCTTAGAATGCTG
The DNA here is from genome assembly GCA_022545495.1 of Chrysanthemum lavandulifolium. Classification (NCBI taxonomy): domain Eukaryota; kingdom Viridiplantae; phylum Streptophyta; class Magnoliopsida; order Asterales; family Asteraceae; genus Chrysanthemum; species Chrysanthemum lavandulifolium. Next base: position 47,509,911 of record CM040242.1, on the reverse strand, counting down.
CGTGAGATTGTTGAAGAGGATAAGCTAGAGAAACCTCATGATAATGCAATTGGACATGCATGCTTATATGCCAAACGATCTCAAGAAATCTTAGAATGCTTGATCACCATATGCCCAAAGACATTAGGTGAGAGAGTTAACCCTTTGATTCCATGCTCAATGCCTAAGGCCAAATATGAGATGCACTCGATTCCCAATGTTTTGAATGAGAGTCGTAGTGTACCCTTGAGTAGTTCAGATTCTAGATCTGTCAATGCTAGGAAAGTGAACTCTAATGTGCCTTCTAGGAGTACCAATCTTAGTACATCTAGCTTTATGAAAGTGAACCGTAGTGCACCTGCATGTAGTTCAGATCCCAGCACATCTAAACAGGTGGTGCAAAGAGTAGTAAAACAAACTAATGTTCCCATTCCCTCTACAGGAGTAATCAGTGACATTAAAGGGAGCGGTCAAAGCCTCAAGACAATACAAGGAATGATAGGACCTCTCAAGCTAAGAATGTGCCTTTGGAAGAAAGTAGAAGAACAATCTAGGAACCTTAAGTTTGAATCGAATAAAGCGAATCGTGTTGATTCTAGTATTAGCCATAAGCGTCTTGTAATTAATTCAATTCGATACTATTTGCAAACCTTGTCCGATGATTGCTTGAATTACATTTCTAATCATGGATGTGATGTCAATGCTTTGCCTAATGATGTTAATTGTCCGATTAATATTGTTAATGCTAAAATTCATGCTAAAAAGGCTAAAAGGCAAAAGCGAAAGAAAGTTAGAAAACAATGGAAACCCACGGGAAGAACATTCGTGAGAATAGGTTCTTATTGGATACTGTTGGTCATAAGATCAATCGAGATAATGCCCACTAGAAAATGGATGCCTCTTGGTAGAACTATTCCCTTAAGAAGTGGTCACATCTGTAAGCAGGACTATCTGAGACACTAGTATTGCATCTACTCATAATGATTCCATTACCTCATTGTACGATATGAATGCTTCTATTTACGATGTGGGTGTTCCAACTGCTGTTACTAACCAAATGGAACCCATTCTTGCATGGGGATCCCAATTATCCGATTATCCATTCTTATGCATGTTCAACTGCGGATCGTTCAAATCATTACGTGGTACCGGACTCATTTGTTCCAAGCATATATTTGGAGACCGGTCACGGCTCATGAACCGTGAGCAAATTCATCGGGACTATTAGATTTGGTAATGATCATTTCGGTGCTATTATGGGTTATGGAGATTATGTTGTTGGTGATAGTGTCATCTCCGAGTGTATTATGTGGAAGGTTTAGGACATAATCTGTTCTCTGTTGGTCAATTCGTGACTCGATCTAGAAGTAGCCTTGGAAAACATACACCTTTGTTAGAGATCTTAATGGTAAGGAACTGTTGAAAGGAACTCGTGGCTCAAACCTTTACACTATCTCTATCGATGACATGATGAGAGCTTCACCAATCACTTGTTATCAAAGGCTTCAAAACAAAGTCTTGGTTATGGCATCGTCGTCTCAATCACTTGAACTTCGGCACCATCAACGATCTTTCCGGAAAGGACTTAGTTGTAGGTTTACCTAGACTAAAGTATGAAAAGGATCATCTTTGTTCGACATGTCAATTGGGAAAAAGCAAGAAGTATGCCCATAAACCCAAACCTACTAACTCATCACGAAGTTCTTCATATGATTCATATGGATTTATGTGGACCAATGAGGGTGAGAATATCTTTGGGAAGAAATATGTGTTAGTTGTGGTTGATGATTATTCTAGATTCACACGGGTCAAGTTCTTAAGGACAAAGGATGAAACTCACGATATCATCATCAAACTCATCAAACAAGCTGCAGTTAGACTAAACAAAGCGCCGTAATTATCGAGCAGACAATGGGCCGAGTTTGTCAACAAACAACTTAGTGAATTCTATGAAAGCGTTGGAATCGACCATCAAAGAAGTGTTCCACGAACCCCTCAGCGAGCGGTGTAGTTGAAAGACGAAATCGTACTCTTGTTGAAGCTGCTAGAACAATCTTGATCTACTCAAAGGTTCCAATGTTTCTCTCGGGTGAAGCAATTGCCATTGCATGCTACACACAAAATCGTTCACGATTCACACCATTCATGGAAAAACTCCATATGAACTTGTCCACAACAGAAAACCTAATCTATCTTTCCTTCGTGTGTTTGGTGCCTTGTGCTATCCAACTAATGAGGGTCAAGACTTGGGAAACTTAGAGCTAAAGGCGACATTGGAGTATTTGTAGGATATGCACCAAACAAAAGGGATACCGAATCTACAACAAAAGAACCCGAAATATCATGGAAACAATTCACGTTACGTTTGATGAGTGACCGGTCAAATGGCTCTGGACACTCCACTCGGGACCCGCACTTCAAAAGCAGTCCTATTGGTTCATCCTTGTTCCAAACTCCTCTCAAGAAACGCCATATGTACCTCCATCCGAAGATGATGTAAAGAAATTGTTTGATCCAATGTTTGATGAACTGTATGAGTCTACTACTAATGAGGTCTTGATCCTACTACGAGAGGATGCTCATATTCCGATGAATGAAGTCAATCCTTGATCTCAATATCTTTAAGCCAAGAAGCACTGCTGCTTGATCCTTGATCTCATCAACAAATCATCATTCTTCAAATGTACATCATGGAAATGTTTACGACATCAATAATGAAGTTAATCCCTTTGCGACTCTCGAAGATGCTCCATTTGAAAACATATTTGCTACTCACGAATCATCATCGAACCATCTTCTTGAGGAGACATCGACTCTGCTACTTCGGTTCCTCAACAAATGCCACATGAACACCTCGGAAAATGGACTCACGATCATCCATTAGATAACATCATTGGTAATCCCTCTCGTCTGTATCAACCCGAAAGCAACTCGCAACCGATGCCTTATGGTGCTTCTTCAACTCCGTACTATCTAAGATCGAACCAAAAGATGTTAAAACCGCTATGAATGAAGATAGGTGGTTCAATGCTATGCAAGATGAAATTCATGAGTTTGATCGTCTTGATGTATGGGAGTTAGTACACGCTCAGGGATCGTGCTATGATTATAGCTCTAAAATGGATCTTCAAAGTAAAGCTTGATGAGCATGGTGATGTGTTGAAGAACAAGGCTCGATTAGTTGCTAAAGGATATCGTCAAGAGGAGGTATAGACTTTGAAGAATCTTTTGCTCCAGTTGCTCGAATCGAGGCAATCGAATCTTTCGGCAAATGCCGCAAGTAAGAACATGGTGGTGTATCAAATGGATGTAAAGGCGGCATTTCGAACGGAGATCTCAAAGAAGTCGTCTATGTCGGCCAACTGAAGGATTTGTGAATCAAGAGCATCCTACCACGTTTATCGTTTGAAGAAGGCTCTTTACGGTTTAAAGCAAGCTCCAAGGGCATGGTATGATACACTATCAAAGTTTCTTCTATCAACCGGATTCATCAAAGGAGCGATTGATCCTACATTGTTCACCGAAGTCGAGGCAAACATTTGATTCATGTTCAAATTTATGTTGATGATATTATATTTGCCTCGACCGACCCAATGGAATGTGATCGTTTTCAAATGAAATGAGTTCAAAGTTTCAAATGTCAATGATGGGACAAATGTCATTTTCTTGGGATTACAAATTTCTCAAAGTCCGGAGGCATTTTCATAAATCAATCTAAATATGCAATGAGATTTTAAAGAAATTTGGATTTGATTCAAGTGACCTGTTGACACCCCATGATTGACCGAACCAAACTAGATGAGGACCTCTCGGGGATCATGATTGACCAAACGAAATATAGGTGTATGATTGGATCCACGATGTATCTCACTTGCTAGTAGACGAGACATCTTGTTCTCTGTGTGCATGTGTGCTAGATACCGAGGCTAAGCCTACTAAAAAGCACCTTGAAAGCGATTAAGCGGGTCTTCGGTATCTCCAAGGAACCATCAATATGGGACTATGGTACCGAAGGACACGGTATGTCACTAACGGCCTATGCGAATCTTGATCATGCGAGTTGTCAAGATACACGTCAAATACGTCGGGAGGTGCTCAGTTTTGGGTGATAAGCTTGTGAGTGGTCTTCAAAGAAGCAAATGAGTACTTCTATTTCCTCTGAGGCTGAATACATAGCCATGTCATCTTGTTGTGCTCAAATCTTATGGATGAGATCTCAATTATCGACTATGGCTTTGAATTCAACAAAATCCTCATCTTGTGATAATAAAGTGCTATTGCTCTCTCATGCAACAACGTTCAACACTCAAGAGCAAAGCATATCGACATTCGACATCATTTCATCAGGGAACAGGTGGAAAAAGGTGTGGTGGAACTATATTTTGTGAGGTCTGAATATCAGTTAGCGGACATCTTCACCAAAGCTCTTCCAAGAGAACGTTTTGAGTTTATACTTCCACGTCTTGGTTTGAAAAGCCTTCAACCAGAAACTCTCAAACGTCTTCAGGAGGAAGACGAGGAGTAAAGGTCTTTCTTCATCTATCTCTTGTAAATAGTTTTTTTGAAAAACAAAATAGAAAATTATAAAACTTTCAAAATCCATAAAAATCTGAAAAATTAGAAAAATCTTCAAAAATTATTGTCATTTTTGTCATGTTTTTCGCGGTTCGATAATATCTACGGTCTTTGTGCTGTCATTCTAAGAATGACACGGGACTTTAGATGTTGTTCGAATTTAAAAAAAATATATATATATATATATATATATTTTGAGAGAAAGAGAAATGGTTTATTGTCATCTTGAGCAATAACCGGTTTTAAAGAAAGAACGAGCCATGTTCTACCATGTTTTCAAATCCTATGCTCGATTCTATAAACTCCTATCTCACGAAAACTAAATGCTTTAAAATTAACTCAATCTCTATTTTGATAATCATCGGACTTATTTGTCAAAATCTCTATCTCTCAATCAACAACCTACGTCATTGATTGAGGGGAGAATGATTTCAATTAAATTAAAAGTTATTTGGCATTAAAATTGTTTTCAAAAGATATACATGCATGTTTTATAAATGGAGTTTAAAGTCTTAAAATCCGATCCTTATCGGTTCAAACGCTTTCACAATCAAGTCACAATTCTCCTTAAAAGCTTTCAAATCAATTTAAATCTATACGAGATCACAAATTTCAAATGATTTGATAATTGTGATCGGGAGAATGTGATTTAAATTGGATTTAAAGCGATAATTAGGTAAATGGTTATAAAAGGATGTACATGCTATCCCGCCCACATGTGACAAACGATTTCAATTTTTCAATGCACATGTTGAGGGGAGCATCTATCTTAAAACCTTTGATTTAAAACATGATCATTTATCCCAATGTGCGGGTTCCTCTAGTATGTGCAAAACCCTTTTCAACCTCGAGGAACATATTGAGGGAGCGAATTTATGGAAACCTCATCCTTCCCGAAATGCTATATCTACTTGATCCGTTGAGGAAGTGATGTTGATATCTTTAGAAAATGGTAATCAAAAGAAGTTAATTCTTTCTCTTGCCTCCGTGTGCAAAACATTTTCAAATACTTGATGCACATGTTGAGGGAGTTCTCGTTCTAAAAATATCAAAACAATTCGGTACAAAATGCTTTGATTATATATCACAAGTATCCGAATTGATTTTCAAATGGTTTTCAATTTGATCCAATGGCGGACGAACAATACCAAATTGACCGACCAACTTTACTTTATGTACGGTGATATAAGGATGATAAGGTTAGGTATTGGTTCCCATGATCCATGAACCGGAGGGATCTACCGAGGACAATCCACTAGTTAGTGTAGAAGTCCTTAGGTATGATGATAAAAGGAGAAAATGAGATATGGGAAGAGTGCCGACTAAGACCGAGCTAGTCTTGGAATAAACCCAACAAGGTATTAGCTATGAAGTCGTGGTAAGCCTTGAAGGGTTGAAGAATTAAAAAGAATTGAATGAGAAAGGGTGAAAATAAATAGCCCTCCATTTATTCAACCTTAGGCGAAAACGGGTTCAATTCATATACTCTCGATGGTAACATCGGTATTGAAGACAAGACGTCATGGACCCGGTGGACGACCGCACTTCAACTTTCCAAACCACTCAAGTTCCTCTTAAAAGGGCTTGTTTCATTCTCACGGGAACCGACATTATCTATCAATTTTCTCTTAGAGATGGTTGATATTGAAGAAGGAGACCCTCTCCTAGTCTCCGTTATAGGATCCAAATATGCACAAATTGAGTCTAGAGCCACGAGATCATCAATAAATCTCATTAGGACACTTTCAATGAAGACTCTCTTTCACACAATGTGGAAAGAGATTATATCTTGAGTCCCACGCATTATCCTTGTGGTATTGCCGAACATCCGAGTGATGTGTTTACATATTCACAATGAAGATGGAAAGCCTTCGAGCCAACATCAAACAAGCTCCGGTAGGTGGCATGTGAGATCTATTATATAGATCAACCATGTGACAAGCGAGCGAAACAATGGGGCGATTCAATCTCTTGAATCTATCACGGTTCGAGTTATGGATTGACGGATGCCTTTGAAAACCGGTCGTTGTGCTTAATAAACTCTTTTCTCTAGCACATCGACCGTGTACTCATTTTTTCAAACCAAAAGGTATTTTATGATTGATAATTGATTTTCAATAAAACTTTCATTGTATTGCAAAACAATTTCTATTGAGCAATACACGATTGTTTTTCAAATCTCTTTTCATCAATCGGTGGACTTAAAATTATTTGGTTCACTCACTCCGTGTTGTCTTCTTTGAGATGTTCGGTTTGAGAACACTAGAACATTTGCGAAACCTGTCGAGGAGATTCTTAGGAATCGTACACGATCACAGCGGTGCTTGTCTTGATCAGCGGGAACCGTGGGCGTGTACCTCAATTCAACGAAGTGATCAAAGACACTTTCGTGCGATTTGTTGCTAAGCATTGTATGCAGTACGCCCGACGTTGTAGTCGATCGTAATGAAGCGGTCAATCCACGCCGCATGCTCACTTAACACATTCATCTCAAAAGAAATCTTGATTAGGGCATCAATGACTCGATATTTTCACACCAAGCTTCGCTACTGCTGCGCCAATATCATGAATCAACTAAAGCTTCCGTTACTCGATGAGAAGATATCATGATCCGAATGTGAGCATGTCGGTCCCAAAGTCACAACACCTCAATGGATGTCTCGAGAGATTTTTGATAGCGATGATCTCCAAAGATGGCTCAAACTCATCATGACGTGGATCGTTAAAGACCTCCACTTGAAGTAACCAAACATGCATTGTGAAGTATCAATGACTACGAGCTTAAGAGCAAAGGACTACATCAAGAATGCAAGATCAATTGTTAAATGTTATATCTATTTGTATTCAATGTAATTTTGGTACATAATTGAGGTGACCTCCTTGGGGAGATTGTTAGGAATTAGAAATTCCGGTATTAAAGAGTCGGTCACCTCAAGTATATGTAATCGCTAGAAAGCTCGTAGTCGTAGTTCTTTTAAGTTAAGTAGTATTTTAGTTAAGTAACACCGTGGAGGACGGACGGGTCTTTACCCACCTGTATGCACGATCCACACCCAAAGTGTGGTGAGTTATGTAAGACTATAAATACTCTACCTTCCAAGGTAGAGAGTTGGAGCTCATAATAATATCTTTCACTTTCTCTCACTAAGTTCCCTAAACCTCTAACTTTCTCTCTCTAAAATTCCATCTTATACGCCACCTTGTGTTATGGTTTGATGTGTATGTGAAAAGTTATATCTTACAAGAAGGCATTTACGAATGGAGATATTAAAGAAGTCATCTACACGCCAACCAACTGAAGGCTTTGTGAATCCAGAGCATCCTACTCACGTCTATTGTTTGAAGAAGGCTCTTTACGGTTTAAAGCAAGCTCCAAGGGCATGGTATGATACGCTATCAAAGTTTCTTCTATCTACCGGATTCAAAGAAAGGAGCATTGATCCAACATTGTTCACCGAAGTCGTGAAAACATTAAATTCATGTTCAAATTTATGTTGATGATATCATCTTTGCCTCGATCGACCCCAATGAGTGTGATCATTTTTCAAATGAAATGGGTTCTAAATTTCAAATGTCAATGATGGGACAAATGTCATTTTTCTTGGGATTACAAATTTCACAAAGTCCCGAGGCATTTTCATAAATCAATCTAAATATGCAAATGAGATTTTAAAGAAATTTGGATTCGATTCTAGTGACCTGCTGACACTCCCATGATTGAACGTACTAAACTAGATGAGGACCACTCGGGGATCATGGTAGACCAAACGAAATATCATAGTATGATTGGATCCCGATGTACCTCATGACTAGTAGACCGAGATATCTTGTTCGCTATTTTCATGTGTGCTAGATACCGTGCTAAGCCTACTAAAAAGCACCTTGAAGCGGTTAAGCGGGTCTTTCGGTATCTCCAAGGAACCATCAATATGGGACTTTGGCACCGAAGGACACCGGTATGTCACTAACGACCTATGCGAGATGCCGATCATGCAGTTGTCAAGATACTCGTCAAGTACGCCCGAGGTGCTCGGTTTTGGGTGATAAGCTTGTGAGTGGTCTACAAAGAAGCAAATGAGTACTTCTATTTCCTCTACAGAGGTTGAATACATAGCCATGTCATCTTGTTGTGCTCAAATCCTATGGAGATCCCAATTATCGACTATGGATTTGAATTCAACAAAATCCTCCATCTTGTGATAATAAAGTGTTATTGCTCTCTCATGCAACAATGTACAACACTCAAGAGCAAAGCACATCGACATTCGACATCATTTCATCAGGAGCAAGTTGAAAACGGTGTGGTGGAACGTTACTTAGTGAGGACCGAATACCGGTTAGCGACATCTTCACCAAAGCTCTTCCTAGAGAACGTTTTGAGTTTATTCTTCCACGACTGGGTCTTAAGAGCCAACAACGAAACTCTCAAACATCTTCAAGAGGAAGAAGAGGAGTAAAGGTTTCCTTCATCTATCCCTTGTAAATATTTTTCAAAAACAAAATATAAAATTATAAAACCTTAAAAAATCAAATAGAAAAATATAAACTTTCAAAATCCATAAAATTTGAAAAATCTTGAAAATTCCAAAAATATTGTCATTTTGTCATGATTTTCTCAATTCGATTATATCTACTTGTCTTTGTCTTGTCATTCAAAGAATGACACGGACTTTAGATATTGTTCGAATTTTTCAAAAAAAAAAAAAATCTTACTATCTAATATCTATCTAATATTAGTTTAAAAAAATTTAGGAGAAAGTGAAAAATGGTTTATTGTCATTTCGGTAGTAACCCGCTTTTCAAAGATAGAACAGAGACATGCTTTATCTTGGTTTTCAAATTTCTTGCTCGATTCTTTAAACTAATCCTTACTATCTAATGAAAACCGCTTGTTTTGAAAATAACTCGGACTCTATTTTTGATAATCATCTCGACTTAAAAGTTTGTCAAAATATCTATCTCTCAATCAACAACTTATGTCATTGATTGAGGGGAGAATGATTTCAATTAAATCAAAAAGTTATTTGTCATACAATTATTTTCAAAAGATAATCATGCATGTTTATTCAATGGAGTTTAAAGTCTCAAAATCCGATCCTTATCGCTTAAAACGCTTTCATAATCAAGTCACAATTCTCCTTAAAAGCTTTCAAATTCAATTTAAATCTATCGAGATCACAAATCTCAAATGATTTGATAATTGTGATCGGGGGAGAATTTGTGATTTAAATTGGATTTAAACTGATAATTCGGTAAATGGTTATATAAGGATGTACAAGCTCTCCTTCCAACATGTGCCAAACGATTTCAAATTTTCCATGCACATGTTGAGGGGGAGCATCTATCTTAAACCACAAATATTTGAAACGTGATCAATTTATCTCAATGTGCAGTCTTTTCCTAATATGTGCAAAACATTTTCAAATATCTATGCACATATTGAGGGGGAGCAAACTTATGAAAACCTCATCCTTCCCCAAAATGCTTTATCTACTTGATTTGATTAGGGAAGTGATGTTGATATTTTTAGAAAATGGTAATCAAAGAAGTTAATTCTTTCTCTTGCCTCCGTGTGCAAAACGATTTCAAACACTTGATGCACATGTTGAGGGGAGCTCTTGTTCTAAAAATATCAAAAACAATTCGTACAAAATGCTTTGATATATCATAAGTATCCGGATTGATTTTCAAATGGTTTTCAATTGGTTCCAATGGCGATGAACAATACCAAATAGACCGACCAACTTTACTTTATGTATGGTGATATAAGGATGATAAGGTTAGGTATTTGTTTCCATGATCCGCCGTAACCGGAGGGATCTACCCAGGGACAATCCACTAGATAGTGTAGAAGTCCTTAGGTATATTGATAAAAAGGAGAAAAATGAGATATGGGAAGAGTGCGGATCGAGTCCGAACTAGTACTCGGAATTAACCCAACAAGGTTCTAGTTATGAAGTCTCGGTAAGCACCAAGGGGTTGAAGAATGAAAAGAATTGAATGAGAAAAGGGTGAAAACAAATAGCCCTCCAATTATTCAACCTTAAAGGCGATAACGGGTTCAAATTCATATACTCTCGGTGGTTACTAAGGTAACATCGGTATTGAAGACAAGACGTCATGGACCCAAAGGACGACCGCACTTCAACTTCCCAAACCACTCAAGTTCCTCTTAAAAGGACTTGTTTCATTCTCACGGGAACCGACATTATCTATTGACTCTCTTAGAGATTGTTGATATTGAAGAAGGAGACCCTCCCTAGTCTCGATATAGGATCCAAATATGCACAAATTGAGTCTAGAGCCACGAGATCATCAATAAATCTCATTAGGACACTTTCAATGAAGACTCTGTTTCACACAATGTGGAAAAGAGATTATATCTTGAGTCCCACGATTATCCTTGTGGTATTGCGGAACATCCGAGTGATATGCAAACATATTCACAATGAAGATGGAAAGCCTTCGAGCCAACATCAAACAAGCTCTCGGTAGGTGGCATGTGAGATCTATTCTATAGATCAACCATGTGACAACCGAATGAGAAACAATGGGGCGATTCAATCTTTTGAATCAATCTCGGTTCGAGTTATGGATTGACGGATACCTTTGAAAAACCGGTCGTTGTGCTTAAAAACTCTTTTCTTTAGCACTTGACCGTGTTCGAATATTTCAAATCAAAAGGTGTTTATGATTGATAATTGATTTTCATTAAAACCTTTGTTGTGTTGCAAAACAATTTCTATTGAGCGATATACGATTGTTTTCAAATCTCTTTTCATCAATCGGTGAATCTCTATTCACCGGTTCACTCACTTCGTGTTGTCTTCTTTGAGACGTTCCGATTTGAGAACGACTAGAGCATTGCGAAACCCGTCAAGGAAATTCTTGAATTATACACGATCACAAGACTTGTAATCGATCAACGGGAACCGTGGGCCGTGTACCTCAATTCAACGAAGTGATCAAAGACACTTTCGTGCGCTTTATTGCTAAATGTTTTATGCGGTACGCCCTATGTTTGCGGTGATCGTAATGAAGTGGTCAATCCATAGCCGCATGCTCACTCAACACATTCATCTCAAAAGAAATCATGATTAGTGCATCAATGACTCGATATTTTCACTCCATGCCCTTTCACGCCGCCAATATCATGAATCAACGAAGCTTCCGCCACTGATGAGAAGATATCATGATCCGTAATGTGAGCATGTCGGTCCGAAAGTCACAACATCACATAATACCAATACCACAATGGATGTCTTAGAGATTTTGTTAGTGATGATCTCAAAAGTCGGCTCAAAATTATTATCACGTGGATCAAGAAAAGACCTCCACTTGGATTAACCAAACATGCAATGAGAAGAATCAATGACTACGAGCTTGAGCAAAGTACAACATCAAGAATGCAAGAACAATTTTAATGTAATATCTGTTTGTATTCAATGTAATTTTACTATATGTTTGAGGTGACCTCCTTGGGGAGATTGTTAGGATTTGGAAAATCCATGTATTAAAGTGTCGATCACCTCAAGTATATGTAATCGTTAGAAAGCTCGTAGTCGTAGATTAATATAAGTTAAGTAGTATTTAGTTTAAGTAACACCGTGGAGGAGGACGGGTCTTTACCCACCTGTATGCACGATCCACAACCCGATAGGTGGCGTTTATGTAATAACTATAAATACTCTACCTTCCAAGGTAGAGTTGGAGCTCATAATAAGATTTTTCTTTCTCTCACTAAAGTTCCCTAAACCTCTAAATTTCTCTCTCTAGAACTCATTATACGCCTATTTGATCTTATGGTTTAGTGTGTTTGTGAAATCCAATATATTCTGAGATGGTTTTGAGTTTGAAAAAGTTTAGTGGTTTTGCATCATTTGGATCACTTGTGTTAAAGTTTGAATTTTGGGTGTAATTTTGTGTTTAGAATCATTGTAAGTGCTTGGGTTTTGATTTGGAAAGATTGAATCACCGTGGTTGGACGTGTTTTGGATTGAAAATGTGTTTTAAAGTTTTTCTTGCTAGCGACTTGACTCGTAGTGTTTTTCTTCAGTAGCGACTTGCTTGAAGAATTGTTAGCGAGTTGTAGTGTTAATTGTTAGCGACTTGAGCCTAGCGACTTATCTATTGAGACAAGCCGACAAACAAGACAAGTTAGTGGATTCTCCACCACGACTAGCGACTTAGTTAGGTTAGCGACTTGCTTTCAATTTTGTTAGCAACTTGTTATCTGCTTTCTCGTGACTTGGTGTTAGCGACTTGGATCTTAGCGAGTTGTTCTTTAGCAACTTGACCGTGTCTTAGCGACTTGACATTATAGCGACTTGTGTCTAGCGACTTGGTGTAGCGACTTGATTTCATAATACTTAGCGACTTGGTGCTTAGCGACTTGGTTCAAGGATTCTTAGCGACTTGGTTGATCTTTTGTTTCTAATACGGTTTTCTCTTGATTTAGTAAAATCCGTGAAAGAATCTATTTCCGGTTTAATCATAGAGTTATAAAATCCCGTGAAACTGTAAACATGTCTACCAACGTGCCTACAATCATCTCATCGTTGTCGAGGACATTCAAGCAATTGGTTCGCACTCATCCACCCATGCTTGATGTAACCGACTACGACTCTTGGGCTCAACGAATCGATTGTACTTTCTTGGAAAGGAAAATGGGGTCAACATTCTCAAATCCATTGATGAAGGACCTTATCGATTGAGACTACAAGAGAGTTAATTGATACAACTGCAGATGGAATAATGATCTATGGATTAGATGCACCAAAGACGTATGATGAGCTCAATGATAAGGACAAAAAGAGATTCGATGTCGATATCGGGGCTTCTAACATTATACTTGTGGTCTTCCAAAAGATATCTTCAAGCTTATCAATCACAACACCGAAGCCAAGGCGGTTTGGGATAATGTCAAGATGCTTCTCGTGTTCTAAATTAACCAAGGAAGACAGAGAATCACAATCTGTATGATGAGTTTGAGCACTTCAAGATGAAACCAGATGAGAGTGTCTATGAGTACTACGTGAGATTCCATAAGCTTGTGAATGACATGAGGAACATCAAAATGACCATGCCAAACATTCACCGAACTCAAAGTTTGTGAACAACATGAATCCCGAATGGCACAAATTTGTCACCGGTGTGAAGCTAACCAAAGGATTGAAGAATACAAACTATGAGCAACTGTATGCCTTTCTTCTTCAAAATGAGAGACATGCTATGTTTGAAAAAGGATTCTTGAGCAGTTCAAAACCAACAGTGGAGAAACAAGTTCTTCAAATGACTCAACCGCTTTTACACAAATGTTGGAATTACCACCAAAGCTTCTCAAGTTATACCCACGGGTAATGGTAATCACAAACTCATTCCGATCCAATGTTCAAACAGTCGATGCCGATGCGGTCATGGGACATTTCATCAATCAACTGCTCTTATGGTTAAACAAAACTTGACTCTCAATCCACATACTAACGGCCTTCACACTAACAATGAGATCGAATTGCATCCAACCTTCACAATCATGCGGTTGTCGAGATGGAAAAGTTATGGTGCAACCGATTCAAGGAAGGCAATATGAACAAGGAAGAGGTGGAGTAGGTGGAGGTTATATTGGAAATCGAATCGGGGAAGGAATGGAAATCAAGGTCAAGCAAAGCCAATTAAGTGCTACAAGCGTGGTGGTGAGGACATATTGCTAGGAACCGCACATCTCCAAAACGTCCACGTAATGCGTAATACCGAGACAAGATGTTGCTTGTGCAAGCTCGAGGATAATGGAGCGACTTTGGATGAAGAGGAGTTGTTGTTTCTTCTCGAGGAAATGCCCGAACCTATGATCCGATGTTGATGAACATCCAACTCGTGAGATAGGTCATAATCATCAAAATGCATTTCAAGTAGCCGATCGTGATGCATTTGACTCGATGTCGATGATGAACCCATCGCCCAAACAATCTTCATGGCTAGCATTTCACCTATGGTGTCTCCAAAGGTCTCTTCACCACAACAGGCTAGCCCATCCAAAGATTCAATCATTTCAGAGGTATTAAAACTATATGATGATGTTGATGAGCAAAAGATGCATAATAAAGTACAGTCTTTTGAAACTTATGAATCAGATATTGATGATGAGGGTAATAGTAATATTGTCTCATATGATCAATATGTGAAGCAAAGTGAAAGTGAGATTGTACCAAGTAATGCATCTTCTGCGATCAATGATGATTATGTTTTGATGAATACACCGCATGTGCCCTCGATGATTCTGTTACCTCGAATCGAATGCCAATAAAGAACAAGTTGCTATTTATGAACAATGTGCTAAGTTTGAGTTAACCACCGTGAGCGGGAAATGGATGACCAAATGCGCACAATTATTAGAAAAAGTAATTTTAGAGAAGAAGTATTAAAACAAGAGTTAAACTCCTTACAAGAAAAGCTTTCTAAAGCGCTAAGCAAAACAAAAACTTCAAGAAAATGTTAAAATGCTTAAGCAAGAATTCAATGCTAAGGAATTAAAACTTTTGAATGATTTTTCTAATCTAAAACTTTGAAAACAAGCTTGAAAATAAGTCAGACGCATAAGGAATACCATTCAGATCGCTCACTTGATCACTAAGCATAGAGTCTTAGCGATAAGCATAGCATTCCCTTGTTGAGGAACCAAATCCAGAGGTCATTAAAAAGGCTAGAGCTGCTCATAAGGAACTTTATGATGGTAATGAAATCCTTAAGCCTAGACAGAAACCTAGTTGCGCTGAGTGCACTGAGGAAGATAAGAAATCAGATGAAGTCCTGGGTGTAAAATGAATAAAATAACGATCAAACCCCATGATTACACTAAGGAAAATTGGATGTCCTTAAACAAGTTTAAGCCTCAGACTCTATTAACCCCTGAACAAGTGTTCTGGAAAAAGGATATGGATATGCAAAAAGCTGAAAATCTTGTTGAAAAGAATCCCCTTGTAGGAAATTGCCTAAAGCAACCTGTGTATCCTCCTAATACACCAATGCATTTAGTTCCTAGATCTATTGCCACTAATAGCAAGACCTTAATCAACTTTGTATGTTGTTTATCACAATTTGTTGATTTTGAGAAAACGTGTAAGAAGAGAATCACACCTACAGGGATAAGCGAGGGGAAAGGGGTTTGAGAAAACTAAAGAATGTTATTTAACTGAGGTCATGCCTTTCTTTAAACAATTAAAAGGTCAATTTGAGAGCCTTCAAAAAGGGATAAATTCATATATTAAAGAAATGGAAAAGGAATTTGATGCAATGATAGTTGAGGTCAATATTTATGAACATGAACTCAAATATAATGAAGTTGAAAGGAAGAACTTGCACATCTTAAATGAGAATTTGATTTCAAGTTGTGTTGCTCAAGATGTGTTTTATACTGTTACTAAGCACTCTATTACTGCTTCTCGATTTCATGAATTATCTATTGCATTGAAAGTTTCCCATGATCGTGTCGTTGAGCTTGAAAACAAAAACTCGTAACTAAATGAGAAAATTGATCGGGATGATCACGATAATTTGGTAAAACATCTTTCTAAACTAGAAGTTGAACATTTTGATTTACAACTAAAATATAGACATCTTAAAGAAAATGTCAAAAGCTCAAATATCAAGACCTCCTCGGATGTTCCGAGTTTGATGTAGTTTTTAGATAAACAAACGTGACGAATGATTCAAGCTCATTGTAACACGATCGAAAGTTGAAAGCCCAAATTTCACAATTAAAGGGTGAAAAGAACAATGTGTTGGCTCCCAAATGCCTCCTCCTTTAGATTCTCAAGATTCTCAAACTTTTCATCTTCAAAACTTGGTTAATGTTTTACAAAAGGAAAGCGAGAGTTTTCTAGAAGAAAATGAAAAATTAAACGACACTTTAAAGAGTTATATGATTCAATGAAAGTCACTCGTGACAAAAACAACAAAAAATAACTTCTTTACAAAAGAAATTGAGAACTGAGAGTCGAAAAGGAAACTACCACTTGTTTTTAATGAGAATATTGAATCAAAGTCATCTACTGATCGAAAATATCTTGTGAATGTTAAATACATTCCTCCTCATCTTAGGAATAATGAACTCGTGTTTCGTAACTACTTCGCTCACCTTAAGGATAGTCTAGAATGTCTCCGTGAGATTGTGGAAGAGGATTTCATTAATAAACCTCTTGATAGAAAAATTAGGTTTGTTTGCATTCAGGCCAAACGATCTCAGGAGCTTCTAGAATGTTTAATTGCAACATGTCCTAAATCCTTAGGTGCGAAAGGTAAAGCTGTGATGCCTTGTTCTATGCCTAGTGCCAAGCATACAAACCATTATATGTCCAGTTATAAGAAAGTGAACACTAATGTGCCTTCAAGTAGTTCAGATCCCTGCACGTCTAGTTCAGGAATGCAAAAAGTAGATCAACCAACTAATGTTCCCATAATGGCCTCTACAGGAGTAATCAGTGACATAAAAGCAAGCGGGTCAAAGCCTCCAGGCAATACCAAGAAAGATAGGACCTCGCAAGCTAAGAATGTGCATTGGAAGAGAGTAGAAGACCACCCTAGGAACTTTAAGTTTGAGTTGAATAAAACGAATCGTGTTGATTCTAGTATTAGCCATAGGTGACCTGTAATTAATTCAAATTCGCTACTATCGCAAACCTTGTAATGATGATCGCTGATTTACATCGATCATGAACGTGGTGTGAATGTTTTGTCTAATGCTGTCAAATGCCCAATTAAAATTGTTAATGTTAAAAATCAAGCTAAGAAGGCTAAAAGGCAAAGGCGAAAGAAAGTTAGAAAACAGTGAAAACCCACAGGGAGAAATTTCAGTAATATAGGTTATCAATGGATACTTACTGGCCGTAAGGTTAATGAGTTTTGCCCTAAATTTGCTAATACAATGCCCACTAGAAAATGGATGCCTACTGGTAGAACTATTCCCTTAAGAAGTGAACATACTTTGAATAGGTCAAATACGGACACTAGCACTGCATCTTTTCCAATGATTCCATTGTTTCGCTCGATGTGGGTATTCCAATCATCGTTATTAACCAAGTGGAACCCATTATTGCATGGGGTTCCCAATTATCCGATTATCCATTCTTGTCGTGTTCAACCGCAGATCGTTCAAATTGTTCTCGTGGTACACGGACTCAGTCGCTCCAAGCATATATTTGGAGATCGCTCATGACTCATGAACTTTGTGAGTAAATTCATTGGGACCTGTTAGATTTGGGAACGACCATTTTGGAGCAATTATGGGTTATGGAGATTATGTGGATGGTAAAAGTGTAATCTCCAGGGTATACTATGTGGAAGGTCTTGGTCATAACTTGTTCTCTGTTGGTCAATTCTGTGATTGCGATCTAGAAGTGGCTATTAGAAAACATACTTGTTTCGTTAGAGAACTTGATGGTGTGGAATTATTAAGAGGTACTCATGGTTATAACCTAGACACCATCTCTATCGAAGACATGATGAAGTCTTCTCCAATCTGCTTGCTGGCAAAGGCTTCTAAAACAAAGTCATAGTTATGGCATCGTCGTCTCAATCACTTGAACTTGGCACCATTAATAACCTTTCCGTAAAGGATCTTGTCGAGGCTTACCCAGTTAAAATATGAAAAGATCATCTTTGTTCACTTGCCAATTGGGAAAAAGCACGAAATATGCCCACAAACCAAAACCCAAAACTCAAGAATGGAAGTTCTTCATACCCTTCATATGGATCTGTGTGGACCAATGAGAGTGCAAATGATAAATGGGAAGAAATACATTCTAGTAGTTGTTGATGACTACTCTCGATTTACTTGGGTAAAGTTTTTGAGGACAAAGGATGAAACTCCGGATGTCATCATCAAACTTATCAAACAACTTCGAGTTCGACTCAACAATCACCGTTAGAATTGTTCGAGCAGACAATGGCACGAGTTTGTTAACAAAGACTTAATTCAGCTTTTATGAAAGTGTTGGAATGGGTCATCAAAGAAGTGTTCCACGAACTCCTCAACGTAGCGGTGTCGTTGAAAGGCTAAATCGAACTCTTGTGGAAGCCGCAAGAACAATGCTAATTTATTCAAAGGTTCCAATGTTTCTATGGGCTGAAGCCATTGCCACTACTTGCTACACCCAAAATAGTTCCCTTATACACACCTCTCATGGAAAAACTCCATACGAACTTGTCCATAAACGAAAACCTGATCTATCCTACCTTCGTGTGTTTGGTGCTTTATGATATCCAACAAATAACGGTCAAGATTTAGGTAAATTAAGAGCTAAGGCGGACATTGGAGTTTTTGTAAGTTATGCATCAAACAAGAAGGGTTACCGAATCTACAACAAAAGAACTCGAGATATCATGGAAACTATTCACGCCACGCTCGATGAGTCGTGTCAGGAAAATGGCTCCGGGACAATCTAGTTCTGGACCCACATCTCAACCTTCATCAAGTAGTCCTATCGGTTCTCACTGTTGTTTCTAATCCTCTCCAAGAACTCCTTATGTACCTCCATCGAAGATGATTTAAAGAAATTGTTTGATCTAATGTTTGATGAACACTATGAGCCAAATGCTAATGAAATGTCAATTCCATAAATGTGAGGCTGCTCCTATCCTATCAATGACCCTTCGGTTTCAATATCATTAAGTCAAGAAGCCTCGTGTCGATCACTGTCTCATCAACAAATCATCAATCATCGAATGTACATCATGGAATTGTTTCCGCGCCATGATGAAGTTAATCCCTTTGCTACTCCCGAGGATGCCCCATTTGAAAACA
The DNA here is from genome assembly GCA_022545495.1 of Chrysanthemum lavandulifolium. NCBI lineage: Eukaryota > Viridiplantae > Streptophyta > Magnoliopsida > Asterales > Asteraceae > Chrysanthemum > Chrysanthemum lavandulifolium. The sequence continues at coordinate 47,490,560 of CM040242.1, read as the reverse complement.
TATTTGCTCTCGAATCATCATCATAACCATCTTCATCGGAGATATCGACTCGCTACTTGAGTTCATTAATAACAACCACATGAACACCTTATAAAATGGACACATGATCATCCATTGGACAACATCATTGAAACCCTCTCGTCCAAGATCCACACGTAAACAACTTGCAACCGATGCCTTATGGTGCATCTTCAACTCCGTACTCTCTAAGATCGAACCAAAAGATGTTAAAACTGCCATGAATGAAGACAGTTGGTTCAATGCCATGCAAGAAGAAATTTATGAGTTTGATCGACTAGATGTATGGGAATTAGTACCTGCTCCAGATTGTGCTATGATCATTGCTCTAAAGTGGATTTTCAAGGTAAAACTTGATGAGCATGGTGATGTTTTAAAGAACAAAGCTCGATTGGTTGCAAAAGGATATCGTCAAGAGGAGGGTATCGACTTTGAAGAATCATTTTCTCCTGTTGCTCGTATCGAGGCAATCAGAATCTTCTTGGCTAATGTTGCAAGTAAGAACATGGTAGTTTATCAGATGGATGTAAAGACGGCTTTTCTTAACGGAGATCTTAAAGAAGTCATATACGTCAGCCAACCTGAAGGGTTTGTGAATCCAGAGCATCCTACTCACGTCTATCATTTGAAGAAGGCTCTTTACGGTTTGAAACATGCTCCAAGGGCATGGTATGATACGCTATCAAAGTTTCTTCTATCTACTGGATTCAACAAAGGAGCAGTTGATCCGACATTGTTCACCAAAAAGTCAGGTAAATATTTAATTCACGTTCAAATATATGTTGATGATATTATCTTTGCCTCGACTGAACCTAATGAATGTGACCATTTTTCAAATGAAATGGGTTCTAAATTTCAAATGTCAATGATGGGACATATGTCATTTTTCTTGGAATTACAAATTTCACAAAGTCCCGGAGGCATTTTCATAAATCAATCTAAATATGCAAATGAGATTTTAAAGAAATTTGGATTTGATTCTTGTGACCTCATTGACACTCCTATGATAGAGCGTACTAAAGCGGATGAGGACCACTCGGGGATCATGGTGGACCAAACGAAATATCGTAGTATGATTGGATCCCGATGTACCTCATGACCAAGAGACCGTAAATTTATTCGATGTTTGCATGTGTGCTAGATATCGTGCTAAGCCTACCAAAAGTACCTTGAAGCGGTTAAGCGGGTCTTCGGTATCTCCAAGGAACCATCAATATGGGACTTTGGTACCAAGGACACCGGTATGTCACTAATGACCTATCCGAGATGCCGATCATCTTTGGATGTCAAGATACACGTCCGGCACGTCTGAGGTGCTCAGTTTCGGGTGATAAGCTTGTGAGTGGTCTTCAAAAAGCAAATGAGTACTTCTATTTCCTCTATAGAGGTGAATACATAGCCATGTCATCTTGTTGTGCTCAAATCCTATGGATGAGATCCCAATTATCGACTATGACTTTGAATTCAACAAAATCCCTCTGCTTGTGATAATAAAAGTGCTATTGCTCTCTCATGCAACAATGTACAACACTCAAGAGCAAAACACATCGACATTCAACATCATTTCATCGGGGAGCAAGTAGAAAACGGTGTGGTGGAACTTTATTTTGTGAGGACTGAATACCAGTTAGCAGACATCTTCACCAAAGCTCTTCCTAGAGAACGTTTTGAGTTTATCCTCCCACGACTTGGTCTAAAGAGTCTTCAACCGGAAACACTTAAACGTCTTCAAGAGGAAGAAGAGGAGTAAAAGGTCTTTCTTCATCCATCTCTTGTAAATTTTTATTCGAAAAGCAAAATACAAAATTTCAAAACCTTCAAAAAGCAAATAGAAAAATATAAAACTTTCAAAAATCCATAAAAATTTGAAAAATCTTGAAAAATTTCAAAAAGTATTGTCATTTTGTCATGTTTTTTTCGATTCGAAAATATCTACGGTCTTTGTGATTTCATTCAAAGAATGACACGGGACTTTAGATATTGTTCGAATGTTCTTAAAAAAAAATCAAAAAATCAAAAAATATTTTTGGGAGAAAGTGAAACTATGTTTATTGTCATTTCAGGCAGTAACCTGTTTTTCAAAGAAAGAACAGAGCCATGCTTTATCTTGTTTTTCAAATCTCATGCTCTGATTCTTTAAACAATTACTTACCATCTAATGAAAACTAATTGCTTTGTTAAATAACTCGGACTCTATTTTTTGAAAATCATATGGACTTAACTTTTGTCAAAATATCTATCTCTCAATCAACAACTTATGTCATTGATTGAGGGGGAGAATGATTTCAATTAAATCAAAAGGTTGTTCATCATACAATTGTTTTTAAAAGATAATCATGCATGTTTAATCAATGAAGTGTAAAGTCTCAAAATCCGATCCTTATCAGTTAAAATGTTTTCATAATCAAGTCACAATTCTCCTCGAAAGCTTTCAAAATCAATTTAAATCTACAAAGATCACAAATCTCAAATGATTTGAAAATTGTGATCGGGGGAGAATTTGTGATTTAAATTGGATTTAAACTGATAATTTGATAAATGGTTTCATAAGTGTTTAGCAAGCATTCCTCCCCACATGTGGCAAATGATTTCAAATTTTTCATGCACATGTTGAGGGGGAGCATCTATTTTAAACCACAAAGAATTGAAACGTGATTGATTTGTATCTAAGTGCAGATTCCCTCTAGTATGTGCAAAACTCTTTCAAACCTCGAGGCACGTATTGAGGGGGAGCAAACTTTTGAAAACCTCATCCTTCCCCAATATGCTTTATCTACTTGATTTGATCAGGGATGTGATGTTGATATCTTTTAGAAAATGGTAATCAAAGAAGTTAATCCTTCCTCTTGCCTTCGTGTGCTAAAACAATTTCAAATACATGATGCACATATTGAGGGGGAGCTCTTGTTCTAAAAATATCAAAAACAATTCAGGTACAAAATGCTTTGATATATATCACAAGTATCTGGATTGATTTTCAAATGGTTTTTAATTGATTCCAATGGCAGATGAACAATACCAAATAGACCGACCAAATTTACTTTATGTATGCTGATATAAGGATGATAAGGTTAGGTATTAGTTCCATGATCCGCCGTAACACGAGGGATCTACCGAGGACAATCCACTAGATAGTGTAGAAGTCCTTAGGTTTGATGAAAAAGAGAAAAGTGATGTATGGGAAGAGTGCATCGAGACCGAGCTAGTCTTGGAATAAACCCAACAAGGTTCTAGTTATGAAGTCTCGGTAAGTAAAGGGGTTGAAGAATGAAAAGATTTGAATGTGAAAAGGGTGAAAAGAAATAGCCCTCCAATAATTTAACCTTAGGGCAAAAACCGGATTCAATTCATATGCTACTGGTGGTTACTAAGGTAACACTGGTATTGAAGACAAGACATCATGGACCCAGTGATGCACTGCACTAAACTTCCCAAGCTACTAAAGTTCCTCTTAAAAGGGCTTGTTTCATTCTCACGGGGAACCTACATTATCTATCGACTTTCTCTTAGAGTTTGTTGATATTGAAGAAGGAGACCCTCTCCCTAGTCTCCGACATAGGAACCAAAATATGCACAATTGAGTCTAGAGCCACGAGATCATCTATAAATCTCTTTAGGACATCACAATGAAGACTCTCTTTCACTCTATGTGGAAAGAGATTATATCTTATGAGTCCTACGATTATCCTTATGGTATTGCTGAACATCCGAGTGATATGCAAACATATTCACAATGAAGATGGAAAGCCTTCGGAGCCAACATCAAACAAGCTCCTGGTGGGTGGCATGTGAGATCTATCTAATAGATCAACCATGTGACAACTGAACATAAATAATGGGGCGATTCGTAATTATGAATCAATCTTGGTTCAGGTTATGGATTGACGGATACCTTTGAAAAACCGGTCTTTGTGCTTAAAAACTCTTTACCTTAGCACATCGACTGTGTACTAATATTTCAAAATAAAAGGTGTTTATCATTGATAATTGATTTTCATTAAATCCTTCGTTGTATTGCAAAAACAATTTCTTTTGAGCGGTACACGATTGTTTTCAAATCTCTTTTCATCAATCGGTGAATCTCAATTATTTGGTTCACTCACTCCGTGTTGTCTTCTTTGAGACGTTCCGGTTTGAGAACAATTTAGAGTACCGCGAAACCGGTCAAGGAAATTCTTTGAATTATACATGATCACAAAGAGTCCTTGTACCGATCAACGGGGAACCGTGGGTCGTGTATCTCAATTCAACGAAGTGATCAAAGACACTTTCGTGCGCTTTATGGCTAACCGTTGTATGCGTGTCGCCCAAGTTTGTAGTCGATCGTAATGAAGCGGTCAATCCATAGCCGCATACTCACACAACACATTCATTTCTAAAGAAATCATGATAAGTGCATCAATGACTCGATATTTTCACTCCATGCTTCGCCACGCCGCCAATATCATGAATCAACGAAAGCTTCGCTACTCGATGAGAATATTTCATGATCCGAATGTGAGCATGTCGGTCCAAATGTCACAACATCATATAATACCAACACCACACCGGAAGAGTCGATATTTATGATGGTGATGATCTCAAAGTCGGCTCAAAACTCATTATCACGTGGATCGCTTAAAGACCTCCACTTGGATTAACCAAACATGCTGATACGCTTATGCAGCGCGTTCGGGGTCAAAGGAACTTCCTTTTCGTCGAGCAAGTTTTTCAACACCCTAGGCAGTGAACCTAATCGTTGTAGTATTAGGGTAAGCCACGGGAATTGATATCGTTCTCTAGGGAAAAGGAATTCTAGTGAGAGGTTACTACGCTAAGGTTGGGGTTGAGGAAGATTATTTTTTTATCTTTTTATGTTTTTTTAGGAAATGGAAAGGTACGAATCTTGGTGTTTGGATTTGGGGGGTTGGTATTTCTACCGATTACTTCTACTATCTAATTATCTAGTTAACTAAGGTGAGGGGTAGTCTATGTCTATTGTTGTGTGCTCGTATGATAGTTAAAGATGTGTTTACCTAGATGCTACTACTCCTTAGTTATCTCCTATTGATGGTTGAATTGTCACGTCCTTATTCTTAACGCGTTGTATTTTCTAAGGTCTTAAGGTGTGCATTCCCTAACTCTTTGAAGTCACCTTTAAGTGTAGTAAACGAAATCCACTAAGTCATTCATAAACTAACTTTGAGGTTATCTTTGGGTTTAGTAAACGAAATTCACTAAGTCATTCATAAACTATCAAAGATTTATCAAGTATTAAACACAACGATAGCCTAGTCACACTCCTAAGCCAATTACAATTAAGATAAGAGACAACCTAACAATACTTAACAACTAGGTTTCATATATCTAAGCAAACACACAAGTAATTTAGCCGGACATGGTAAACATGCAAGCATACACACAATCAATCAAACATATGATAGACATAATGATAAATTGAATATATGGATTAAGATATAATCAACAAACCATTACAAGATGTTTTTGGAGTGATTGAAACCTTCAAAGTTGCTGGAAAAACACCTATCTAAGCCCTGGAATCGGAGTTAGGGTTTAGAGCCTCCACAAAGTGAAGTTATAATGTTATATTTATAGGCAGATTTTCTGTTGGCAAAGAGCGACGGCATCGCAGTTAAAGAGCGACGACGTCAGGTGCAAAATAGAAAAATTGCAAAATCGTTACTGAGTCGTCGCAATTAGAGCGACGGCATCGCATTTAAAGAGTGACTGCATCGCGTCTTAAGAGTGACGACGTTAGGTGTAAAACACTACTGAGCCGTCACAACTAGGGCGACGACATCGCCCTTTATCTGTGACGCCTTCGGGTTCCAAATCTTGGCCGTCTGAGTTATGACGCCCTACTCTTTTTAAACCTGATGCCGTCACTTGTAAATAAGCAATTTGGCTACTGAGTCGTCACAATGCATGTCGCGACGGCGTCACAAGTAAAACTGTGTTGTCCCTTTCGGTTCAAGACTGAGTGTGTCGATTCTTGACTTTGGCCATTTTCTTCGTATATTCGCGCCTTTTCGTCCGAATAAGTGTCATTCCGACATTTGCCTTCAAGATACCTAAAAGTGAAAAGGAACGATATTAAGTAATATCGGATACAAAAGTGATCAAATAAGGGCTTAAATGACCCTTCAAAAAGGTACATTTTAAAACCTTATCAAATATCCCTAGACTTGGTATTTGCTTGTCCTCAAGCAAATGTGCTTTTAGCCAATTAATTTATAAGTTAGGGGTCATGAAGCATTGGTTTAGAACAATCCACAACACATATAAGCCCCGCAAAAGTCATAACAAGCACGGAAATTACACACTAGCACCTCACATGGGGTGGTTGGATACTCACATCTCTCGGGTGTATATGAAATATAACAAGTTGGAAATGGAAGATAAACACTCATTAACCGGTCCTAGTACATAGATTACCATAGGCTTGAGACTAGATCAAACCTCCATCGCTTTGGTGTAAGCACCTAGGAAATACTATCAAAGATGTCTTTTAAAGGGTTGTAATGTTAGGCTTACGGTAGGGAAACAAAGGGTTTGGTGGGATAGGCTATTTAGTGGTGGCAAGTCAAAAATCTTTATGTTACAAGCATGCGAAGAATGGCGTTGCTAAGCCAAGACTCGACACTCTAGACTCTAGATAACTGAAACAAAGAAACATAAATTAAAGATAGATGTAGGATGGTAGCCCGTTTATTATTATTTTATTTTTATTTTATTTTTATTTTTTTTACACTCTAATTTTTTCTTCTTTTTTTTTTCTTTTTCTATTTTTCTTCCGATTTTTTTTTCATGCACTTTTACTCTACCATCCTCTACGGTAACATCAAAATGATAGGGATTTATAGGCACATCCCTACACTTGAGTTTTTATTACTCTAACACTAATTTGACCCGAATTGAAAAGATCAAAACACTTGGAGTACATTATTACGCAAACAAAGGGAATTTGAATTTAACGTTCCCTTCCGTCATTTCATAAACTTTAACTTTTCCCATGAGTCCCAATCGTCCCAAACTGTATACAAAGGATATGACTCGACTTAGCAACTTATGCAAGCAACTAGATAATTGAACTAAGGGTTTTTTTTAGGGTGATAACAATAATGCACTAAAAGTGAGTGCATACAAGGTAGGCTAAGGCGATTTGGGTGTACATTTGGGGGTGGGGTGTAAACAACGCTCTTCATTGATATTCCGGAAAACTGAAACATCACGAGAACCGCGAAAAGGATAGGCTCTGAGGGGTTAACTAAGGGTATCGTGTACTAAAGAGGAGTACAACGCAGAGGTGTGGGGGAATTACTCAACCAAGGTGGAAAAAGTAATTATATTACAGGTATCAAACATGGGTTATCCTAATGCCTCTTATCATTTAGTTATTCCTAACTACACAAGTGTAGTCTTACTAGCGATCTCGGGATGCATCACAAAACAAGTTCTAGAATCTATTATACTACCGGTTCACACTCTAAGCATTAAAGATGAATGCTTTAATTCCTACTAATCTAAGGGCGATCCTCACATTTTTGGTGGAATTTAAGTGGTAAAGGGTTTTTGTGCTAGTCATATAACTTTCTATCCGTGAGATGCTTTATTAAGACTAATGGCCCACTCCTACATGTCATGAAAAATTTTAAATTTGGTGCCAAAATTACCCTAACCGACATTTTCTCATGGTTTATTACACAAATGCAATTGGACAAAGCAAATAATCAAGGATAAGCATAGTTTCAAAGTTTCCGTTTTATTTTCCCTCCCTACACTTAAACTGAACATTGTCCTCAATGTTCCCCGAAAGTATCAAAGTTATGATAATATAAGGTAATTAAAAACGAAAGAAACTAATACTCCCCTGATTAGCTCGGTAGGATCCATGTGTGAAGTAGTGGTTAAATCTTTCTTCAAGAAGAATGTATGCGTGACAAGCTTCCTCCAATCTTATGTATCTTCTTCTTGATAAATTAAACCTGCACACTTGAAGAAAACAGAAAACCCAAAGCATCAAACCGAACAAAGAAAAATCACAAGATGTAATTCCGACTTAAATAAGATATAATGCTTGTGGAAGGGATGTTTTGATTTTACGGAAAATTAAGACCAGAAAATTCCAAAATTTTATAAGTAGCACGTGAAAACGAGAAAAAGTAAGAAATTGTTTCTACTCCCTCGGCGCCGTCAGTTGCGACCGACCGTCAGTTATCATAATAAACCGATCTGCGATTTTCCGGAAAAAATTCGGAAAATTTATATCTTTAGAATCTGGAAAATTTCGCAAAACATCCATTATGACTCGATACAAACATTTGACTCTAACAAACACACACATATATCTTTTTAACGAATTGTAATTCTCATGTTCACGTTCTTTTAAAAACGTTTGTAATCCTCCCTACACTTATCCCTTTTATAAAATACCTTTATATGTAATTAAGACGAGGTTAAAGACAAAATAAAGCATTTTTACAAATTCAAACATGAGAATAAACAATCAATGAAAAGATGTATGACACACAAACAAGCAAACAATTAAGCATGGGTTGCCTCCCACGAAGCGCTTTTCTTTATTTATGAGTCTTGTAGCTAGACTCGAAGTCGTGCCCCTACGTGACTTCATTGTCTTCCTTCTTTTCTTCCACTAAGCCTTCATCATAAGGTTGTAGACGTTGTATGCTCACCGTGAATTCTCTTCCAACATCGTCTATTATGATAACGTTTTTATTTTTTAGATTAGTCTCTTTCACCGTATAAGGTCCAAACCATCTTGGCTTATTCCTTCCCCATAATGCTTTTATTCTTGATTTATACAAAAGCACCTTTTCTCCATTCAAAAATTCTTTAGGGTTCTTTTGAGTTTGTGGTATTGTGGTATAGTTATTTCCTAACTTTTATCACGTTTCCACAATGTCGCATTAACCTTGAACCATGAATTCTCTAAGCCCTTTTTCCCATTCACCGCTTTTCTTCTTAACGGCATTATTAGAGACTGCAATTCTTATCTTTACCTTCTCCATAATCTTCAAATGATATCTCGGAACAATAGGTATCCTAACTTGTCCTTTTCCACTTTTGAGTATCATAATCCCTTCACCGCATTTGATGGTTGCCTTGGCGGTGGTCGTGAAAGGTGTTCCTGATTAATGGTAGGTTTTATCTTCCTCAATGTCTACAATTGCGAAGTCCACCGGATAGACAATATTGGCAACCTCAATTAAGACATCCTCCGCTATTCCTATGGGATAAACATATGAATGATTTTCTAAGGAAAGTCTAAGATTGGTCTTGGTCGGTTCCTCCTAAGTCAACTTATTATAGGTCGACAAGTGACATTATGTTTACATCGGATCCACGGTCGGCCAAGGCATTTAGGTTCTCTAAGTCACCTATGCTACATGGAATTACAAAGTTCCCGAGATCTCTTGCTTCTTAGTTCTTGGCTTTCTCGAATCGACTGTACATAGGTCCAATAGGCATGGTGTCATACTCTTCCTCTCCTATTTCACCTAAGAGGGTTTTCCTAAGAATATCATTGCACCTAAAGTTTTTCACTTGGTTAACTATTGTTTTCTTATTGATCTCATGCTTAAGGTAATGCTTGATGAATTTGGGTTCATCATCGGCCCGAGCCTCATTCTTATCCTTACTATCCTTGTCGCTCTCGGGATCCTTCTTCTCAATTGCTCCATCCTCACGGAAGCAATGGAAATGGCGTTAACAGACAAAGTGGGGGTGGCGTGCTCATCGTTCCTCACTAGCACCTTCTCGGGAATCTTCGTCTTAGTATACTCTTTCACTAAGTCCATCAACTCCGCCATTTTTTCCTGTATTTCATCCCTTTGTCCATTGAAGGCTTTTAAGAGGGTGTCGAGCTTCGTTGTCATCTCGCTTTGTCGTTGCTTGAAATCGGCTTCAAGTTGCGTCAATCGAGCTTTCGAGATGACATGAATTTGGACACCATTCCATCAAGACTAGTGGAAGTTCCGGTGTTTGGAGGGTTGTTGTAGGATTTTCTAAGTTATTTGGCTCGAGCTAGGAGTCTCGTAGGAGCTCATTAGGAATTTAACTTGATCTTCAAGTTCGAGCATCCTACAATTGGAAGGTTGTGAGTCAATAGGAGGCAAAGAGCGCTTTATCGGTTTGGACAACTCACGGGGTCATTCCAACATTCGTTTTCAGAGGGCAAGGTCCTCTATTGTACCCCACGATTCTTCCACGGTGGGTTTACTAAGTTTACCACCGGCTGCTTGGTCGATGGATTTCTTAGTTGAGAAGTTGACACGGTCGTAAAAGATTTGGACTAGAAGCCAAAGATCGATGCCGTGATGAGGGACTTTGTGGAGCAAGTCCTTAAATCGAGTCCACGCCTCGTACAGAGTTTCGCCTTGATGTTGGAACATCAAGATGTCATTCCTAAGTTTGGTAGTTCTCTCCGGTGGGAAAAATTGGGCGAGGAAACGAGTGGTGAGATCATCCCAGCTTGAGATGGATCCGGCGGGAAGTCGATCAAGCCAATTAATAGCTTGGTCCCGTAGAGAGAATTGGAAGAGACGCAGACGCGTGGTCTCCCGAGTAGTAGCATCGAGGTCGATGGAATCGACAATTTAAGGAAATCCTTAAGATGTCGATTAGGATCTTGAACGAAGTCCATGGAATGCACATCCGTTTGCACCAACCGGATGGTGCCGGATCGCAGGCGATAGTTTGGGCTTGGTAGGAAGCTCAATGGTGTTACTATAGCCTAGGTGGCTTGATCTCGAGTATTCACCAAGGGTACGGCCTCTTGGCGGGTCATTTGGTGGTAGGTTGATGAATGGTGGTTGGTTATCACCTTCCATGATGAAAAGTGATGGGATTACTAACAAAGGTCACGAAGAAGGGGGATAGACTACGAGGAAGCTAAAAATTGAAAAAAGTTTACTTGATAGGAATCAAGCAAAGAAACCTAAACGAGGTGTACTCCTAACTATCTATTCTATTCCCGCAGTGCGCGCCAAAACTTGATACGCTTACGGCGTTCGGGGTCAAATGAACTTCCTTTCGTCGAGCAAGTTTTTCAACACCCTAGGCAATGAACCTAATCGTTGTAGTATTAGGGTAAGCCACGGAATTGATATCATTCTCTGGGGAATAGGAATGCTAGTGAGAGGTTACTACGCTAAGGTTGGGGTTGAGGAAGATTTTTTTTTATCTTTTATGTTTTTAGGAAATGGAAAGGTACGAATCTCGGGGTTTGGATTTGGGGGGTTGGTATTTCTACCGATTACTTCTATTATCTAATTATCTAATTAACTAAGGTGAGGGGTATTCTATGTCTATTGTTGTGTGCTCGTATGATAGTTAAAGATGTGTTTACCTAGATGCTACTACTCCCTAGTTATCTCCTATTGATGGTTGAATTGTCACGTCCTTATTCTTAACGCGTTGTATTTTCTAAGGTCGTAAGGTGTGCATTCCCTAACTCTTTGAAGTCACCTTTAAGTGTAGTAAACGAAATCCACTAAGTCATTCATAAACTAACTTTGAGGTTATCTTTATTTTTTTTTTTATTTTTTTATTTTTTTTTTGGTAACCGTGATTTCCGACCTTTTGACCGACTAATCCACGGGGTTTGAACCCACCGCCACATAGACTCAAACCAGGTAAAGCCCTCCCTTTTCAGGAGGTTGGCGTGGCCACTTAAAGTTGTTTGCACCTAGCAGGAATTGAACTTGAGACCTCACATATTTTAGAGTGATAGTCGCAAGCCCTTTTACCACTAGGCCACCCTTAAGTGGTTAACTTTGAGGTTATCTTTGTGTTTAGTAAATGAAATCCACTAAGTCATTCATAAACTATCAAAGATTTATCAAGTATTAAACACAACGATAGCCTAGTCGCACTCCTAAGCCAATTACAATTAAGATAAGAGACAACCTAACAATACTTAACAACTAGGTTTCATATATCTAAGCAAGGGTTGAGATCCCTTGCAAAGTGAAAAAAAATAAAAAGGCTAGAAAGCCTATCATTGATTGCCATGTGTCCTCCACCCACTCCCTCCTTTTTTCTTATTAAATTTGGTTAGAGGGGTATTTTTGTCATTTAACCCGTTTTTCATATTCCACCCCAAATTTCAAACGCAAATAACTTTCAAACGACAAACTTTTACGAAAAACCGATTTCACCATAATATTTAAAATTCGATTCTCTTTAATTTGGTATAAATCTTGATAAATATTTCAAACTTTTTTTTACATATAAAATGGTTCTTGATTTTCTTGATTTTTGGCATTTTCGCCCTATTTTTACGCTCATAAATGTCGAATCTTGAAAACTTAAAACATGAAAGTTATAGATTTTTGTTCACTCTTTACCCGTAAATTTAAATCACTCAAATTCGATGTCATATGGGTAAGATATCGCACGTTAAAGATGGTGTTTTACTCACATTTGTTGCATACAAGGTGTTTGATGAAATGTCTAGCTTAGATTTTTAGTGTTAAAGTTGAGCTTAATGCACTAATTTTGTCCCACAACGCATCATTAATCATTTTTTCAATGTAAGATTCAAAAGTGACGTTTTAATAGTTAATGTTTTAACTATTAAACCGATGAACCAAAGTGATGAACCGATGAACCAAATCAAAGCTGTTAAAAAAAGCATAAAAGCAAAACCGATGAACCTAACTAAACCGATGAACCAAACGAATAAGCGATGAACCAAACCAAAAGCGAAACTATGATTGATGAACTAAACCAAACCGATGAACCAAACCAAAAGCGAAACTATGATCGATGAACCAAACCAAAGCGATGAACTAAACCAAAACTAATGAACCAAAACCAAAAGCGATGAACCAAACCAAAAGCGATGAACCAAACTAAAAGCGAAACTATGATTCATGAACCAAAACCAAAACCGATGAACCAAACCAAAACTAAAACTATGATTCATGAACCAAACCAAAAGCGATGAACCAAACTAAAAGCGAAAGCGTGATTGATGAACCAAAATAAAGCGATGAACAAAACAAAACAAAACAAACACCAACATGTTAAGTCGAACTATGATTGATGAACCAAAATAAAGCGATGAACTATGTTTGATTTGGTTCATCACTTTTGGTTTGGTTCATCGGTTTGGTTTGGTTCATCGCTTTGATTTGATTCATCGTTCATCGATTGATGAACCAAGATTAAGCGATGAACAAAACGTGCATTTTTATTTTATATTAACGACTAAAAAACATCACTTTTGAATCTTACATTAATAAAATGATTAATGATGCGTTGTGGTACAAAATTTAGAGCATTTAACGCAATTTTAACACTAAAATCTAAGCTAGACATTTTATCAAACACATTGTGTGCAACAAATATGACTAAAACGCCATTTTTAACGTGCGATATCTCACTTATTTCATATCGGATTTGAGTGATTCAAAACTTGTGTAAAGAGTGAACTAAAATCTACAACTTTCGTGTTTTAAATTTTATGTAAATCAACCTTTAAATTAGATAAAAGTAGGGTCGAATATGCCGAAAATTTCAAGAAAATCATAACCCACTTGAAATCTTAAAAAAATTCGATTTATATATCAAGATTTATACCAAATTAAAGAGAATCAATTTTAAAAATTATGGTGAAATCGGTTTTCGTAAAAGTTTGTCGTTTGAAAGTTATTTGCGTTTGAAATTTGAGGTGAAATTAAAAAGCGGGTCAAATGACCAATATACCCCTAGACGAAATTAGTAAAATAAAAAGGAGGAGGAAGTTGGTGGACGGTGTCAAGTTATAAGTGACTTTTAGACTTTGCAAATTTCCTCTTTTAATAGATCCGCCTCTATTAAACATAGGATAGACACAAGTAATTTAGCCGGACATGGTAAACATGCAAGCATACACACAATCAATCAAACATAGGATAGACATAATGATAAATTGAATATATGGATTAAGATATAATCAACAAACCATTACAAGATGTTTTTGGAGTGATTGAAACCTTCAAAGTTGCTGAAAAAACACCTATCTAAGCCCTGGAATCGGAGTTAGGGTTTAGAGCCTCCATAAATTGAAGTTATAATGTTATATTTATAGGCAGATTTTCTGTTGGCAAAGAGCGACGACATCGCAGCTAAAGAGCGGCGGCGTCGGTGCAAAATAAAAATCGCAAAATCGCATCGAGCCGTCGCAATTAGAGGCGGCGATCGCATTAAAGAGTGACGGCATCGGCGTCTAAAGAGTGACGGCGTCGGTGTAAAACACCATCGAGCCGTCACAACTAGGGCGACGGCATCGCCCTTTATCTGTGACGCCGGGTTCCAAATCTTGGCCGTCGAGTTATGACGCCCTACTCTTTTAAACCCGATCGTCACTTGTAAATAAGCAATTTGCTCTAACCGAGTCGTCACAATGCATGTCGCGATGACGTCACAAGTAAAGCCTGACGCCGTCCCCTTCGGCCAAAGATGACTGAGTGTCTCGATTATTGACTTTGGCCATTTTCTTCGTATATTCGCGCCTTTTCGTCCGAATAAGTGTCATTCGAGCATTTTGCCTTCAAGATACCTAAAAAGTGAAAATGAACGATATTAAGTAATAACGGATACAAAAGTGATCAAATAAGGGCTTAAATGACCCCTAAAAAAGGTACATTTTAAAACCTTATCACATGCAAAAATGAAGAATCAATGACTACGAGCTGCAGAGCAAAGAACTTTAACAAGAATCCAAGAACAATCTTATTGTAATATCTGTTTGTATTCTATGTATTTTTGAGGTGACCTCCTTGGGGAGATTGTTAGGATTTAGTAAATCCAGTTATTAAAGAGTCGGTCACCTCAGTATATGTAATCGTTAAGCTCGTAGTCGTAGATTATTTAATGTTTAGTAGTATTTAGTTAAGTAACACCGTGGAGGACGGACGGGACTTTACCATCTGTATGCGATCCATGACCGTAGGTGGCGATTTGTGTAAGACTATAAATACTCTCTACCTCCCAGGTAGAGGTTGGAGCTCATAATAATACTTTCATTTTCTCTCTAAGTTCCCAAACCTCTAACTCTTTCTCTCTCTAAAACCTTGACTTATACGCCTATTTGTGTTTATGGTTTGATTTGTTTGTGAATCCAATATGTTACAACATATATGGGGCATATAGAGTGAGTTTTAGAGAGAGAAAGTGGAAGAGTTTTGGGAACTTAGTGAGACAAAAAAAAATGATATTATGAGCTCAACCTCTACTGGGAGGTAGAGGGTATTTATAGTTTCTTACAAGACACGCCTCCTACGGGCGTGGATCGAGCATCAGTGGATAAAGAGTCGTCCGTCCTCCACGTGTTACTTAACTAACTACTTATTAACATAACATGACTCCGACTACGAACTTTCTAACGAATACATATACTTGAGGTGACCGACTCTTTAACTACCGGATTTTCTAAATCCTAACATCAAGTCCACGAGTTGCCATGCTTCGTCATCATCAAGACTACTAAAGTTCTCTTGTTGATAGTTCTTTCATCCTCTCTAGAAGTGTTGTGTCAAAGGCATTAGTGAAAGATGCCAAAAGGATCAAGACGAAGGCATTAGTGAAGGATGCCAAAAGAGTCAAGACGAAGGCATTAGTGAAAGGTGTCGAACGTCCGTGGCAAAGGCATTAGTGAAGGATGCCAAAAAGGGTAAAGTCAAAGGCATTAGTGAAAGATGCCAAGGGTGTACAATCGATATGGTGTATCGATATACAAATAGAGATAGGTTGTATCCAAGGATATTGATATCCTTGATGATGTTATAATAAGGAGTGAGTCTCCTTTGGGATAGGTGTTGTGTAGTGTTGGGCGTAGTTCCTCCTTTGTAATGGAACTCGGTATCTAGCCTTGTCTGGGATAAAGTGTAGGAGACGTTGTGATAGGTGTGGTTCTACTTGTGGAAGAACCCGGTGTCTAGCCTTGTCGGAAAAATAGTATGCGACGTTGTGAAGGCTTCTCCGCCATAAGGAGTTGTGTCGTGTAGTGCTAATGAACTCTCGAGTAGGTGACTCGGGGAGTGGAGTAGGGTAAGGAAGGTGTCTTTATAGCCGAACCACTATAAACACTCGTGTCGTGGTTTTGTGTTTCTTACTCTTTACCTTTGCATTACATATTTATATATTTATCTATCAACATCCAACATATACATCTAAATAGATTAACATAAGTCGATCTAAGTATTTTAAAACAAATTTTTAATCGGTAAAACTATTCAACACCCCCCCCCTTCTAGTTTTCCACAAGAGGAAATAGTTTGCTAGTAAATGGGCTACCCAATGGGCCCATAGTTCTTGCTTACCAATTGCAAGTTGTTTAACCAAATGGAAACAAAACTTATTCTCAATCATAAATTTAGATATTGAAATGATTAATGCTTAATGTGACATGACACACATCAATTCTTACTTCATCATGAAAATCAAAGGCAAGATAAGGTTTAAGCTCTAGTAACTGTTGCTAAAACTAGTAATATGTTGGTTACTTTTTCGTAATGAAAGAAACAAAACTTCTTCTTAATCAAAAATTTTGATATTTAAATGACTAATGCTTAATGTGACATGACACACATCAATTCTTATTTTACCATTGAAATAAAAGGCAAGATAAGGTTTAAACTCTAGTAACTATTCCTAAAACTAGTAATATGTTGGTTACTTTTTCGTAATGAAAAGAAACAAAACTTCTTCTCAATCAAAAATTTAGATATTTAACTGACTAATGCTTAACGTGACATGACACACATCAATTCTTACTTTACCATTGAAATCAAAGGCAAGATAAGGTTTAAGCTCTAGTCACTGTTGCTAAAACTAGTAATATGTTGGTTACTTTTTCGTCATGAAAAGAAACAAAACTTCTTTTTAATCAAAATTTTAGATATTTTAATGAGTAATGCTTAATGTGACATGACACACATCAATTATTACTTTACCAATAAAATCTAGTAACTTTTGCTAAACCTAGTAATATGTTGGTTACTTTTTCGTAAAGAAAAAAAATAAAACTTCTTCTCAATCAAAAATTTAGATATTTAAATGACTAATGCTTACAAGACAAAGAGGATGTGACATGATACACATTAATTTTTGCTTTACCAATGAAAGTCAAAGGCAAAATAAAGGTTTAAGCCCTATCTTAACTACGTTATAATGTATTTAGGCCATTCTTATAAAAAGGAATTCTTAAAAAAATAAGCATGCACACTTACTATAAGAGGAAGACTTAATATTCAATACATCCCATTATTCAAAATTAAATACATACGTTTCACTAAATTAAATACAGTTTTGAAATCATTTACAATCGATTATTAAAAATGTGTAACCGCTACAAATCATTATTATCAATAATGATCATTAAAAACATATAACCACATCCACTATATAAATACACACAAACCATTTTATGTCTCTCTCACAGACATCTAAAACATCAGCAATAAGGCCGAGTGTACCTGTCGCCATAAAATTTAGTCATAGGGGCACCGCTTATCGCATTCTTGTTATGCACTGCTAGTTAACTTGTAAGGGCTGTTTGAGATTTCTTGCTAAAACTAGTAATATGTTGGTTACTTTTTTGTAAAGAAAAGAAACAAAACTTCATCTCACTTATAAATTTAGATATTTAAATGACTAATACTTACAAGACATAAAAGATGTGACATAACACACATTAATTCTTACTTTACCAATGAAAATCAAAGGCAAGATAAATATTTAAGCTCTAGTAACTGGTAAGGGCTGCTTGGTATTTCTTTCTAAAACTATTAGTGTTTCTTTCTAAAACTATTAGTAATATGCTGGTTACTTTTTGGTAAAGAAAATAAACATTTTTAAGAGAATGATAAACAATATGTAGCCGGGTTCAAAATTGGGTTTTGATTTAGATTTCGTCTGAATTTAAAATTTTGAGACAGAAAGATATAAGATCATAAATATTGTGTTGTAAATTAACGAGTAATTAGGTTCTCGTGTATTACGGTGGTGCCAATTTAAGTATGATATTTATAGTAAACTATGTTATAACCAACAAAAATATAAAAACAGATATTATTTTCGAGCACCAATGAATATCAAGTTTTCTACATCTTTTGAGTTATGGTACAAAAAAGTTATTAAAGTTTTTTTTAAAAATTTCCTAAGTTACTAAAGTTTTATTTTGTTCATTCAGGTTACTGAACTTATAAAAATATACGTCCAGGTTATTGAACTTTGAAACTTTTTTCACTCAGATTACCGAACTTATCAAAAAATATACATTCGGGTTACTCGGGCTAACGCTGAATTTATCGAAGTGTAAGCTTCCAAAAGTTCAGTAACCTAACTGAACAAAATGAAACTTTGGTAACTTAGGATAAATTTCGAGAAACTTTAGTAACTTTTTTGTACCATAACCTTTAATAAATACTTTTTTGGCTTTGTAATCGGAAGAATTGTAGGATGTCCTGAGGCCGTTACAAAATCCTGTCATTGCTTGATATATGTATTTTTTTTCTAGTTGCTTGCTAGTCTTTATTATATACTTTTTATTGTTCCAAAAACAAAACATTTTCTGTTTGTATTTATTCTATCAGAAAATCATAATTACGAGCTCACATATTATTTAATTTATTATTTAGTTTGACACTTGTTTCGGTTGTAACTTAAACCAACACTACTTGGTTAAAGATTCACAATCTTAAAATCTTACGTATACGACTTGACCAAAAGTCATCAGGCACATTAACGACTAAATACATAGGTTGTGTTTGGTTAAGGGGCTTATGGGGCTTAAATTAGCCTCTTATAAGCCTCGTTTGGCATAGAAGCTTATAGGAGGGCTTTTGATATTATAAGCCCAAGCCCCAGCCCCAGCCATAAGCCTCCAGCCCCAAAAATAAAGCTAAAATTTTTATAAGCCTCAAATATAAGCCTCGTTGGTATCAAATTACTTAATTACTCATAAAAATATCTAATATATACATATATTAATTTAATTGTAAATCCTTTTTAGTAATTTTACAATAATAAGCCACAATTTAAACTAATTTGCCAAACAAGTTTATGAAAATAAAAATTCTAGTTTTGACTTACAATATAAGCTCCAGCTCCAGCTCTAGCCCCAGCCTCTTGCACCAAACATACCCATTAAATGAGATCACAGAAGCAAGTTAAACATTAACCTTTTAACTAAATATTTTAACTAGTTAATTTAGCAAACGAGGAATCAACAAACTCCACTATAAATCATGCCATTTCTCGAAAACTAACACCTATAGTGATTTTACAATGTGCATGTTTTATCATGTTAAAACAATTGTAACATGTACATTCCAAAAATGATTTGGAAAATAAAAATGTGATGCATGTGAGAACCTCATTTCTTCGTTCCTTATCTTTCTTTACATTTTTTTTGGCAAATATACACATGGAAGCTTAGGACAACGTGAATTTTGTTTTGCTATTTTAGGGCTATTGTAACAAATTATTAGTAACCATAAAAATGATAGAATTTGCTTTTAACATGTAACTAAAGGAAAAGTGAGAGTGGGTCATGTTGATATCTATTTTTGCCCTGAGATTGAGATTTGATTGATGATTAAGTGATGAAAATCCTTTTTAGTCTAAACACATTTAAAAGTTTCTTTCCCTGCCAATTGTAAAAAAATGTATGTTTGGTAAAACTAGTTGACAGATAATAACTAGTATATATATAAGCAGATAACTGTTAGCTGTCAGTGGTTGCTACAAGCTGTGATTCTTTGTTTTATAAAAGTTTTGGTAAGCTAATTGTGTAGCAACTATGAAATGCAAAATGACACTAAAGGACATTTGCATAACTAGAAACGAATAGAAACCTTAAAAATAAAAAAAAAAACCGATAATATAAAATATAAATAATTAATTTAATATTATCAACAAAATATGCTTGTAGTAATCACCAACGCTATCTATTGATGTAGCAATATCACTAATGAGTCGCTTGTATCTCAGCATATGTTCGTTCAAAGATGTTTTGGGGTATTTGCTCAAATTACTTGTAATCGAAAATGTTTGAAGTTTTGTTATATTAATCGCAGTCTAAAACACAATGAAACTGTTGTTAAGTTAACAATCTAAAATCACATTCTTCACAGTAGATCGCCATACCACCGTTAAGTATACATAACTCGTACCTTATAGGTAACGTTATAAGTATATCCATACTAGAGAAAAGTTCAATTGCTTACTAATAGCGGGTTCGGGGTCGAAAGACTTCCTTTCCTATGAGCAAGCTTTACAACCCACTAGGTAGCGTACCTAATCTTTGCAGTATAGTATGGGTAAGCCCAGGGGGTTGATCATTCTCTAGGGGAATAGAGATGTTAGGAAGAGATGTATGACGAGAAGGTAAGGTTGAGGGAGATTCTTTTTAGTCTTTTTTATGTTTTTAGAAAGCAAGTAAATATCTCGGGGTATAGGAGTGGGGGGTGGTACTTCTACCAATTTTTAACTACTAATTAATTAAACTAATGACTAATTAAACTAATGAAAAGAAAAGATAGGCTATGTTATTGTAAAGTGAGCTCTTATGATTTTTTTAATGCAAAGGTGAATCATTATATTACTATCAACATCCACAATTTACAAGACAATTGTCTCAAACGGCATGAGACATACCTCATCCAGTACAATACAACATGACTGTACTAGTAATACTATACTCTATTTTGATCTCGAAATCGAATCTACTAACCAAAACATACT